>CM026387.1:45370070-45424791 GCA_014843695.1 Archivesica marissinica
GGACATAAGAGTAGTTTCCATGAAAATCGATCATATGTTTCGGCAATCCCATAGTCAGGAATTTGGCAATGGTGTTTGCGCCTGTGATTTTTCAGTGCTTATATGCAGACGAGTAGTAGCGAGCGAGATACGCTAGTACACAAGTGTATTGGAATAAGCTGTACAGCTTTCTGTCCAATTCCTTATTTCAATTGTTGTAAATAACCATGTACATGATAGAAAATAAATATGTTTAAACCAAGTGTATTTTAAAAATTCCAGTAAAAAGTAGGGCACATCTACTAGGTGCCTGCTAGAAGTGGGTGATACTACGCGAGACAAAGATTTGGAATTCAGCTAAACCAGCTGTTCACACAGATGATAATTGATTCCATAGCGGGACAATGGAAACCAGTCTTCGTTACTGTATCAATTAAGCATTCTGGTTTGGTATAATCATATTTAAAATGTGTTGAAATAATGTGATATAGATATAAGGACTAAGACCAACCTGTGCGTCGCTTATTGGGGTATACACATGTAAGCATACAGTCACACCAAGTGTTAATGTGTGTATGCCATCTACAAGCACACAGTCACACCACATGTTAATGTGTGTATGACATCTGCAAGCACATCTGCAAGCACACAGTCACGCCAAGTGTTAATGTGTGTATGACATCTGCAAGCACACAGTCACGCCAAGTGTTAATGTGTGTATGACATCTGCAAGCACACAGTCACGCCAAGTGTTAATGTGTGTATGACATCTGCAAGCACACAGTCACGCCAAGTGTTAATGTGTGTATGACATCTGCAAGCACACAGTCACGCCAAGTGTTAATGTGTGTATGACATCTGCAAGCACACAGTCACGCCAAGTGTTAATGTGTGTATGACATCTGCAAGCACACAGTCACGCCAAGTGTTAATGTGTGTATGACATCTGCAAGCACACAGTCACGCCAAGTGTTAATGTGTGTATGACATCTGCAAGCACACAGTCACACCAAGTGTTAATGTGTGTATGACATCTGCAAGCACACAGTCACGCCAAGTGTTAATGTGTGTATGACATCTGCAAGCACACAGTCACGCCAAGTGTTAATGTGTGTATGACATATGCAAGCACACAGTCAAGCCAAGTGTTAATGTGTGTATGACATCTGCAAGCACACAGTCACGCCAAGTGTTAATGTGTGTATGACATATGCAAGCACACAGTCACGCCAAGTGTTAATGTGTGTATGACATCTGCAAACACACAGTCACGCCAAGTGTTAATGTGTGTATGACATCTGCAAGCACACAGTCACGCCCAGTGTTAATTTGTGTATGACATCTGCAAGCACACAGTCACGCCAAGTGTTAATGTGTGTATGACATCTGCAAGCACACAGTCACGCCCAGTGTTAATTTGTGTATGACATCTGCAAGCACACAGTCACGCCAAGTGTTAATGTGTGTATGACATCTGCAAGCACACAGTCACGCCAAGTGTTAATGTGTGTATGACATCTGCAAGCACACAGTCACGCCAAGTGTTAATGTGTGTATGACATCTGCAAGCACACAGTCACGCCAAGTGTTAATGTGTGTATGACATCTGCAAGCACACAGTCACGCCAAGTGTAAATGTGTGTATGACATCTGCAAGCACACAGTCACGCCAAGTGTTAATGTGTGTATGACATCTGCAAGCACACAGTCACGCCAAGTGTTAATGTGTGTATGACATCTGCAAGCACACAGTCACGCCAAGTGCGTTGGTATGTATGCAATCTACAAGCACACAGTCACGCCAAGTGTTTAGGATTGTATGACATCACCAAGCACACAGTCAAGCCAAGTGTTTATGTTTGTATGACATTTACAAGCACAGTCAAGCCATGTGTTTAGGATTGTATGACATCACCAAGCATATAGTCAAGTCAAGTGTTTATGTGTGCATGACATCTGCAAACACACAGTTAAGCCAATTGTTATGTGTGCATGACATCTACAAGCACACAGTTACGCGACGTGTTTAGGGTGAGGTTATCCTGATTCATGCAGATAAATACACACAATAATTTAATGTACCCTTTGGCTACTAATAAAAAGAAAATTAGACGAGCATTTAAATGACTATTATTTATTTTGATGTTGTTCAAGACGGCGGTATGGTGAGTAGTGAACTATGGTGATCGAGTTTTCTCCCAAGGAAATTCTGTTTGTTTACAATCTAATAACATATTTATATTAGGCCGTTGTTGGTCATAATTTGCGTGGGATTCAATGACATAGTTGATACTTTAGTTTATAAAAAATTGTTTTAGCTCGATTGCGAAACAAGTTCTTTCAAGTTATATAAATCACTCTCGAGACATCATTCCTGATGGAATCCATCGCCATGAAGGAGAGAGAAGAGGCAATGCGGAATTTAAATGCCTTGCCTAAGGGCACAATCGTAACGGCTCCAGTGGGTCTGGCACTCCAGACCATTCGCACCCGAAGCGAACGCGCATCCACTACGCAATCACGACGTCCACACATTACGCAACATAACAATACAGCTGCAATTGTATGTGTAACATCATAACTTAGATACGATTGTACGCAATCATACCCAAGTGCTCTTCTAAGACATTCCAAATATTGATGTTCACTACGGTATGTGAGTAGTTATTGTTACCTTGGAACCGTGTTCTCTGATGTCAACTAGTGCCTAATTCAAAGTATAAAACTAAAGATATATGGCATCAACATATTATTTCCATTCTAACATGACCTGATATAATGCTATAAACGAATAAATGTGTGCACTATTTTGTCTCCTAGTGTGTTATTTGGCTGATGGCCGCTTTTAGGAAGTATCTCCCTTAAAATACCTTCTCTATTCCAGTGTCACTGCAAATCATCGTCAAACTATCAACACTATGTTTTCTGTACACTACAAATCCTGACCAATCGCTGTATTCAATTCCAATCGGCTGTCCGATTGGCGCAGTGGTTAGCGTGCTTGCTTCTCAACAATGCAACCCAGGTTCGATCCTCGGACAGGGAAGTGAGATGGTACGGTGGTCGCCAGATCGGACGGATGTGTTTTCTCCGGCTATTCCGGTTTCCTCCCACACGAATGACCACATATACGCTTTCATCCGCGCCAACGAGAGTGATTAATATAAGGTGTTAGAACTTGCTTCGATTGCAAGTTCAAACAACTTATATTAATCACTCTCGTCTAGTAAAATAAATAACGTTTACAACCAATTCCAATATAACATTGTTAGAATGTGTGCATATTTATGATCATAAATAAGTGTTTTAAAGGGGGCGCAAAATTGAACAGCCGTATATAGGAACAAAATATCAAGTCATGTTATAATTTATATTAAATAATAGAGAAACGGTGTGAATGAACTTCAAGATCAATTTATATTAAATAATAGAGAAACGGTGTGAATGAACTTCAAGATCAATTTATATCATTTAGCAGAGAGCAGGAAGCAATACTGAGCCATACAGACGTATGCTTAATGAATCTGCCGTTACTGACAGTTTAGCTATGTGATACACTGCGTGGTGTTATTACGGAGAATAACTGTAATTATACCATTTGTACCATAATCCATTGCCATCTTTCCCCTAGCTGGAATCCCCAGTATGAGCGAAGACACACAAGTCTGCTTCCCATCGAATACAACACGAGATAATCAGATACGGTCGTTTTACAAATGATTTTAAATGTTTTCAATTGACATACATGTACATCTAGCATGATTGGGGAACGTTACAATTATGTTAATATATAGGGCAAGTTGCAATTATGTTAATATATAGGGGGACGTTGCAATTATGTTAATATATAGGGGACGCTGCAAGTATGCTAATATATAGGGGGACGCTGCAATTATGTTAATATATAGGGGACGCTGCAAGTATGCTAATATATAGGGGGACGTTGCAATTATGTTAATATATAGGGGACGCTGCAAGTATGCTAATATATAGGGAGATGATGCAATCCTGACCTCAAAGTGTGACATTGATCTACAAGCTACGACTATGATGCATACAGAAGAAACTGTCTTAGTATAGTGACCAACATATCTCCATGGTTACAGCTTATATATCTCCATGGTTACATCTGAAATATCTCCATGGTTACAGCTATGTTCTTCGGACACAAATAATAGGACCATATTCCGGTCGAAGGCAACAGTGTGGCATTAACTATCAATGTACACATCTGGGTTTTGTTCACGACACCTACTATAATTTTGGTGACCATATATGTATTAGTTTAAAATTACTGTGTGGACGACAACTATTATTCAGGACACGGAATTAAGGACGGACGAACGGACGGACGGACGCGGACATCGATGAATATAATGGTTTGAATTGTAGGACATGTGCAGGATGACCGGGGATTAGTGGCAGATACGCTTAAGCATTCAATATTTGTTCTGTTGTATATGTGTGCACATCATAAAAGGGTCGGATTAGGACCAAGCATTTTGTCACAAAGATCATTTTACATATGCGTGTACATCATAAAAGTGTCGGCGAGCAACTTGTCACAAAGATAATTGCGTGGGTATTCTTGGTCCATGAAGATTCAAAATTCACCCATTGGCTGCCCAATCTGGGTAAGTGTGTGTTCGAACTGCGCATATGCAAATCCACCCAGCGCTAATTGAAATACCCCAATATTATGGATGCATTGTGCTAAATCCAGAATCTGAAACAGACTAAATAAATAAAAATTAAACTTTTCGTAAAATGTAAATTGTGAATTGGATCTTTTAATTATAGCCAGCCCAGCCCCGGTTTAAGCTTAAACTTTATTTATTTTACAACGATTGCGAAGCAAGTTTTAACAACTTATATTAATCACTCTCGTTGGCGCGGATGAAAGCGTATATGTGGTCATTCGTGTGGGAGGAAACAGGAGTATCCGGAGAAAACCCACCTGTCCGGTCTGGCGACCACCGTACCATCTCACATACTTCACCAGCCCCGGTACCTGGCGACCACCGTACCATCTCACATACATCACCCGCCCCGGTACCTCATAGCAAGCGAGTTCTCCCTACACACTACACTACAACAATACACAGATACTACAACAATACACAGATACTACAACCAAAATGAAAGCCGGGTCGGCAGTGGGACTGAATGAAATATGCAATGGATACTATATGTCTATGCTATTTAATATTTGTGATTGTAGTCATAATAGTTCCTATACTGGAAACCCTGCCTGTCCATTAGTATTTTAACATTCGCTCTCATATATTCTATAATATCTCATATAGCACACTAATACATTGCCCATAATCCTATAATCGTTACTGACTATATATATAGTTTACATAGATATATAATGATCTAAGAACTTTACTATTGCAGAAGGCAATATTAGCTGACCATAATTTCTGTAATATGACAAAACGTGATCAATTTCTATTTCTATTCAGTAATCAATCAGTGATAAGACTTTGTGCCAAAACCTGTTTTAATATACTACAGCGTCGTTACTTTTACCTTTGTAAATAATGCCCTTTTTTGTGTTAATTACTATATATCTATGATTTTTACAGACTACAAGAAGCAGCTGCTAATTAGGTCATTCTCGATCTGATCCTGGGTGATAACTGATTTTGTAAGATATTTCTTAATAGCCCACTAGTGCTTGTTTTTCGATTCAGTGTTTTATACCATTTTGTTTTATTTCGTATTTAAATATAAATTAGCAACTGTTTCTTGGCTTTAGAATGTAAATAAGCATTAACTAATAGTAGTGTGGGATTTTATAATGTGATATGTTTTGTTGCAATATGTCTCTTATAATTCTATTCAGAATGGCTATGTACTTTTAATCTGATTATTTACATTTGTGTTTGCATTACATGTATGTACATAGATGAGACTTTAATAAAGATTAAAACACTAGATGGTATTGCATATAATTATAAAGGGACCCCCCACACGCCTATATAAAAGTGGCGTACCATAATTATGATTGCTTTTCTCGTGCAAAGTGATAAAACCACTGCTTTTCAAGATGAAGTACACTTGACAATTAATGAGGCCCTTACTGGTGGGTTTGTAAACTTTACATTATTTGTTTACATTATTGATTAGATGATTTTGTTTTAATGATATAATAGATATAACAAATACCCTACATGTTATGTTTATTACTTTCTTAGATTTAGGACAACTTCATATTATTGGCATTCCTAAATAAATATTTTATTCTATTCTAGTATAGCCTACATAGCATGATAGACACATAGTGACCATGTTGCCCGTCGGCATCTGTCGTATATCTGTCGTCCGATGTTTTTTCAGTTAAGTCCCTTCGGATAAACGTTTTTATTATTTGGGGAAACATTTCAGTTCCGTTACTTTAAACGGATTTGTTGACGGACGGGACGTACACCATGCACGTAAAAGAACCAGATGAGACTCTGGAATGGGTCTCTGTCTGTATCATTGCACTATCCTCAAACAATCTATAATGACTAATCTCTTCAGGAGGCGTCGCTCATATGGGCAACCGGTAGCGACGATCAACAAACGAAAAACACACGGGACGTGTGTTAAAATGTCAACATTTGAAGTATCTCATTGACAACCTGGTGTACATGTTTGTTTAAATTTGCACATTTCTTGTTGATATTTTTATAACTAGCTATAAATAGTAAGCAAGAAAATGCGTAACTTACATAATGCATTGTCCTACAATGATCTCCAGATTGGGATTGAAAACAGAACACTTACCAATCTGGACCAAATTATATTTATATAGCTAAAGATACTACCCATTTCATCAAACCATTTAAAAGTCACAAAGAGTATGTTTAGTTTAAACCCTTATACATTAGATACTTGCATTATACAGTATACATATAGAGATGATACCATACACTCAGTCAATATTACCCTGTACAATTTTCATCAGAGCCTCAATCAGTTATTTGTTTATCCAGGAAAGAACAGTTTGATAAGTGTGCATAGCTGTAAACTTGCACTCTTTGCACACCCTTTCGGTTTCAGCTAACACAAGTAGGTGTGTGTGTGTTTTTTACTTTTATTTATCGTCGCTACCGGTTGCCCATATGAGCGACGCCTCCTGAAGAGATTAGTTATTTTAGATTTCGGAGGATAGTGCATGATACAGACAGAGACCAATTCTAGAATCTCCTCTGGTTCTTTTATGTGCACGGTGTAAAGCACCGACACGAGACCTCGGTTTAACGTCCCATCTGAAAGACTGTTAATTTTATTAGGGTCAGACGGGGGATCGAACCTGCGATCCCTGGATTACCAGTCCAGCGTGTTACCACTGGACTACATATCCGTCTGTCACAAGTAGGTAGTGTGATCTCTTTAATTCGTTGCTCGCTAGCGGTGCAGTCAACTATGTCGTGCAATTTCATAGAAATGTGCGATAACTCCGTAAAATCCCAATACTAATGAAATTCTATGACATATTTCCAGAATTTCAGTTACACATAAGAAAAGTAAACATCAATGAAATATAACTTATTTGAACTATTTATAGCCTTTAATGCGTCACCCAGCATACAAAGAGTTCAAGAATAAAATACCTTCTGCCAACGAAGCAGTGTGCTGTTAACGTATAATGATCATAGTTGCAAGTATGCATGCAATAATCTTTCGTGTGATGTGCTAGACATGAGGAAGGGTGATGGTTCTACCCAGGTGTCCGACCGTGCCTGAAATTCTACTCGTAGCGGAAACATGGGTCTTCCTATATCAATAATATGTTATATTTCGGGTTTTACACCTGCATCAGCACCATTTTGGGCTATATCGCCGGCGGGCAGTTTACCTAACAACACCTTTCCTGGGCAGGCTCCAGCGGTTAACCAGTACTTGGGTGCACCAACCTCCGTAAGAAACTGCCTATATCAATAATAGCTATAGAGTCGCTGTTGGTGCGACTTTAAACCGTGACAACAAACAAGCGGCGTTCAACCATTCATATATTGATTCTACCAATATTATATGTGCATTAAAAGTATAAATATAAAATACAGGTGCAAGGTGATTATATAAAAACGAAGTGTTGAAATGATAATTTAGAAACAATATATAGATACACATTGCTAGTCTGTCAGTTCCAGCCTGTCGATTGTTCGCCATTTTCACTTGGCAAGTCGATGTTATCAGCAACTCAATATGGCTAATTATGTATGGGTGGGGTACAAAATAGATGCGTTTTCCAAGACTTGACATTGTAATATCACTCCTAGTATCATGAATGCCACGTTTATGCATGACCGTAATTGCATGGCATGTATGTGTTCTACACACATTGTCTCGCAACGAACGCTGCCTAATACTGCGTAGCTTCGAGTACGCATGTCAGTTGCATAATTATCATTAATTGAGAACCTCATACGAAAATACATACACAAATCAGGACACATACGTTCGTCGAAGGAAATGCAATAGCGATGTAAATATCATATAATTAAATTATAATTGTAATTGGTTAAAATTCAAGTTTAAAATAAAGTTAATTACAGACTGGAAAGTTGAATTTTTCAAACATTTTCCAACTGTTCAAGTTAAAATACCGTTTCTTTCCAATAAAATAGAGTTCTTAGCAATGCATATTCTCAGTAACATAAGGTAGTTCGTCTTTTATACATAATTCATAAAGCGGTACCGACGTTATTGATTAAAGTGGCACTTTCAAAAAATGTTATACTTGTATCCGAATATAAATCAGTCTATAACGAAGTGTTATTCATCTTCGACTAAACCACTGTTGCACATTTTACAAATTCTATTATGTAATAGAACTTTAGGCATAGCATTACCGGTCTCTACTATTTAAATATGACGTGTTTCATAAAACACGGGAACATACTTCACAATAACATGACACAAGTTTATATTATCAGTACCGAATAAAGAGTGTGTATAAAAGTTAGTAGACATATACTATTATATTATGTATGTTTCTGTCCGTTACTTTACATGAAGGTCGGATAACTTAGAATGTCATACCTCACGTGACTACCCCATGCAAAATGTGCCATACCCGAGCGGGCGACATTTTTCAATATCTCATGGCAATGTCTCACCTCTGAATAGCCTCATTCGGAACAAAATCACGCTACTCGGACTTTACCGTTTAATTTCAATGTGATTTTATTTGTTATGCCGCCATCTTGTTTTCATGTAGTCTCGAAGAATGTTTTGTTGAAAAATGTTAGGATTGCCATGAAACATAAAGTCAGAACAGCCGATTGTTCGGTATAACAAAACAAATAGTACGAATCGATACGAACTATTTATACACATTACAATATGATATATATTTAATATTCATGGGAGTCGCATCCTTGTACAGCTAGGTCTTTGTTTTTGTCAAGCATATATCATATGCGTCAGTTCCAAGTCCATGCTTTCGTGTAAGTAATGTATTCGGAAGTGCAGACGCAAAATATGTCTTGACAAGTGTTAAGTGGAATACCTAAGTGGAAGCTGGCTATTGTATGCTGTATGTTGATGTGGGCGATAATTTGATACATTTTCACACAAGTGCTGCAAATGGTCAGTAACGTGTAGGTGAACATTTTAGCGGAACTCCACGACACATAGAGTGGTACTTCGTATTGCATTTGTTAGACCAGTATATGCCCTCTGTATACGATGTCTAAACTTAATTCGAAATACATCTGCAAATGGACGTGAGGTGACTATATTTGCGTTACATTAAATATACTTCACCACACACACACGTTTAATGCTATCAGTCTAAATGTGAACTCTATTACAGCAACATTTCATAAAAGTTATTGCAAAGGAAGGCGCACAGCGTGATTATAATATATTTACAATCGATATGCTATTTCGTTCGTAGCCTTCAAGATACATACTTGACGTGATGGCACGTACAGGATGAAGCTTTTGTCCGGCTCTAAGAAAATCAGATATTTGAACGAAGTTGTACGCACGATGTTGCTTGCACGTATATTAAGCGCCAGTTCGTTACGCTCACTTAACCAATAATTGACGGCGGCTAATGTTAACAAGAAAAACTATTACATATTATTTAATAGAAGGACGAGTGAAACGTGATCAAATTGGGGCCAATTCTTAGTTTAAGCATTATTTATTTCAGTATTTGTACATGTAATCAAGAAATGAACATTTTACATATAATTTAACAGCAGTAGACTGAAAGGGATTAGAACGAAATAATATAATTTAATATACTTCATATATTTAGTTTAATCATATTTTATTGCATTCTATATATACAATGTACAATACAAAACAAATGAACAAACTTGTATATCTATCCATAATGCATGATTCGTGGCATTGTTTGCACAAGTATTGTCATTATATGTTGAAGCAAATGGGTTGGGCCACAAGTTTTAACAACATACATACTTCATATATAGTTCTTATCGCTATTCTTGGAACAAAGCCTTGCTATGTATATCCATCCGCGAATCATATGGGAACCAATTATTGTTGCAAAATTTTAACTTCCTAAATATATTGATCTGATGAACATTGGATACCAGCCTAAGCTCGTATTTCTATGCGCACACCAATGAAAGATTGGAACTAGTTTCCTGAAAACAATTGGATAATTGTAATGCCTATATGACGAATACATAGCAGTAATTCTTACCACATAAATTCCCATTCGTCCAGAAAATCGGACTCACTAGCGAGATGGTTAGATAACCATTATATCTTTTTTTAATTCATGTATACTAGCGGACATAGAAAACGCACACCTACATTATATGATTATTATTAAATGAAAACGAAATACGAAGGATTCCATCACATCTTTATTACAAAGCACAAAATGAACTTGCTTTCTTTGTATATATTGTATGTATATTATGTGTCATAATAGAGCAAAAATAAAATATTATTAAACTATACTTATATATATGATAACAATCTTAATGACAAAAATGGGACACACTAACGAAATAGCTGGGTGCGATATATGTTTGCAAGTAATTGAGAATATGATAATTATTTTAATAGTAAAATATTGATCATACTTATATTATATAATGCAGTGTTCAACCACTAATCACATTTGAATGTAGCAAAACAGTCAATAATAGCAATGTTGGTATTACTGTTTGTATATCAGACATGCAATGTTTACCTTGGAAATGTTGGTATTACTGTTTGTACATCAGACATGCAATGTTTACCTTGGAAATGTTGGTATTACTGTTTGTACATCAGACATGCAATGTTTACCTTGGAAATGTTGGTATTACTGTTTGTATATCAGACATGCAATGTTTACCTTGGAAATGTTGGTATTACTGTTTGTACATCAGACATGCAATGTTTACCTGGGAAATGTAGGTATTACTGTTTGTACATCAGACATGCAATTTTACCTTGGCAATGTTGGTATTACTGTTTGTACATCAGACATGCAATTTTACCTTGGAAATGTTGGTATTACTGTTTGTACATCAGACATGCAATTTTACCTTGGAAATGTTGGTATTACTGTTCGTATATCAGACATGCAATTTTACCTTGGCAATGTTGGTATTACTGTTCGTATATCAGACATGCAATTATTACCTTGGCAATGTAGGTATTACTGTTCGTATATCAGACATGCAATTTTACCTTGGAAATGTAGGTATTACTGTTTGTATATCACACACACATACACATACACGAATAGCAGCCACAGGCACCAGACACAATTTTTTTTTAATTTTTGGCCTATGGTCATATAGTAAGTAATATATAATAAAGGCAACCAACGACATTGAAACATGCATGCAGAAACATCGACGAGAAACTAGGTAAAAACGACCAGATCACTGATATGCCCTCGTGGTCCCGACCGGAATACCTTATTCTATCAACAAATACTTTTTGTTTAATGGAGATCGGTCAAATAACACCAGAATGGCACATTGTTTCATCGTGAACAGCAGGACATGAAAATTTGTCGTTTTGGCTTCGAGTAGAAGAAAACACAAGAAGCGATTTGTTGCAATATTATTTGCAAAATGTGAATGATATTCAATATACATATTAACTATTTGATGCACATAGGGACTTTTCTAGTAGAGAGATTTACTGCTGCATCACGTAATAGAAAATGTATGATCCTTTCAGATTCTTTATCTGTACTACAATCAGTAGACAACATGAACGTTTAAAAAACCCGTATTCACAAATTACTTATTAAGCACACAGATATTACAGCGACTAAACATGTTGCTGGATACCCAGTCATATTGGTATTCGTGGCAATGAAATGGCTGATCAAAGTGCATAATATGCACTTAAACTAGACTGTATAAATTCTAAAATACATGTACCATACACTGATGCTAGGCAATCGATATTTCTTACATTACTTCAAAGTGGCAAACCACTTGGAATAACATACAGTTCAATAAACTACAACCAATTAAGCCAAACATTGGCAAATCATCTTTTATTTATCACTCCAACCGTAGAGAGGAAACAGTAATGTCACGGTTGAGACTTGGACATACCCATCTTACAAACTCATTTTTATTGAAAAGAGAGGATCCACCATGGTGTATACCATGCCATTCCTCTATAAATGTTGAACACATCTTCATTCACTGTGTAGATTTAGCACTCATTCGTCGAACATATTATACAGTTATGACAATGAAGGAGCGTTTCGACACTGTTGATTTTAAATATATTAGTGCATTTTTAAAAGAATCACATCTTTGAAGTTTTACAACTGACGTTTCATTATCATTTTTACAGCTTGATAAATTGTGTTGCAATTGACCTTTCGTCATTACAATTTTAATACATACAGTATGTTATCTACATAATATTCTTAATTGTAGATATCTTGTATACAATATACTTAACCATGTGCGATAGTGCCTGAACCGTGCTGATGCTAAACCAAATACTCACTCACTCACTCACAGTAGAGAGATAGTCTGGATTTTTCACAAATATACTTCTGGCAAAATGACCAGAAACTCAATACGACCCAATTAATGATCTCGGTATTAAAATATATTTATATCACTACCAGGCAAAATATATCAACGCCTGTTCCCAGGCTAGTAGAGAGATAGCGGACTGTGCCAGATGCTATATAGATAAGAACAAGGCTAACACTGAACAATGAATTAGGCCAACGTGGTCGAGTGTTTAAGGTCGTTAACATGCAATCACTTGCCCTACACCGCTGAAGGTTCGAATCCCACTGGGGTGTGTGTCCACTTATTTCATGTGAGGATATTATCCAGCAGGCACGCGGAAGAACGGTGGTTCTACCCGGGTGCCAGTCCGTGCCTGAAATACTGCTCGTATGGCCATCCGGGATCTTCCTCCACTCGTTGGTGTGACATTAAACGCCCACATGAACTAACGAACGAACGGAATAGAGAAGGTAGCATATGATTATATATAACAATAGTGCTCACTGTAGAACACAGTTTTCAATCATTCTCAGCATGTGTTGTTCCCTATATACCATTCCATAACCTTATGAACAAATAACAACTAGTAAACTTTCAGAATTATTCTTATAAGTTGGTATATCGCTGATAGTTGATAAGCACTTAGATAACCGATGAATCACGTGTTGTATGTTTTATATTACTATGAACTTCACAACAACATCATTTATCTTTATTTCGGGTTCAATCGTAAGTCACCGAAGACTAGCGGTAACAATGTGTGGAAATTCTGAGTTTATGAAAAACTGATTTCCCCTGTTCATTAATGGTAATAGCGTCAATATCCAGAAGGAATTTGCGACTGAAAATGTTTGTTAAATACAATACAATCGTTTATTAACCCTTTCCTTCATAGAGATAAAAGTTAATATACTATTATATCTCCGACATATTATTAATAACGTATCCAATAACTGCACTTATTCAAATACAATCCACTGAGGTAATTGGTCATGTTTTACTTACTAAGCGTGTTATATCAGTGGTGATATGGTGGTGAACATCTAATATCAACGTCAGGCTGTCCAATTAGCGCATAGGTTAGCGCGCACACTGCTCAACAACGCAACCCGGCTTCGATCCTCGGTGGTCGCCAGATCGGATAGGTGGGTTTTCTCCGGGTACTCCGGTTTCCTCCCACGCGAATGACCACATATACGCTTTCAACCACGCCAACGAGAGTGGTTAATATAAGTTGTTAAAACTTGCTTCGCAATCGTTGTAAAATAAATAATGTTTAAAAAAAGTTGTTCCAGACAGAAATAGAAGTTAGGTAACATTATTGTATAAGTATAGTGTGTTCTTCTTGCTGGAGCTGCATAGTTATAATTGTTTCTAATAGTGTATGGTACATGATTACATATTTGCATTCATCGGATATAATCTGGTAGGATTTGTTTGTGTGCTTGTTTTTGTGGCTTAAAGTCGTTTATGTCACATGATGCCTCCCCAGCTATTATAAAATAAGTAAGTAAGTTTTTATTAAGGTGACATGCGCACATTTCAATAGATATATATAGCAAATATTGAACAACAAGAAGACGCACCCGACCCCGTGGGCCTATAAGTCATCTAATAATATGCATTCAATAATAATTATATAGTGTGAACAGAAGCGATCTGATTATATGTGGAAGACCTCGGATGCACGTCCGAGCAGTATTTCAGGCATTTCAGGTATTTCACACTGGACCATCCACAAGCCCAGCTGAATAGCATCCACACTGGACCATCCACCATCCACAAGCCCAGCTGAATAGCATCCACACTGGACCATCCACCATCCACAAGCCCAGCTGAATAGCATCCACACTGGAAAGAATATGACACACTAGTGGGATTCGAATTTACAACGGTTTGGGGACACGTGAGTTGAAATCAACGACCGTAACCATTCTGCCACGGAGACCACTTCGTGTAGAATTTCATTAATCAGTGCATGTTATGTATAGCGGTAATGAAGCTGAATAAGACATTGTTGAACAATCTGACCTCCCCCTCCGTGGTGGAGTGGATACGGTCGCGGACTTGCATACCGCTGTAACATATCATCACTGATAGTCACGGGTTCGAGCCCCGCTCAGACACATTTTATTTCACTGCTAAATTTCTATATTACATGGGAAAGCAAAAAGCAAAGAAAGCTATCAATCTATCTCTGTCTATAGACGTTAGTTCATCTTGCCAATTCCCAATTTGCGATGTTATTTTGCTGAGAAAATATTCATTTGAAACGAACTGTCAAACAACCAGGATTAAATGGACTGAATGGCACTGATATTCACTCTAAAATCATTTGCAATTAATTGGCGTTACAATTAAATGGATAGAGATGGTACATCATCTCTGGGTATACCGATAGATATAATGAATAATGCAAAGTGAATTATTGATGTCGAATGCTCCCTGTTACATGGCTGGGGCTGGCCAAGGCTCCCAGAGAGTATGCATCGTTTAAGCTTTCCAGTTTAATGTACAAACTGGTGATTCTAACCATTTCTGTTCTGTTCGTAGCCTCATCCTGCCGATATATCTCCGAACAAATGTATTGTTGTCATATTGTAATTGTCACACAGGTTAAATCTAAATCTATTAAATAATTCATGCATAGTTTTAAGAAGTTAAGCTATATGATGCATATATCATGTGTTTGTTTAAATCAATAAACAGTATGTTTGTGGTCTACAAACTTCAAACGTGAATGTAGGATTTCATATAACGGTCATCCACGATCCTGAATTGACGTTTCATTGTCATTGGAGTCAATACTAAACGAGCGATACTTTCGTTTAGAGATAATTTAACTAAGATTAGTCTAGAAATAAATATGCATAGGCACGAATGTGAGATATTACGGTAATAGAAATCATGTTATTCCGGACACACGCATTGTATTACGCATGCATGTCAACCATATTTACATTATTTTGTTATGTCAACAAACCGCGTATACGACGTTTGTTTATTTGTTGAAATACTCACTTTTTGAGGCAAATATTTGTAAAAACATTATACCATATAATAGGAAATTCCATTCTGCAGACATTTGCGTTTTCACTGTCGCTTTAAAGGTTCACCAACAGCTTATGTCATATAGCTATATATGCTCCCCGGGGATCATATCCGAGCAGTATACCAAACAAGGACAGGAACATGGAAAGAACAAGCTATATTCCGCAAGCCAGATATATAGCTTATATTCCGCAAGCCAGATATATAGCTTATATTCCGCAAGCCAGATATATAGCTTATATTCCACAAGCCGGATAGATAGCTTATATTCCACACTCCGGATATATAGCTTATATTCCGCAAGCCAGATAGATAGCTTCCTCACATGAAACAATTCGATAACCCAAGTGTGACTCGAACCTAGCCTGGGTGCTAGTCTGTCGAATTTTCACTTTTTAACTTCTGGCAAAATGACATGATCAGAAACACAATACGACCCAATTAATAGTCTCGGTTTTAAAATATATTTATTTGGCTGACCAGGCAAAATATATCGACGCCTGTTCCCAGGCTAACTCGAACCTACAGCCATGAGGTTCAATGCATCGCACCGATAACAGACATATGTTTGCAACGCCAGCTGTAAGCACGAGGCGATTTCTTACGTCCGCCACACTGCACGTACAGTGCTGTCTTGCAGCAACTACAGACGGATTTGTAGTCCAGTGGTTACACGCTGGACTGGTAATCCAGGGATCGCAGGTTCGGTCCCCCGTCTGACCCTAATAAAATTAACAGTCTTTCAGATGGGACGTTAAGCCGAGGTCTCGTGTCGGTGCTTTACACCGTGCACGTAAAAGAACCAATAGGAGATTCTGGAATGGGTCTCTGTCTGTATCATGCACTATCCTCCAAAATCTAAAATAACTAATCTCTTCAGGAGGCGTTGCTCATATAGGCAACCGGTAGCGACGATAAATAAACGTAAAAACACAAGCAGCAACTACAACTTTACGTGTGATCCTACAATTCGGAAATGCATTATACTATACAATATTTAGACTATACGTACAATTTCTACAAACGTATATGTAAGCATGCACGCTATAGCACTCTCCGACAAGAATTCGCCAAATTCCGTTACAGTGTTTTTGAACATTTCAATCTTAATTTCAAATCTTGTTATTGAATGGTTGATTTAGAATGTCTGGAGATATTTAATTAGCTGCTTCCTACATACCGTGTTCATCAGCCTATAAGCGTTTGACATGTTTATGGCATTCTCTGTTTCAAATTTATAATGAAAATAGTAAATTGAAACATTTCCTTTCCTGATTAACCTCCGGTGTCTTTCTCCTCTCTCAGCATTGTTTACTCAGTTTGAAAATGAAATTACATTCTGCATTTCTGGTGGTTGTATATTTGTATTTAATTTTACCATTAGAAAGCAATGCACACGATACTGTCAATGTACACGATATTGTCCTGTCAATGTACACGATACTGTCAATGTACACGATACTGTCCTGTCAATGTACACGATACTGTCAATGTACACGATACTGTCCTGTCAATGTACACGATACTGTCCTGTCAATGTACACGATACTGTCAATGTACATGATACTGTCAATGTACACGATACTGTCCTGTCAATGTACACGATACTGTCAATGTACATGATACTGTCAATGTACACGATACTGTCAATGTACACGATACTGTCAATGTACACGATACTGTCAATCACGATACTGTCAATGTACACGATACTGTCAATGTACACTATACTGTCAATGTACACGATACTGTCAATGTATACGATACTGTCAATGTGCACGATACTGTCAATGTACACGATACTGTCAATCACGATACTGTCAATGTACACGATACTGTCAATGTACTAAAGCGGAAGAGCCGCCTCCATGGTCGAGTGGTTAAGGTCGCTGACTTGTATACCACTTAACATATCATCACTGATGGTCACGGGTTCGAGCCTCGCCCAGGCCGTGTCTCAATTATATGAAAAAGTTGGCAGTTTCATACGGAGCTCGGTGCACCGAGTACTGGTTAACCACTGGAGCCTGCTCAGGACTGACAGTAAGGTAAACTGTCCGTCGCTCAAATAGGCAACAGGTAGCGATGTTAAATAAACCTAAATACAAAAAATATATGTCCACTTCAAGTGTGTACCCCAAAATGCCAATGCTACTACTAGAGGATAATACCTATGCCGTGTCTCTTTTCAGTACATTCTCTCTAAGCACTGAATGGCATTTCATTGAAATGGGAAACTGGTAGCAACGTTAAACAAACTATGAAAATATAGAAAAACAAGCGGAAGATAAGCACAGCACAATGCACTATATGTGTTCCTGTATAAAAGGGTTTGCTGCCAGTTATTTTCCATCAGTAAACTGTGAATAAACTTCGCAAGTGAGAGTATGTAGCCACACTCCGGAAGCGACATTTGTTTATGTTTCAAATTATACACAAACGTGGCATTAATCACGTGATACTGTTATCTAGAGAACCTTTAATTCAGATTAATCACGTGATACTGTCATCTAGAGACACTTTAATTCAGATTAATCACATGATACTGTCATATAGATACACTTTAATTCAGATTAATCACGTGATACTGTCATCTAGAGACACTTTAATTCAGATTAATCACGTGATACTGTCATCTAGAGACACTTTAATTCAGATTAATCACGTGATACTGTCATCTATATACACTTTAATTCAGATTAATCACATGATACTGTCATATAGAGACACTTTAATTCAGATTAATCACGTGATACTGACATATAGAGACACTTTAATTCAGATTAATCATATGATACTGTCATCTAGAGACACTAATTCAGATTAATCACATTATACTGTCATCTAGAGACACTAATTCAGATTAATCACGTGACACTGTCATCTAGAGACACTAATTCAGATTAATCACATGATACTGTCATCAAGAGACACTAATTCAGATTAATCACATGATACTGTCATCTAGAGACACTAATTCAAAACACAAACCAAAAACACAAAGATTAATCACATGATACTGTCATCTAGAGACACTAATTCAGATTAATCACATGATACTGTCATCTAGAGACACTAATTCAGATTAATCACATTATACTGTCATCTAGAGACACTAATTCAGATTAATCACGTGACACTGTCATCTAGAGACACTAATTCAGATTAATCACGTGATACTGTCATCTAGAGACACTAATTCAGATTAATCACATGATACTGTCATCTAGAGACACTAATTCAGATTAATCACATGATACTGTCATATAGAGACACTTTAATTTAGATTAATCACATGATACTGTCATCTAGAGACACTAATTCAGATTAATCACATGATACTGTCATCTAGAGACACTAATTCAGATTAATCACATTATACTGTCATCTAGAGACACTAATTCAGATTAATCACGTGACACTGTCATCTAGAGACACTAATTCAGATTAATCACGTGATACTGTCATCTAGAGACACTAATTCAGATTAATCACACGATACTGTCATATAGAGACACTTTAATTTAGATTAATCACATGATACTGTCATCTAGAGACACTAATTCAGATTAATCACGTGATACTGTCATCTAGAGACACTTTAATTCAGATTAATTTTAAAGAAGTATGCCCAGATGCTAAAATGTGAGCTATATCTGTTCGTCTGCACCAACACCAGTTGTGATGTGTGTGTGTGTGTGTTTTACGTGTATTTATCGTTGCTACCGGTTGCCCATATGAGCGACACCTCATGCAGAGATTAGTAAGTTTAGTTGTTGGGGGATAATGCAATGATACAAATAGAGACCCATTCCATAGTATTCTCTGGTTCGCTTACTTGCACGGTGTAAAGCACCGAAACGATACGCCGGTTTAAAGTCCCATCCTAAAGACTGTTAATATCAGTATGGTCAGACGGAGGGCTGAACCTGCGACCCCTAGATTCGCAGCAAAACATCTTATTCACTCGACCATCTGACCCGTTGTGATTATTGATTACACTAAGATATATAGATGTATTTTCATTCATGGTTTGCGAGATTGTTTACAGAAACTTGGGATGTCAACAAATGTCGTATACGACGTTCGCTTATTGGTTGAATTAATTCATTTCCGTTTTAAATATTTGAAGGAAAATATGGTGTACTAAGACATTATATTCTCTTTTTCTTTTTTTTGTGGACATTTGACATTATATTCTCTAGAAAGTGCCCATGGTCCTGGTATGTCGTCGCTTTAATGGCTATAACATACAATATGACAATTCCGAACAAATACACGCATTAGTGAATATATGTTGAATTGTTTACTTAAAGGCCTGCAGTTTGACCCCGTCCAATTGTAAAGATTTATACTTTACTACCTGTTCCATGTGATTAGTGGCTTGTATCAACAATGTAGCAGTACATTCAGTATAATTTGGCGTATGTAGGTATTTTCTAACGGTTAATATGCACGATCACTCTGTGAGCTGAGAATTAGTCAAAATGAAGCCCTGACAATTTAAGTAAACGTATATTATTGATTGTAAAGAAAATTGATAGTTATGAGTATTCAAACTACATAATCCAGATCAGCCCAGGGACATAGATTACATGTTATGTAGGTGCCTCATCAGCCGTAGCGTAATCACTGAGACTGATAATTTCTATACATGTATAATGTGCGCTATGATTGTGATCTGTGCAATCTAATTCAAAATTCAGTTCATGTGTTGACCTAATCAAATATGTATGTATATAATATGTATGTATGTATTATATGAATAAACTATATGTGTTCGTTATATGGTAACCTTCATACTTCATTTAATTATATATCTACAGTATTATTCGCAAGTTTTCTGTTATATTTTAAATATTTCTCTGTGTCAGTGTGTGTTTACCGATATTGATGCTACATAATAATCACAGTGAATGCTATGAGTACATGTATAATATTATAATTATAATCTCTTGAACATACGAGTATTACACATATTCTGCCGATTTCTACAATATGCCATTGAGTAAAATAACAATGTATGTAACTGATGAGCAGAGAAAAGAATTGCTGACTTTCTTGCAAAATAAGAACTGGGACGTAGAGATGGAAATAGAAGAAACAGCCACCGCCATGCCCGTTGCAGAGGCTGCTTACGTACCTCCCCCTATGCCTCAGCATGCTGAAGGTGTTGCTGAGTGTCCACTGTGCTTGTGTTCCCCTTGCATAATAAATGAACAGAACAAACAACTTTGGTGGCCTGCTAATAATCGTCCACCGCATAATCTAAATTCACATGAGAGAAAGCTTCTATACAGGAGGTTTTGGGCAATGCTATATAATTGTGGCGCATGGAAAGATGTCAGATATATAGAGAGAAAAGTAGCGGCTAGAAGAGGAGACTGTACTTGGCATAAGAGGGAACTGATGCCTGAATGTGTGGTACAGCAATGCAGGAACTGGTTGCCTAACCCGCGCAACCAGCCTTATTTGGGCCATAAGTGGAGTTGAATTGTTTATACCAGTTGTAAGTACTATAAAAATACAGAACTTCAATTTCAGCAATTTATAACCTCTGATATGTACGTGGGTCATAATAGATATAAGTGGTGCTCATGTATTAGATGTATACCATGCAGGGCCTCGCATGTGGCAAATAGATGTGCGTCGACCGTCAGATTTGTACCGCTATTCCTCGTGTGTTTAGTGCGTCGACCGTCAGATTTGTACCGCTATTCCTCGTGTGTTTAAGGTCAAATATAGGTCAACCTGCAGGCCTTTAAGTTCAAAGGTAAGGTCATGCTATTATTTGATTGTAATATATATGCGCGCGCGTGTGTATTTATGTGCGCGCGCGAATGTGTGCGCGAGTGCAAGTGCGTGTCAATACTAACCTGTGATCACAATAAGCACTCACTGATTTCCCACACCATATATAATATATAAATGATCCTTAGAATTATAATACATATTTCAAACCGCTGTCAAACCGCTGTCCGATTAGCGCAGTGGTTAGCGCGCTCGCTTCTCACCAATGCGACCCGGGTTCGATCCTCGGACAGGGAAGTATGTGAGATGGTACGATGGTCGCCAGATCGGACAGGTGGGTTTTCTCCGGGTATTCCGGTTTCCTCCCACACGAATGACCACATATACGCTTTCATCCGAGCCAACGAGAGTGATTAATATAAGTTGTTAAAACTTCGCAATCGTTGTAAAATAAGTATAAAAAACAAACAAACAAAAAACGCGTCATCTTAATTTCTATACGTTATTTTTCTATTTTTTTTCTCGCATTTCTTGCGTCCCCCCCCCCAATAACCGAATTAGAACCAGACACAATAAACAATGTGAAGGACTTGTCAAACTGAATCATTAACACTTGCGAAGTCGTGATAGCGCAGTGGATGCGCGTTCGCTTCAGGTGCGAAAGGTCCGGAGTTCGAACCACACTGGAGCTGTTACGATTGTGCCCTTAGGCAAGGCATTGAAATTCCACGTTGCCTCTTCTCTCTCCCTCGTGGCGATGGATTCCATCAGGAATGAGGTCTCGAGAGTGATTTATATAAGTTGAAATAACTTGTTTCGCAATCGAGCTAAAATAAATTTGTATAAACTAACACTTGCAATAATTTGGACAGAAATGTGGAGCATACTTAATTACACTATTTGAGTAATTCGTTAGCTTAGTACTGTACTCGGTACAACGACGTCTGGAGATAAAACAAATCAAGTTAACGCTCAACGCGATTCCCAAATAACCCACACGTTATGGTTCTAGGCCACGTTCATTGCATAGTGAAAATAGTTCTTGCTGTACAATAATGCAAATAGTTTCTAGAACGGCTTCACACGTATTATGTTGTAATTAATATATATCGCCAGGAACTGTTACTAAATAGTAACTTGGCTGTCCGATTAGCGCGCTCGCTTCTCACCAATGAAATACCGGGAAGTATGTGAGATGGTACGGTGGTCGCCAGATCGGACAGGTGGGTTTTCTCCGGGTACTCCGGTTTCCTCGCACACGAATGACCACATTTACGCTTTCATCCGCGCCAACGAGAGTGATTAATATAAGTTGTTAGAAATTGCTTCGCAATCGTTGTAAAATAAATACAGTTTAAACTAAACTAAATAGTATCCAAATGTGGACATACTCCAGCCATCTGAACGTGATATGCAGTTATGAGAATAAAAGCTGTAGATCTATGTTTTGTGTGTATACTTGAATATTAGCATCTACGTTTGGTGTGTATAATTGAATATTAGCATCTACGTTTGGTGTGTATAATTGAATATTAACATCTACGTTTGGTGTGTATAATTGAATATTAGCATCTACGTTTGGTGTGTATAATTGAATATTAGCATCTACGTTTGGTGTGTATAATTGAATATTAACATCTACGTTTGGTGTGTATAATTGAATATTAGCATCTACGTTTGATGTGTATGAGTTTTTCATATAGCTCACGTGGGAAACACTTATAGCAAGTTCAAACTCCTTTGTTTGGATTTCTACAAGAAATAAATCAGAGTCCATATTGTCGTACTCATATACTTAATCAATGTAATGTCTAAAATACTGAGAATGTAAATTATAATGTATTATATGTATAGTAGGTATTGTCAATACTGTATATGATTTCTCATATTGACATATTTTTCACGTCAATGCTTTTATTATATATATATGCTGTAAAAGATGAAATTTAAAGTTCAAATCGGACTATACAATTTCTTATTCTTCTATATGTTAGACGTACATGCAATATATTATATGAATCAATTAGTGTATGCACACGTTTGTGATTTACAGATCTGTGTCATTACAGATTCACTATTATGTATGCTCACGTCATTTGCGAGAACCTCGTAGATCACTGAGAGAATGTTCAATATATGGTTGGGGTAGCATTCAACAAAGCCATACCAATACCAGCATGGCACACAGCACATACTAGATGCATTAAAACAAGGTGCATAGCATCCCATAACTCGGAACTGGTTCGGTATAGATACGAATATTTGAACATAGATTAGGATACAGACGGATCTGTAGTCCAGTGGTAACACGCTGGACTGGTAATCCAGGGATCGCAGGTTCGATCCCACGCCTGACCCTAATACAATTAACAGTCTATCTAATGGGACTTTAATGCACATAAAAGAACCAGAGGAGACTCTGGAATGGGTCTCTGTCTGTATCATTGTACTATCCTCCAAATATATAAAATGACTAATCTCTTCAGGCGGTGTCGCTCATATGGGCAACCGGTAGCGACGATAAATAACGTAATGAATGGTATTTACAAGATTCTTAAAGTAGACAACTGCTTTATACAATACTAATACGTGAAACTTGATAGTATAGCACTAGATCGTTCCAACAACGAATAGCCAGTTATAAGTCGTACATAATACCAGTAGTCATAAGCATGGAGGGTGCATACATGATAGTACGATTATTCCAAAATACCGACAATGTTTTGTGGTATGGTAAATGATTCATATACATATTTACACACTTTCGTTTCAATGTTACGGTTTGTATTCTGCACACAAATAAGTTCCACAAACTTGAAAATACTCTGTCTAACATAATAGTGCTTTTTATTGTTTATAGTACGTGATATGCTTTTAGGTTATGTTGTACATATATGAGTATGTATTGTTTATAGTACGTGCTATGCGTTTAGGTTATGTTGTACATATATGAGTATGTATTGTTTATAGTACGTGCTATGCGTTTAGGTTATGGTGCACATATATTATATGTATTGTTTATAGTACGTGCTATGCGTTTAGGTTATGGTGTACATATATGAGTATGTATTGTTTATAGTACGTGCTATGCGTTTAGGTTATGGTGTACATATATGAGTATGTATTGTTTATAGTACGTGCTATGTTTATGTTATTTGTACATATATGAGTATGTATTGTTTATAGTACGTGCTATGTTTCAATGTTATACTGTACATATATGAGTATGTATTGTTTATAGTACGTGCTATCGTTTATGTTATGCTGTACATATATGAGTATGTATTGTTTATAGTACGTGCTATGTTTATGTTATGCTGTACATATATGAGTATGTATTGTTTATAGTACGTGCTATGCGTTTAGGTTATGGTGCACATATATTATATGTATTGTTTATAGTACGTGCTATGCGTTTAGGTTATGGTGTACATATATGCGTATGCATTGTTCATAGTACGTGCTATGCGTTTAGGTTATGGTGTACATATATGAGTATGCATTGTTCATAGTACGTGCTATGCGTTTAGGTTATGTTGGACATATATGAGTATGCATTGTTTATAGTACGTGCTATGCGTTTATGTTATGGTGTACATATATGAGTATGCATTGTTTACAGTACATGCTATGCGTTTAGGTTATGTTGGACATATATGAGTATGCATTGTTTATAGTACGTGCTATGCGTTTAGGTTATGTTGGACATATATGAGTATGTATTGTTTATAGTATGTGATATGCGCTTAGGTCATGGTGGACATATATGAGTATGTATTGATTATAGTATGTGCTATGCGTTTAGGTTATGTTGGACATATATGAGTATGTATTATTTATAGTATGTGCTATGCGCTTAGGCTATGGTGTACATATATGAGTATGTATTGTTTATAGTATGTGCTATGCGTTTAGGTTATGGTGGACATATATGAGTATGTATTGTTTATAGTATGTGCTATGCGTTTAGGTTATGGTGTACATATATGAGTATGTATTGTTTATAGTATGTGCTATGCATTTAGGTTATGGTGGAGATATATGAGTATGTATTGTTTATAGTACGTGCTATGCGTTTAGGTTATGTTGGACATATATGAGTATGTATTGTTTATAGTACGTGATATGTGTTTATGTTATACTGTACATATATGAGTATGTATTGTTTATAGTACGTGCTATGTTTATGTTATACTGTACATATATGAGTATGTATTGTTTATAGTACGTGCTATGCGCTTAGGTTATGCTGTACATATATGAGTATGTATTGTTTATAGTATGTTCTATGTTTAGGTTATGCTGTACATATATGAGTATGTATTGTTTATAGTATGTTCAATGTTTAGTTATGTTGTACATATATGAGTATGTATTGTTTATAGTATGTAATTCAATGTTATAGTGTACATATATGAGTATGCATTGTTTATAGTACATGCTATGTTTATGTTATACTGTACATATATGAGTATGCATTGTTTATAGTACGTGCTATGGTTTAGGTTATGTTGGACATATATGAGTATGTATTGTTTATAGTATGTGAATGCGCTTAGGTCATGTTGGACATATATGAGTATGTATTGTTTATAGTATGTGCTATGCGTTTAGGTTATGTTGGACATATATGAGTATGTATTATTTATAGTATGTGCTATGCGCTTAGGCTATGGTGTACATATATGAGTATGTATTGTTTATAGTATGTGCTATGCGTTTAGGTTATGGTGGACATATATGAATATGTATTGTTTATAGTATGTGCTATGCGTTTAGGTTATGGTGTACATATATGAGTATGTATTGTTTATAGTATGTGCTATGCATTTAGGTTATGGTGGAGATATATGAGTATGTATTGTTTATAGTACGTGCTATGCGTTTAGGTTATGTTGGACATATATGAGTATGTATTGTTTATAGTACGTGATATGTGTTTAGGTTATGGTGTACATATATGAGTATGTATTGTTCATAGTACGTGCTATGCGTTTAGGTTATGGTGGACATATATGAGTATGAGTATGAGTATGAGTACGTGATATGCGTTAGGGTTGTGCTGTGCATATATGAGTATGTATTGTTTATAGTACGTGATATGCGTTAGGGTGGTGCTGTGCATATATGAGTATGTATTGTTTATAGTACGTGATATGCGTTAGGGTGGTGCTGTGCATATATGAGTATGTATTGGTTATAGTACGTGCTATGCGTTTAGGTTATGTTGTGCATATATGAGTATGTATTGTTTATAGTACGTGCTATGCGTTTAGGTTATGTTGTACATATATGAGAATGTATTGTTTTATTGTGTACTGTGATTTAATGGTATATGTACACAGATGAGAGAAAACATTATCGCTTAAAACTATTTTTCTTTACGAAATAAATCGATGCTATATCATGCGCTAAATGACGCTACGTGTCGTCTTTAGGAGTTGTCCAAAATGACGTCACAGATCGATTGATTCCGAAATCATTCACATTGACGATATTTTAAATGACAGCGGTTGGGAACCAAAACTGCAACACATAGAAGCGATGGTTCCATCTTTCACTAGTTTCAATACAGTGAAGGATGGCTTATAGTGAACCGAGAAAAACAATATATCAATCATTGGCAAGCATAAATGTATGGTAACTATTTAAAGACAACTACACTAATATGTCCACTCTATGTACGGATTGGATTAACATGAACACATACTTGTGATAATATAATTCTAGTGTTTAAATTTAATTGCTTTATATTATGTGTATTTTGGGTGTGGCACAACGCGTCATAGAAATTACACATAGTGTATTGTAATAATCACGCGAGGACACAGTAGAATATACTGTTTTTTGCTTTTCTGTTGTTTTTTATTATTCATTTAGGTACACACTTTACAAATATACATCCAAACAACAACAATATACAATGTATACACACACAGTGACACTCTTATATAGATTGTTCTTACAAAACAACAATATACAATGTATACACACACAGTGACACTCTTATATAGATTGTTCTTACAAAACAACAATATACAATGTATACACACACAGTGACACTCTTATATAGATTGTTCTTACAAAACGTTATTTGAGGAGGTCCTTGTACAAGTAAGATATATATGTTATAAAACATAATAATAATAATAATTATCTATAATAATTAAATTCCACATTGCATCTTCTCACCCCATCGTGGCGATGGATTCCACCATTACATGGGGTCTCGAGAGTGATTAATATAAGTTGTAAGAACTTGTTTCGCAATTGAGTTAAAATAATTTTTATAAACTAATAATAATAATAATAAAATCATGTGCTGCTTGTTTATAATTGATCGCTTTACATTGAAACGCTTGACATCACAGCTTGAAAAACATATATCACACGATACCCCAATAGCGTTACCAATAAAACATACATTGACTCTCTCCCATGAGATAATGTGCCTCGTGATTAGGTTTCTTGAATATAGATAGTAGAATGCACTTACCCAGTAACAAGATGAACACGTCCGAAATGGCTAGACTGAAGAGATAGTAGTTGGTCGCAGTCTGCATGTAACTGTTTCGCACGATCACAATGCACGTGCAAATATTACCAACAGTGCCGGAAATAAAAATAAGTCCGTATATGGTCAGAAGAATGATTACTAACCATGTGTCCTGGAAGCGGGATCCAAGATATAATTCAAGTAATTCATATTCTGTCACCGTGTTTGTTGTGCTTGTCACGTTCAAGTCACTAGTCACCGTGGTATTCATAGTGTGTACGTAATTTCACCCTAAATACTAATGCACAGCTTTATAATATTGCAATCGTATGGAGAAATGTCACAGTGTAACAATGTACCATGTTTTACATTGCACAATTAATGAACATAACATTATAAATTATCCCGAAAATGATAAATGCACAATTTGTTTTTAATATTTCACCTTTAATTAAAAAGAAACACAAAGTCGGTTGTAATAAAAATTTAGAATAATATGAACTGTTAAACTAACACTTTATTTGTCCATACGAGTTAAACTTTCTTTTTGAACTTTCTGACGCACTCTAGTTATTTCTGATTTTCAACAGTCTTCTCACTTTTATTAATCCCGCGATATTTACTCTTCTGTGAAAATAAATCAATAAATATTTTTATTTTGTTTTAATGGCAATGCGAATTGATGAGAAGCACTCGTTACATCTCCGCATTGCAATGCAACGATGGAGTAAAGACGTTTATTTGCACAACTCCGTACCTATTCATAATGTAAGACATCCATTTCCGTGCTTGACCCAACACGTTTAATAATACCAACAGAATCTACTTCATGTGCGACCTACGTATTAAAATATCTCGCTCAGTTGGTCTCTTTCATCACTGAATGTTCTCTCTCTGTTAGTTTTCTCTCTCCCTGCATTCGGTGGTGTTCATATTGGGAAATCTCAGTCTACAGGATATCATGGTGTTTCGCTTGTCAGACGTTGACACGGCTGGTTCTGTACGTAATCAACGGGTTTTTGTAGTTGTTGTGTTAGCTTAAAGCTCACAGGTATCAAGTAATGCAGATATTAATATTGCACTGTTTTAGCAAACCATTATTTTATTACTTCTTTTTGTTTTCAAGAACGTTGGACAACGTGAGGGTTACTTTTCTTGAATCAATCAGTTAAAACGCACATGTTAGCGATTGGGCGATGCTTTCATAACATGTTATCGATTGGTCGATGCTTTCATAACCTGTTAACGATTGGTCGATACTTTCATAACCTGTTATCGACTGGGCGATGATTTCATAACCTGTTATCGATTGTTCGACACATTCCTCGTTAGTTTTCTCAGTGATATCATCAGTTATTGCATATTGGTTGGTCGGTTAAATCGAACTAATAATAATCAGATATTAAATCAAAACGTTTACAGCTGTTTGAATCACAGTTCCATCAACAAACACTAAGTGTTCAGACTATAATTGGTGCATCTTGGTATCTTGCAATTGCAAAACCCTATGTAGCCTGGGAACAGGCGTCGATATATTTTGCCTGGACAGTCAAATACATATATTTTAACACCGATACTATTAATTGGGCCGTATTGATTTTCTGATCATGTCATTTTGCTAGAAGATAAAAAGTGAAAAATCGACAGACTGGAACCCAGGTTAAATCGGAAGTTCAATTATAGTTTACGAATATGCTCTGGACACCCAAGTGTCACATTTTATAAGTAAATGTCTGTACCACTTAGTAAATTCATATTCCTGTTTTTAAAAAATGAAGACATTATACTTTATTACACACACTGTTCAAACATTAACTCTGCTAATTATAAATATTGGTTTTCATTCGTCAATAAATATTTACTGATCACAATTTGGTTACATTTTGTAATTTGTTGGTACCTATATCTAAGCACACATTTGTCGTGTGGAAAAGGAAAACATTGATATTGCCACATATGAAACAGAGTGACGTTCCTCTATAACAAACGGTACTGGTACATCTGGAATAGGTCTCAAACAAATTAAGAACATATTGTACGTTTAAAACTCATTTTCATTTTTCATTTCACTGTTTGGAACCTTTGGATTGTAATTGATAAAGAGAATTAACCACTGCATTACTGTGGTATATTCTCTTGTAATTATTGATACGCATATAATGTATATATGTTATGCAATGTACATAAATGATACATTAATAAATATTAAATCTGTATGCGAGTGTCCCATTATTTATGCCAGCGATGTTAATGAAACATGCTGACAGTGATAGTCAAAGTGATGCTAACATTGATGCTGACGGTGATGCTGACATTGATGCAAACAGTGATGTAAAGAGTGATGCAAATAGTGATGCTGACGGTGATGCAAACAGTGATGCTGACAGTGATGCAAACAGTGATGCTGACATTGATGCAAACAGTGATGCAAACAGTGATGCAAACAGTGATGCTGACGGTGATGCAAACAGTGATGCTGACAGTGATGCAAACAGTGATGCTGACAGTGATGCAAACAGTGATGCTGACAGTGATGATGACAGTGATGCAAACAGTGATGCTGACAGTGATGCAAACAGTGATGGTGACAGTGATGCAAACAGTGACGCTGACGGTGATGCAAACAGTGATGCAAACAGTGATGCTGACAGTGATGCAAACAGTGATGCTGACAGTGATGCAAACAGTGATGCTGACAGTGATGCAAATAGTGATGCAAACAGTGATGCAAACAGTGATGCTGACAGTGATGCAAACAGTAAAGCAAACAGTAATGCTGACATTGATGCAAACAGTGATGCTGACGGTGATGCAAACAGTAATGCAGACAGTGATGCAAACAGTAATGCAGACAGTGATGCAAACAGTGATGCAAATAGTGATGCTGACAGTGATGATACCAATGATGTACGCACACTTAATGCATTGCTATTGTGATTTGTTACTGATGATAACGAGCTACGAAGAGAGCAAGATACGAACACAATATTCTATAGAAAATAAACAATGTTCAACTACATTATTACTGTTGAACATGATGTATTTTATTACTGCAACACTTGAGTAATACTGGGGATTTAGAATGTTGCTTTTGTGATAATAGCAAACGAGTCACATAGAATATGGTATGAAGTCACCACGAGTGTAACATCCCTTTTATAACAGTATCAAAGTATCAACAACCATGCAATAAACCTTCGGTACACTTATGAGCATTATTACATCACAAGGAAATCAGTAAGGTGCACCCGGCCGCCGTAGTAAATTATCTCTGGTAATCAAGCAACTCCACACAAATAATCGACACAATACGTTCAATCACTATATGACGCTGGTGCATATTTAGCATTCTACTGATTTAAGCCGTTGATTTTCAACAATAACACTATAATTGTATCTAACGTCGCCACTGCATAAATGCAGTTGGGCGACTAATACTGTTTGCACTTACTACTTTCGTTCGATACGTCCACTGCTCTAACCACACGGCTACTGTCTCACATTCAACAAATAAAGCATGAACACAAACTAGATATCAAATGTGCAAAGCAAACTGACACATGTCTCGACCAATCAAAATCACCACAGGTTGTACTACACGTGTGTACATACAATAGACTATGTGATGGCTGTATGTAACTGAATACAAGCAAAGCGCTGTGATAAAAGAATGTAAGACACTGTATTATTCTATGTAATCAATTATTCTTACCTAATTAAAATGAAACGAATAATATATTAACCCTTTCAACACCACATACCTCTAAATAGGCTTACAAAAAGTGTAGATCCAGATCCAGGATCTGCACTTTTTGCCTGTAATATTACTATTTTTAGACAAAATTACCCATTTTGATAAATGAACTGGTCCAAATGTAATCTTCTGATTCATTTATTGGTCTAACAATATCATGGACCAGTCCATGTCAGTTACTTGGTGTTGAATGGGTTAACCTTATAAACGTACACCTGTTAAATGCTCTATTAGCATGGACGGCACCTGCTCATTGATAACAGCCAAATGTTATATTCGAATTACATTTGGCTACGTTCCATTCTGAAATACGGTATATGCTACATGCGTATGCAAATTGCATAATTCTGCTCATTTCCAATAAACGTCCACATGCTATAATGTGTGTACATATGTTAGATTCCGTCCCTGTGATTGGTTCATGGCTATCACATGATAAATTCATATTGACCACGTGAAACCGAGCTTCGAATTGAGCTCACATTTAATAATGACGACAGCCTCGTGGTTTATGGTACCACGGTAAAGCCTTCAGCCATATCAGCAATGCTATAGTGAGACTGCCAATAATAATGTTGTACATATTAATGTCTGGTTTATGGTGACTGCCTGGATCATTCCGTGACTGCCTCGTTCATTCCGTGACTGCCTCGTTCATTCTGGGACTGTTTGGTTCATTCTGTGACTGCCTGGTTCATTCCGTGACTGATTGGTTCATTATGTGACTGCCTGGTTCATTCTGTGACTGCCTCGTTCATTATGTGACTACCTTGTTCATTCCGTGACTTCCTGGTTCATTATGTGACTGCCTGGTTCATTATGTGACTGCCTGGTTCATTATGTGACTGCCTTGTTCAATATGTGACTGCCTTGTTCATTATGTGACTGCCTTGTTCATTATGTGACTGCCTGGTTAATTCCGTGACTGCCTGGTTCATTATGTGACTGCCTTGTTCATTATGTGACTGCCTTGTTCATTATGTGACTGCCTGGTTAATTCCGTGACTGCCTGGTTCATTCCGTGACTGCCTTGTTCATTGTGTGACTGCCTTGTTCATTATGTGACTGTCTGGTTAATTTCATGACTGCCTGGTTAATTCCGTGACTGCCTGGTTAATTCCGTGACTGCCTGGTTCATTCCGTGACTGCATTGTTCATTATGTGACTGCCTTGTTCATTATGTGACTGCCTGGTTAATTTCATGACTGCCTGGTTAATTCCGTGACTGCCTGGTTAATTCCGTGACTGCCTGGTTAATTCCGTGACTGCCTGGTTCATTCTGTGACTTGCCTTGTTCATTATGTGACTGCCTTGTTCATTATATGACTGTCTGGTTCATTCCGTGACTGCCTGGTTAATTCCGTGACTGCCTGGTTCATTCTGTGACTGCCTGGTTCAGTATGTGACTGCCTGGTTCATTCTGTGACTGCCTGGTTCCTTCTGTGATTGCCTATTTCATTCTGTGACTGCCTATTTCATACGGAGTCTGCCATGTTCATTATATGACTGCCTATTTCATACGGAGTCTGCCATGTTCATTATATGACTGCCTATTTCATTCTGAGACTGCCTATTTTATTCTGAGACTGCCTGGTTCTTTGAACACTCTTGATGTCTGTATTCCAAGCCGAAGTTCTGTAATATTCTTCTAAGATATCAATATGAGATCGCGCAATGGCAGTATTGAATTTACAATTGCATGGGTAATTTATATTATGGATAATTTCCGCTGAAGCAGAATATACAACTAAGGTCTAAGGAAAACATATATATGTTCTTGCTTGAATCGGTAAATTGAAACAATTTTCAGTATGGAACAGAACAGAACATATATTTTATTTAGGATTGAAGCAAATTATCCTCATCCAAAACACCAATCATCAATAACATGTCAACGATAGAAATATATATATATGTGACACGATTTACCAAAAGGGACCCACTGTGTGAATGACGTTACGTCGTGAAATGACGTCTAAGTTTACGTCACGCAATCGAAAACGGCAACATTTGCGCTATACATGTAAGTTTAAAATTCATTTTTAGAACAAATAATCTAAACGTAATTACCTTAAATGTTGAAAATCGCTTTAAGGAAATGACTGAAAAACATAATTGTAGAAAAAAAAACATTTTTGAAAATTTCACACAGTATGTCTCTTTTGATAAATCGCGTCACCCATATATAAATATATGTATATATAACAACACTGTCAGTGCTACAATACATATACAATCCTAATTACATATAGAAACATATATATATATAAGCACTTACATGAGTGGTGATTTCATACCACATAATTATATGAATCGAGGTTTGGAAATTGCTATTTAAGAGAGCCGTTTTATTATCAAAATTCCAAAACGATTTTCATAAAGTATGATATGAAATCACCATGAGTGTAAGATATCTTTGATCACGTTATAACATAACAACAACCATAATATTTTAAACAAAAATTCTGTTTGCCAGTATACTTCTGATACTTATTGCATTTCAATGAAATCAGAAAGTTGCTTATATACGCCGAAGTAAATAGTTCCTGATAATCAAGCACATAAAAGACGAAATACATTTACTCACTATATATCACTAGTGCATATTTAACATTTTATTGATTTAAACAGTTGCTTTTCAGCAAATAAAGCATGTACACAAACTATGTATGTAGAATGTGTAAAGTAAGCTGACCGATCAGATTCAGTCTAGGTTGCATTACACGTGTGTACATACAAGAAAATATGTGAGGCCTGTATTAAGCTGAAGACAAACAATGTTATGTGATAAATATTAACTATGTCATTTATGAACTTGTGTAGAAGTCGTGATAGCGCAGTGGTAGCGCGTTCGCTTCAGGTGCGAAAGGCCCGAAGTTCATGCCCTGCTGCAGCCGTTACGAGTCTGCACTTAGGCAAGGCATTTAAGTTCCACATTGCCTCTTCTCTTTCCCTAGCCTGGGTTCCAGTCTGTCGATGTTTCACTTTTTAATTTCTTGTTGATATGATGAGAAACTCAATACGGCCCAATTAATAGTCTCGGTGATATAATATATTTATTTGTCTGACCAGGCAAAATATATCGACGCCTGTTTCCAGGATACTCTCTCCCTCGTGGAGATAAATTACATCAGGAATGATGTCTCGAGAGTGATTAATATAAGTTGTAAGGACTTGTTTCGCAATGGAGCTAAAATAAATTTGTATAAACTAAGCTATGAACTTTTGCGAAATTCAATGTGAACATAACAACTATATTATATTATCTCAATATGCGAGTAAATACGATCAAATTCAAACGTGTAACAAGAAAAACTATTACATATAAAACTTACATATAAAACTATTACATATAAAACTATTAAACTATTACATATAAAACTATTACATATAAAACTATTAAACTATTACATATAAAACTATTACATATAAAACTATTACATATAAAACTATTACATATAAAACTATTACATATAAAACTATTAATATAAAACTATTAAACTATTACATATAAAACTATTACATATAAAACTATTACATATAAAACTATTACATATAAAACTATTACATATAAAACTATTAAACTATTACATATAAAACTATTACATATAAAACTATTACATATAAAACTATTACATATAAAACTATTAAACTATTACATATAAAACTATTACATATAAAACTATTAATATAAAACTATTACATATAAAACTATTACATATAAAACTATTACATATAAAACTATTACATATAAAACTATTACATATAAAACTATTAAACTATTACATATAAAACTATTACATATAAAACTATTACATATAAAACTATTACATATAAAACTATTAAACTATTACATATAAAACTATTACATATGAAACTATTACATATAAAACTATTACATATGAAACTATTACATATAAAACTATTACATATAAAACTATTACATATAAAACTATTACATATAAAACTATTAAACTATTAATATAAAACTATTACATATAAAACTATTAATATAAAGCTATTACATATAAAACTATTAATATAAAACTATTACATATAAAACTATTACATATAAAACTATTACATATGAAACTATTACATATAAAACTATTACATATAAAACTATTACATATAAAACTATTACATATAAAACTATTACATATAAAACTATTACATATAAAACTATTACATATAAAACTATTAAACTATTACATATAAAACTATTACATATAAAACTATTACATATAAAACTATTAAACTATTACATATAAAACTATTACATATAAAACTATTACATATAAAACTATTACATATAAAACTATTAAACTATTACATATAAAACTATTAAACTATTACATATAAAACTATTACTATTACATATAAAACTATTACATATAAAACTTACATATAAAACTATTACATATAAAACTATTAAACTATTACATATAAAACTATTACATATAAAACGATTACATATGAAACTATTACATATAAATATGTAATAGAAGGACTATTGAAAACTCACTCTGCATAATACACACTCGGATAGTGTGTGTATATAGATTAACACGTGAATTAATTGAGTAATTAAATGCAAACATGTTGCCAATAACACGAAACCCTACCCAACATAGTAGTATATATTACATCATTGTTGTAACATCCGCGAATGGGAACCAAATATTGTTGCAGAATTCCAACTACGTAAATAGGTTGACCTGGCCATTTCTGGAGTCCAGCTCAACTCTGTATTTCTATGCGCACACCACTGAAAGCTTGAAACTAGTTCCCTGAAAACAATTGGACATTTTTAATACGAATACATAGCAGTAATTCTCATCACATGCATTCTCATTCCTCCAGAAAAGGTAGGATTTGTATTATTATTCGTAATTTATGTGATAAAAACAACAACGTGTAAATATATGACCAGACACAAATCAGCAACAAGGTTTGACAACAAATGTGTATTGGTGTATATTTGTGTGTGTGTTTTACGTTTATTTATCGTCGCTACCGGTTGCCCATATGAGCGACGCCTCCTGAGGAAATTAGTCAGTTTAGATTTTTTGAGGATAGTTAAATGATACAGACAGAGAACCATTCCAGAATCTCCTCTTGTTCTTTTACGTGCACGGTGTAAAGCACCGACACGAGACCTCGGTTTAAAGTCCCATCTGAAAGACTGTTAATTTTATTAGGGTCTGACGGGGGATCGAACCTGCGATCCCTGGATTACAAGTCAAGCGTGCTACCATTGTACTACATATTCATATTACGCAACGTACTAATATTAAGGAGTGCGCTATATAACATACACATCTAATACAAACATGGCACCCGTCGTGTAGCATGAAATAGGTATGCAAACTCAGTAGTCAGAAATATTACGCGCATTTCAACTTTAACCTTCAGTGTAAAACGTATTCAGAACTTGGTTCCCTTTGGTATAAAGAACACGTTTATGTAGACACAATCGTGTAAAACTAATTATTTCTTACAATGTATGTTAAAACGGATGTAATTGTTAGCGATTTTCCGTGTTCAGTGTTACTTTATAATAAGAACAGTGTTCAGCCGGCAGCTACACGATCGCTATGATATTCCGACGTGGCGCGGCAGTCGTTTAACATGGCTGTTCATTGTAGCATGCGGAAACACATGTAGTGATAAACCATTAAGCGAAGATAATAATCACCCTGACGAGAAGGTAACCTGTACCTGAGACTTTACTACTCCAATCTCTATATCATAGTTCATATGTGTTTTAATTTATTCAGGTTACTTGTGTTTTGTTTCCTCCGTGATGTCATTTCAGCATTGTAGACGACATTATTTCATATGAAGTCTTAAAATTATATAAAATGTTATAACTGCTTGCAATATCGAGATTCTAAATGGCTGATTCAGCATACGTGATCGCCGTTCATAACAGAATTAATTGACCTTTCTGCAAACGCTACTTAGGCACGCCCCCCATAGTTACAGGTGCTCGCTGTAACCACGCGAGACAAGCTATCTAACAAAATGGCGTCTAACGCATACCTGCATCGAGTTAATCTAGATCAAATTTCGTCGAATTTCTCGGTTTTATTTCACCCAGATAAGAAGATCTCGTTGAAAGCAAGAAGGCAAGGGTTATTTCTCTAAAGTACAGATATATTTAACGGATGAGGACGTGTTAAGTGTTCGTGGGAAATGCTTGCGCAGTCAACGGAAGAGTGAACAACCACATCGTGTCAACTTTGACATCAAAAGAAATGAAATATGCCACCGTCTTGAGAGATTCGACCCTATGCCTCCTAGAAGACACGAACATTAGGCCCAAAAACTGAACACCAGTACGTTCACTGAGCTAATATGGGAATCCCACAGCTCTGCACATGCATGGGTACTATTACTACTATCTGATCCCTAGTCCACCATCCACGACAATATGTATGAACGACATGTATAATTTTAATCACCATTATACTCACATATCTCTTGTGAACAGTAGATCTATAAATGCAGAATATATGTTTTCGAAATATTTTATTATGCATAAATAAATTAATTTCAACTTACTTTTGTGCAAATATATCTGTTTGCATTAATTGTGGATTGTTCAAGATTTGTCTTATATGTTTTGGAAATGGCACGAATTGAACGTCACCTATCAATCGATCTGGATATCTACTATAAGTATATCACTGTCCCTAAGCCCGTAACTACATCTTTATCCATTGTCAATGACAGACAGCATTCATTAATTTGTAATTATTTTTTCAAAAATTTCAGATCACGATCACTCGTTATCAGATTTGATTAAAATGTTACTAAATAACTCGTTTGTCTGACAGAACGATAAAACAATGACTCGGTGTAGTAATCAATAATATAATTATGTGCACACATTTTATAATTGACCAATTAGCACAATCAGTGCTAAATTCCGATGTGCAATACTTTGATCTTGATAATAGCAGTAGGCCCCTATCGGCGGTCTCTGTGATGTACTGTGTAGTCGGTAAGTTGTTGATTACTCCCAATAAACAGTGTGACACGCTTAAATTTGATTGCTGTGTTTGCGAGAAAGAATGACTATATGGGGTCAGTCGGTGTTTTTATAGATGCATTGTTTTTAAAGCAGCTGTCTGGTATTTTGTGGTTCATATACACACTTTTAGATTTGTCCAAGGATTTTGAAATGGGTTGAATTTAACGTCGATCACCAGGATATCGACTAATGTTGTACTATAACTAACCCACACACCAAAGCCACACATTTTCAACATCATTAAAACAATTTTAAACCCGTATTTTCGATCAAATTCACGCCTTTTCAAATTTGTCTACTCGTTACTAGTTTGTCTAATATGCATTGTTTGTCTAACAAGATGGGGGCGATAAACCGTTGCCGGGGTGTGCGCGAATGGTGCGATGCGATTGGCTAACGCCAGCTGTCAATCAAAATCGGCAGAAAGGTCAATTGCAATATCGAGATTCTGATTGGCTGATTCAGCACACGTGATCGCCGTTCATAGCCGAATTAATTGCAATATCGAGATTATGATTGGCTGATTCAGCACACGTGATCGCCGGTCATAACCTAATTAATTGCAAATTTGTAGTACCCGGAGAAAACCCACCTGTCCGATCTGGCGACCACCGTACCATCTCTCATTAAATTCAATAATTTAAACTTGTTGTAATTTGCAAAATATTAGTTTGAATGTTTTTCTCCTGCGTTTCACAGAGATACGAATGTCAGTTGCGTACACCTAATTTGCATAAAAACCGAAAACATTAATACACGTAATACTTTCTTTTATAATAAAAGAAACACATGCTTATAACAATACACGCATGTCCCACTTTATTATTACCACATACTGCAGTATGTTGATCGTTTCTTGTTAGATGAATTCCTAGCAGTATATTCAGACATCTCGTGCGGAGATGACAGAAGCAATTGCGCTTAGGAATTAGTTCCTGGCTATTGTACCCTAGAAAATAGTTTTTGCAATCAATTTGATGATGCTTTACTGTATAGCCAGATACTGTTTGCATTTCTTATTGTGATTGTGGTGCATCTGTGGCATTTGCGCTTATTTGAAGAAGACTTTTGTGAATTTATTTCAGTACTATTTGCTCCAGCGCATTGATGAGTAAACAGAACAACGTGCCAGCTAGGATCCATACGCGCTCCATTTTTAACCAGCTAGTGTTTACATTGGGAAATTGTGCAACACGGTGATGACATTACTTACTGCGGTCAAACATGAAGCAGACGCTCTGTTGTTTACATGACTGCATGTGTTATAAGTGGATTCTTGTTCGGAACTGAGAATTTGACTGTGCCAGTTCGTCGATTTACCATAGCACGAAGGAGACAATACAGTGGTGTGCATCCATGAATTCTTAGCAGTATATGCAGATACCTCGTGTGGAGACGACAGAAGCAAGTGCGTTTAGACACACTACGTACACTAGTATCGACACTGTACACACACTTGTTGTCGTATTATGAGCAATATTACAATACAACTGATGCTGTGTTGCTGAAGATCAGACAACCGTCGCCATAACTAACTGTTTCATAATTTGCTTTGCTAAAAGGCAATCTATACTCTCTGAAATAACTAATCTATTTCCATGCTCTGCAAATTGAAGCGCTACCAGATAACATCTTACCAGTTTTATACGCATTCAACGTATTATTATAATAACATCTATGCAATATAAAAGCAATATAAACTGTTTTACATCTATTAACATTGCGTTCATATTCCTATGTTATTATTGATGGTATAATGACTCATCTTATATTGGATTACATTTCATTAAATGTGTGTGTGTGTGTGTTTTACGTTTATTTATCGTCGCTACCGGTTGCCGATATGAGCGACGCCTCCTGAACATATTAGTAATTATAAATGTTTGGAGGATAGTGCAATGATACAGACAGAGACCCATTCCAGTCTCCTCTGGCTCTTTTCAGTGCACGGTGTATAGCACCGACACGAGTCCTCGGTTTAAAGTCCCCTCTGAAAGACTGTTAATTTTATTAGGGTCAGTTGGGGGATCGAACCTGCGATCCTTTCATTACATATAACCCCCTTACTATGATATATGGTACGATTTACGCAATTCAAATATTCATACACCAATAATTGCTAGTGGCGGAGGAAGGAATCCGTTCTTCATTCGCCTCATATGGCAAGTTATGCGTTTTAAGGTTCAGTTTGTTTTTAATTTCATTGTGTGTTTTATTAGTGACAATTTGGCAGAATTTTGATAAGGAAAGGTGAATTTAAAGAAAATTGTCATTGATGTACATACATTGTATTCCTACACGCGTTCTGCTTTTAGACAATACACACATGTATCTCGTAGAAGATACACGACCCCTTTATGTGTATGAATGCTACTTTGGTAGTTAAAAGGCCTCTCTAAGAGATATAGTAAGTGTGACAAGTATGTGGCTATTGATGATTTATGATTAAGTTTTTATTGGCATAAACATGTACATGTCCATCGCCAAGAAATATGATTGGCGGTTACATACAACGCTTACAGAAAAGCATGATCTATATATAAGGCACGAGGAAGCATAGCAATAACATTTACACAATGCATTGTTGTCTATCGATATAATTGGTATTCAGTGTCTCACAAATCATTATTATACAAGTAGTAGCATTCATTTTATTTAATTAATATCATTTCTTTTACTTGTTGAGAAATAAATATATTCAGCTAAATTGACAAGTTTGCTATTTTGGTGTATAATTCCCGAGTGTTCTAAACTTATTAATGGTTGGCCATAGCGAATTACAAGTCCCGTTGCACCCTGTGGAGATAATTGATCAGCATTAGCATTGCAGGAAAGGACTCGCTATACACGCTGTTGCACACCTATATACTATTGTGACGACGTCACATCCATCTCCCTACACCGTGTCAAAGATTGATGTCATGTTGGTAGCTATCAGATAGGAAATATAGACTTAAATAGGTATGTAGCTCAACACATTGCTTTATCACATAGTAGTTATGCGGAAAATACTTTAAAGTTTAAACTTTATTTATTTTACAACGATTGTGAAGCAAGTTCTATCAACTTATGTTAATCACTTTCTTTGGCCATGTGGTCATTTGTGTGGGAGGAAACCGGAGTACCCGGCGAAAACCCACCTGTCAGATCTGGCGACCACCGTACCATCTCACATACTTACGTATATCCGAGGATCGAACCCGGGTTGCATTGGTGAGAAGCGAGCGCTAACCACTGCGCTAATCGGAAATTACTTTTAGCAAAGTGACCATATTATATATGTTCGAGGTAAAACGTAAGTTACAGTAACCAACATCAACTAATTAAGATTTCTGCTATTTCTGGATATGTTTTTAAAAAAAAAAATCTATCTGTACATACAAAGTCTTCAACATGTACATCGCATTGAATCCTATAGTTTTATAATACAATAGCGATATACATACACTCTATAATTATCCATATTATATTCACAATGTACAGTGATTAGCTGGCCAAGTATATGCCTTTTCTATTCCTTTGGTATTGCAATTACCTATTCAGCCATCGTTAATACACTAGAAACAATTGCATCATCTAGTATCGAGTTCTATATTACACTTTGGTATTGCAATTACCTATTCACCCATCGTTAATACACTAGACACAATTGCATCATCTAGTATCGAGTTCTATATTACACTTTGGTATTGCAATTACCAATTCAGCCATGATCGTTAATACACTAGACACAATTGCATCATCTAGTATCGAGTTCTATATTACACTTTGGTATTGCAATTACCAATTCAGCCATGATCGTTAATACACTAGAAACAATTGCATCATCTAGTATCGAGTTCTATATTACACTTTGGTATTGCAATTACCAATTCAGCCATGATCGTTAATACACTAGACACAATTGCATCATCTAGTATCGAGTTCTATATTACACTTTGGTATTGCAATTACCAATTCAGCCATGATCGTTAATACACTAGACACAATTGCATCATCTAGTATCGAGTTCTATATTACACTTTGGTATTGCAATTACCTATTCACCCATCGTTAATACACTAGAAACAATTGCATCATCTAGTATCGAGTTCTATATCACACTTTGGTATTGCAATTACCTATTCAGCCATCGTTAGTACACTAGAAACAATTGCATCATCTAGTATCTAGTTCTATATTACACTGGCATATTCACATTATATGTTCCGACACACGAAATAACAATCGTATACAATAACTATCCTCTCTATACATTGTAGCAAACGACGTATATATAATTATGCTAACAATTCTAAGGGCTATTAACCCATCCAACCCAGCAAACATATCCCACACAGACTGCCTTAATAATCCCCGCTCTAATCAACCGTAACCAAGCCATGACAATGAGTGACATCAGTCAGTTACTGCCCCTGAATACACTCTAAAAGTAGATAGGTCATATTACGTGTTTTCCTTTGTTTTTATCGTTGTTTCCTTTGCACAACATGCTAACAATTTTATACCACTATTACATCTTATGATTATTAAATTACTATATCTCGACAGATCTTCTGCAGTATATGCAATGGGTACTTATTTGTATAATAATGTGATCACTTAATTAACATGTCTTTGATAAAATTACATGTATCATGCCGCAACATCTGGTTAGGGAACAACGGTGAAAACAAAGGCGTCTAATTACAGCTCCTATTCACATATTGGAATAAATCAGACTCTATCTGCCAAGGGAGGTAATAGACAATTACAGATGTCTCTCATTCAATGTCAATGCTATCATTAGAATGCTAGAACGCTCCGATTATTGGTAAATACTCTCTAGAGCATTATTCCTGCTAATTGGCATTTACATTTGCAATTGTTACTTAAAGAATGGAATTAAAAGTAGGAATAATTCGTACAGCTTCAGTTTGCACATTGTCACTGTGTCCAGGATAATCACTTCAATGTAATATATCGTGTACAGCTGTTTACATATATACCTGTCCAGGGTAACCTCTGAAGTGCAATATACAGTTATACCTGTCTAGGGTAATATCAGGTGTGTAATATACAGCTAGAGTTGTTAGGGTACTATCAGGAGTGTAATATACAGCTACAGCTGTTTAGGGTAATATCATGAGTGTAATATACAGCTACAACTGTTTAGGGTACTATCAGGAGTGTATTAGACAGCTACAGCTGTTTAGGGGAATATCAGGAGGGTAATATACAGTTACAGCTGTTTAGGGTTATAGCAGGAGTGTAATATACAGCTACAGCTGTTTAGGGGAATATCAGGAGTGTAATATAGAGCTACAGCTGTTTAGGGTAATATCAGGAGTGTAATATACAGCTACATCTGTTTAGGGTAATATCAGGAGTGTACTATACAGTTACAGCTGTTTAGGGTTATATCAGGAGTGTATTATACAGCTACAACTGTTTAGGGTAATATCAGGAGTGTAATATACAGCTACAGCTGTTTAGGGTAATATCAGGAGTGTAATATACACCTACAGCTGTTTAGGGTAATATCAGGAGTGTAATATACAGCTACAACTGTTTAGGGTAATATCAGGAGTGTAATATACAGCTACAGCTGTTAGGGTTATATCAGGAGTGTAATATACAGTTACAGCTGTTTAGGGTAATATCAGGAGTGTAATATACAGCTACAACTGTTTAGGGTAATATCAGGAGTGTACTATACAGCTACAACTGTTAGGGTTATATCAGGAGTGTAATATACAGCTACAGCTGTTTAGGGTAATATCAGGAGTGTAATATACAGCTACAGCTGTTTAGGGTAATATCAGGAGTGTAATATACAGCTACAACTGTTTAGGGTAATATCAGGAGTGTAATATACAGCTACAACTGATTAGGGTTATATCAGGAGTGTAATATACAGCTACAACTGTTTAGGGTAATATCATGAGTGTAATATACAGCTACAACTGATTAGGGTTATATCAGGAGTGTAATATACAGCTACAACTGTTTATGGTAATATCATGAGTGTAATATACAGCTACAACTGTTTAGGGTACTATCAGGAGTGTATTAGACAGCTACAGCTGTTTAGGGGAATATCAGGAGGGTAATATACAGTTACAGCTGTTTAGGGTTATAGCAGGAGTGTAATATACAGCTACAGCTGTTTAGGGGAATATCAGGAGTGTAATATACAGCTACAGCTGTTTAGGGTAATATCAGGAGTGTAATATACAGCTACAACTGTTTAGGGTAATATCAGGAGTGTACTATACAGTTACAGCTGTTTAGGGTTATATCAGGAGTGTATTATACAGCTACAACTGTTTAGGGTAATATCAGGAGTGTAATATACAGCTACAGCTGTTTAGGGTAATATCAGGAGTGTAATATACAGCTACAGCTGTTTAGGGTAATATCAGGAGTGTAATATACAGCTACAACTGTTTAGGGTAATATCAGGAGTGTAATATACAGCTACAGCTGTTAGGGTTATATCAGGAGTGTAATATACAGTTACAGCTGTTTAGGGTAATATCAGGAGTGTAATATACAGCTACAACTGTTTAGGGTAATATCAGGAGTGTACTATACAGCTACAACTGTTAGGGTTATATCAGGAGTGTAATATACAGCTACAGCTGTTTAGGGTAATATCAGGAGTGTAATATACAGCTACAGCTGTTTAGGGTAATATCAGGAGTGTAATATACAGCTACAACTGTTTAGGGTAATATCAGGAGTGTAATATACAGCTACAACTGATTAGGGTTATATCAGGAGTGTAATATACAGCTACAACTGTTTAGGGTAATATCATGAGTGTAATATACAGCTACAACTGATTAGGGTTATATCAGGAGTGTAATATACAGCTACAACTGTTTATGGTAATATCAAGAGTGTAATATACAGCTACAGCTGTTTAGGGTAATATCCGGAGTGTAATATACAGCTAAAACTGTTTAGGGTAATATCAGGAGTGTACTATACAGCTACAACTGTTAGGGTTATATCAGGAGTGTAATATACAGCTACACCTGTTTAGGGTAATATCATGAGTGTAATATACAGCTACAACTGTTTAGGGTAATATCAGGAGTGTACTATACAGTTACAGCTGTTTAGGGTTATATCCCGAGTGTAATATACAGCTACAGCTGTTTAGGGTAATATCATGAGTGTCATATACAGCTACAACTGTTTAGGGTAATATCAGGAGTGTACTATACAGTTACAGCTGTTTAGGGTTATATCCCGAGTGTAATATACAGCTACAACTGTTTAGGGTAATATCAGGAGTGTAATATACAGTTACAACTGTTTATGGTAATATCAGGAGTGTAATATACAGCTACAGCTGTTTAGGGTTATATCCCGAGTGTAATATACAGCTACAACTATTTAGGGGAATATCAGGAGTGTAATATACAGTTATAACTGTTTTGGGTAATATCAGGAGTGTAATATACAGTTATAACTGTTTTTGGTAATATCAGGAGTGTACTATACAGTTACAGCTGTTTAGGGTTATATCAGGAGTGTATTATACAGCTACAGCTGTTTAGGGTAATATCAGGAGTGTAATATACAGCTACAGCTGTTTAGGGTAATATCAGGAGTGTAATATACAGCTACAACTGTTTAGGGTAATATCAGGAGTGTAATATACAGCTACAGCTGTTAGGGTTATATCAGGAGTGTAATATACAGTTACAGCTGTTTAGGGTAATATCAGGAGTGTAATATACAGCTACAACTGTTTAGGGTAATATCAGGAGTGTACTATACAGCTACAACTGTTAGGGTTATATCAGGAGTGTAATATACAGCTACAGCTGTTTAGGGTAATATCAGGAGTGTAATATACAGCTACAGCTGTTTAGGGTAATATCAGGAGTGTAATATACAGCTACAACTGTTTAGGGTAATATCAGGAGTGTAATATACAGCTACAACTGATTAGGGTTATATCAGGAGTGTAATATACAGCTACAACTGTTTAGGGTAATATCATGAGTGTAATATACAGCTACAACTGATTAGGGTTATATCAGGAGTGTAATATACAGCTACAACTGTTTATGGTAATATCAAGAGTGTAATATACAGCTACAGCTGTTTAGGGTAATATCCGGAGTGTAATATACAGCTAAAACTGTTTAGGGTAATATCAGGAGTGTACTATACAGCTACAACTGTTAGGGTTATATCAGGAGTGTAATATACAGCTACACCTGTTTAGGGTAATATCATGAGTGTAATATACAGCTACAACTGTTTAGGGTAATATCAGGAGTGTACTATACAGTTACAGCTGTTTAGGGTTATATCCCGAGTGTAATATACAGCTACAGCTGTTTAGGGTAATATCATGAGTGTCATATACAGCTACAACTGTTTAGGGTAATATCAGGAGTGTAATATACAGCTACAACTGTTTAGGGTTATATCAGGAGTGTAATATACAGCTACAACTGTTTAGGGTAATATCAGGAGTGTAATATACAGCTACAACTGTTTAGGGTAATATCAGGAGTGTAATATACAGTTATAACTGTTTTGGGTAATATCAGGAGTGTAATATACAGCTACAGCTGTTTAGGGTTATATCCCGAGTGTAATATACAGCTACAACTATTTAGGGGAATATCAGGAGTGTAATATACAGTTATAACTGTTGTTGGTAATATCAGGAGTGTAATATACAGTTATAACTGTTTTTGGTAATATCAGGAGTGTAATATACAGCTACAGCTGTTTAGGGTTATATCCCGAGTGTAATATACAGCTACAACTATTTAGGGGAATATCAGGAGTGTAATATACAGTTATAACTGTTTTGGGTAATATCAGGAGTGTAATATACAGTTATAACTGTTTTTGGTAATATCAGGAGTGTACTATACAGTTACAGCTGTTTAGGGTTATATCAGGAGTGTATTATACAGCTACAACTGTTTAGGGTAATATCAGGAGTGTAATATACACCTACAGCTGTTTAGGGTAATATCAGGAGTGTAATATACAGCTACAACTGTTTAGGGTAATATCAGGAGTGTAATATACAGCTACAGCTGTTAGGGTTATATCAGGAGTGTAATATACAGTTACAGCTGTTTAGGGTAATATCAGGAGTGTAATATACAGCTACAACTGTTTAGGGTAATATCAGGAGTGTACTATACAGCTACAACTGTTAGGGTTATATCAGGAGTGTAATATACAGTTACAGCTGTTTAGGGTAATATCAGGAGTGTAATATACAGCTACAACTGTTTAGGGTAATATCAGGAGTGTACTATACAGCTACAACTGTTAGGGTTATATCAGGAGTGTAATATACAGCTACAGCTGTTTAGGGTAATATCAGGAGTGTAATATACAGCTACAGCTGTTTAGGGTAATATCAGGAGTGTAATATACAGCTACAACTGTTTAGGGTAATATCAGGAGTGTAATATACAGCTACAACTGATTAGGGTTATATCAGGAGTGTAATATACAGCTACAACTGTTTAGGGTAATATCATGAGTGTAATATACAGCTACAACTGATTAGGGTTATATCAGGAGTGTAATATACAGCTACAACTGTTTATGGTAATATCAAGAGTGTAATATACAGCTACAGCTGTTTAGGGTAATATCCGGAGTGTAATATACAGCTAAAACTGTTTAGGGTAATATCAGGAGTGTACTATACAGCTACAACTGTTAGGGTTATATCAGGAGTGTAATATACAGCTACACCTGTTTAGGGTAATATCATGAGTGTAATATACAGCTACAACTGTTTAGGGTAATATCAGGAGTGTACTATACAGTTACAGCTGTTTAGGGTTATATCCCGAGTGTAATATACAGCTACAGCTGTTTAGGGTAATATCATGAGTGTCATATACAGCTACAACTGTTTAGGGTAATATCAGGAGTGTACTATACAGTTACAGCTGTTTAGGGTTATATCCCGAGTGTAATATACAGCTACAACTATTTAGGGGAATATCAGGAGTGTAATATACAGTTATAACTGTTGTTGGTAATATCAGGAGTGTAATATACAGTTATAACTGTTTTTGGTAATATCAGGAGTGTAATATACAGCTACAGCTGTTTAGGGTTATATCCCGAGTGTAATATACAGCTACAACTATTTAGGGGAATATCAGGAGTGTAATATACAGTTATAACTGTTTTGGGTAATATCAGGAGTGTAATATACAGTTATAACTGTTTTTGGTAATATCAGGAGTGTACTATACAGTTACAGCTGTTTAGGGTTATATCAGGAGTGTATTATACAGCTACAGCTGTTTAGGGTAATATCAGGAGTGTAATATACAGCTACAGCTGTTTAGGGTAATATCAGGAGTGTAATATACAGCTACAACTGTTTAGGGTAATATCAGGAGTGTAATATACAGCTACAGCTGTTAGGGTTATATCAGGAGTGTAATATACAGTTACAGCTGTTTAGGGTAATATCAGGAGTGTAATATACAGCTACAACTGTTTAGGGTAATATCAGGAGTGTAATATACAGCTACAACTGTTAGGGTTATATCAGGAGTGTAATATACAGCTACAGCTGTTTAGGGTAATATCAGGAGTGTAATATACAGCTACAACTGATTAGGGTAATATCAGGAGTGTAATATACAGCTACAACTGTTTAGGGTAATATCAGGAGTGTAATATACAGCTACAGCTGTTTAGGGTAATATCAGGAGTGTAATATACAGCTACAACTGTTTAGGGTAATATCAGGAGTGTACTATACAGCTACAACTGTTAGGGTTATATCAGGAGTGTAATATACAGCTACACCTGTTTAGGGTAATATCATGAGTGTAATATACAGCTACAACTGTTTAGGGTAATATCAGGAGTGTACTATACAGTTACAGCTGTTTAGGGTTATATCCCGAGTGTAATATACAGCTACAGCTGTTTAGGGTAATATCATGAGTGTCATATACAGCTACAACTGTTTAGGGTAATATCAGGAGTGTACTATACAGTTACAGCTGTTTAGGGTTATATCCCGAGTGTAATATACAGCTACAACTATTTAGGGGAATATCAGGAGTGTAATATACAGTTATAACTGTTGTTGGTAATATCAGGAGTGTAATATACAGTTATAACTGTTTTTGGTAATATCAGGAGTGTAATATACAGCTACAGCTGTTTAGGGTTATATCCCGAGTGTAATATACAGCTACAACTATTTAGGGGAATATCAGGAGTGTAATATACAGTTATAACTGTTTTGGGTAATATCAGGAGTGTAATATACAGTTATAACTGTTTTTGGTAATATCAGGAGTGTAATATACAGCTACAGCTGTTTAGGGTAATATCAGGAGTGTAATATACAGCTACAACTGTTTAGGGTAATATCAGGAGTGTAATATACAGCTACAACTGTTTAGGGTAATATCAGGAGTGTAATATACAGCTACAACTGTTTAGGGGTAATATCAGGAGTGTAATATACAGTTATAACTGTTTTGGGTAATATCAGGAGTGTACTATACAGTTATAACTGTTTAGGGTTATATCCGGCGTGTAAGATACAGCTACAGCTGTTTATTGTTATATCAGGAGGGTAATATACAGCTACAACTGATTAGGGTAATATCAGGAGTGTAATATACAGTTATAACTGTTTTTGGTAATATCAGGAGTGTAATATACAGCTACAGCTGTTTAGGGGAATATCAGGAGGGTAATATACAGTTATAACTGTTTTGGGTAATATCAGGAGTGTAATATACAGTTATAACTGTTTTTGGTAATATCAGGAGTGTAATATACAGCTACAGCTGTTTAGGGGGAATATCAGGAGTGTAATATACAGTTATAACTGTTTTCGGTAATATCAGGAGTGTAATATACAGTTATAACTGTTTTGGTAATATCAGGAGTGTAATATACAGCTACAGCTGTTTAGGGTAATATCAGGAGTGTAATATACAGCTACAACTGATTAGGGGAATATCATGAGTGTAATATACAGCTACAACTGATTAGGGTTATATCAGGAGTGTAATATACAGCTACAACTGTTTAGGGTAATATCAGGAGTATAATATACAGCTACAGCTGTTTATGGGAATATCAGGAGTGTAATATACAGCTACAACTGGTTAGGGTAATATCATGAGTGTAATATACAGCTACAACTGTTTAGGGTTATATCCGGCGTGTAAGATACAGCTACAGCTGTTTAGTGTTATATCATGAGGGTAATATACAGCTACAACTGATTAGGGTAATATCAGGAGTGTAATATACAGCTACAACTGTTTAGGGTAATATCATGAGTGTAATAAACAGCTACAACTGTTTAGGGTACTATCAGGAGTGTAATATACAGCTACAGCTGTTTAGGGGAATATCAGGAGGGTAATATACAGTTACAGCTGTTTAGGGTTATAGCAGGAGTGTAATATACTGCTACAGCTGTTTAGGGTAATATAAGGAGTGTAATATACAGCTACAGCTGTTTAGGGTTATATCAGGAGGGTAATATACAGTTATACCTGTTTAGGGGAATATCAGGAGTGTAATATACAGCTACAGCTGTTTAGGGTAATATCAGGAGTGTAATATACAGCTACATCTGTTTAGGCTAATATCAGGAGTGTACTATACAGTTACAGCTGTTTAGGGTTATATCAGGAGTGTAATATACAGCTACAACTGTTTAGGGTAATATCAGGAGTGTAATATACAGCTACAGCTGTTTAGGGTAATATCAGGAGTGTAATATACAGTTACTGCTGTTTAGGGTAATATCAGGAGTGTAATATACAGCTACAACTGTTTAGGGTAATATCATGAGTGTAATATACAGCCACAACTGTTTAGGGTAATATCAGGAGTGTACTATACAGCTACAACTGTTTAGGGTAATATCAGGAGTGTAATATACAGCTACAGCTGTTTAGGGTAATATCAGGAGTGTAATATACAGCCACAACTGTTTAGGGTAATATCAGGAGTGTAATCTACAGCTACAGCTGTTTAGGGTAATATCCCGAGTGAAATATACAGCTACAACTGTTTAGGGTAATATCAGGAGTGTACTATACAGTTACAGCTGTTTAGGGTTATATCAGGAGTGTAATATACAGCTACAGCTGTTTAGGGTAATATCAGGAGTGTAATATACAGCTACAGCTGTTTAGGGTAATATCAGGAGTGTAATATACAGCTACAGCTGTTTAGGGTAATATCAGGAGTGTAATATACAGCCACAACTGTTTAGGGTAATATCAGGAGTGTAATCTACAGCTACAGCTGTTTAGGGTAATATCCCTAGTGAAATATACAGCTACAACTATTTAGGGGAATATCAGGAGTGTAATATACAATTATAACTGTTTTTGGTAATATCAGGAGTGTAATATACAGCTACAGCTGTTTAGGGTAATATCAGGAGTGTAATATACAGTTACAGCTGTTTAGGGTAATATCAGGAGTGAAATATACAGCTACAGCTGTTTAGGGTAATATCAGGAGTGTAATATACAGTTACAGCTGTTTAGGGTAATATCAGGAGTGTAATATACAGCTACAGCTGTTTAGGGTTATATCAGGAGTGTACTATACAGTTACAGCTGTTTAGGGTAATATCAGGAGTGTAATATACAGCTACAACTGTTTAGGGTTATATCCGGCGTGTAGGATACAGCTACAGCTGTTTAGTATTATATCAGGAGGGTAATATACAGTTACAGCTGTTTATGATTATATCAGGAGTGTAATATACAGCTACAGCTGTTTAGGGTTATAGCAGGAGTGTAATGTACAGCTACAGCTGTTTAGGGTAATATCAGGAGTGTAATATACAGCTACAGCTGTTTAGGGTAATATCAGGAGTGTACTATACAGCTACAGCTGTTTAGGGTTATATTAGGAGTCTAATATACAGCTACAGCTGTTTAGGGTAATATCAGGAGTGTACTATACAGTTACAGCTTTTTAGGGTTATATTAGGAGTCTAATATACAGCTACAGCTGTTTAGGGTTATATCCCGAGTGCAATATACCGCTACAGCTGTTTAGGGTTATATTAGGAGTCTAATATACAGCTACAGCTGTTTAGGGTAATACCAGGAGTGTACTATACAGCTACAGCTGTTTAGGGTTATATCCCGATTGCAATATACAGCTACAGCTGTTTAGGGTTATATCAGGAGTGTAATATACAGCTACAGCTGTTTAGGGTAATATCAGGAGTGTTCTATACAGCTACAACTGTTTAGGGTTATATCCCGAGTGCACTATACAGCTACAGCTGTTTAGGGTAATATCAGGAGTGTAATATACAGTTACGATGGATTACGGTAGTCTATTTGTAGAAAGTATGATTTGTATCCCTGGTTTAATTATGTCCCTTGATTAATATACCTCTGCACTTGATCACAAATCAATCACACTGAAATTGCTATCCGCAATCATGTGAGTAAACATACTGAAGCCGTCTGTGTGCTATCCATGATAAAGACCACCTTGTGGATATACATGTATTTAGATACCTACAGATACACATGTATTTCTAAATCATTAATATATAATGTTTGAAATTGTGTGTGATTTACTTTTATTTATCGTCGCTACCGGTTGGTCCGATATGAGAGACTCTAGAAGAGATTAGTCATTTTAGATTTTTTTAGATTTTTGAAGGATAGTGCAATGATACAGACAGAGACCCATTCCAGAATCTCCTCTGGTTCTTTTACGTGCACGGTGTAAAGCACCGACACGAGACCTCGGTTTAATGTCCCATCTGAAAGACTGTTAATTTTATTAGGGTCAGATGTGGGATCGAACCTGCGATCCCTGGATTACCAGTCCAGCGTGTTACAACTGGACTACATATTCGTGTGTGTGTGTTTGAAATGCCATTGTTTAAATCGTTATGTACCGTTTGGTGAGAATGTTAGTAGTCACGTGAACAACACATGTTTGGTAGCGATACGTCATTGATTGCATCATCGATGACGTATCCCTGTTCTCATCTTGTTCAAATTAATGTATGATTGGTAGTGGCGTAGAGTGGAGTGTACAGGTATGTGAGAGTATGGATTAATGTATGATTGGTAGGGGCGTAGAGTGGAGTGTACAGGTATGTGAGAGCATGGCTTAATGTATGATTGGTAGTGGCGTAGAGTGGAGTGTACAGGTATGTGAGAGTATGGATTAATGTATGATTGGTAGGGGCGTAGAGTGGAATGTACAGGTATGTGAGAGCATGGCTTAATGTATGATTGGTAGTGGCGTAGAGTGGAGTGTACAGGTCTGTGAAAGCATGGATTAATATATGATTGGTAGGGGCGTAGAGTGGAGTGTACAGGTATGTGAGAGCATGGCTTAATGTATGATTGGTAGGGGTGTAGAGCGGAGTGTACAGGTCTGTGAGAGCATGAATTAATGTATGATTGGTAGGTGTGTATAGTGGAGTGTACAGGTATGTGAGAGCATGGCTTAATGTATGATTGGTAGGGGTGTAGAGCGGAGTGTACAGGTCTGTGAGAGCATGAATTAATGTATGATTGGTAGGGGTGTAGTGCGGAGTGTACAGGTCTGTGAGAGCATGGATTAATGTATGATTGGTAGGGGCGTAGAGCGGAGTGTACAGGTATGTGAGAGCATGGCTTAATGTATGATTGGTAGGGGTGTAG
>CM026387.1:45425791-45543527 GCA_014843695.1 Archivesica marissinica
TATACAGCTACAGCTGTTTAGGGTAATATCAGGAGTGTAATATACAGCTACAGCTGTTTAGGGTAATATCAGGAGTGTAATATACAGCTACAACTGTTTAGGGTAATATCAGGAGTGTACTATACAGCTACAGCTGTTTAGGGTTATATCCGGAGTGTAATATACAGCTACAACTGTTTAGGGTAATATCAGGAGTGTAATATACAGTTATAACTGTTGTTGGTAATATCAGGAGTGTAATATACAGTTATAACTGTTTTTGGTAATATCAGGAGTGTAATATACAGCTACAGCTGTTTAGGGTTATATCCCGAGTGTAATATACAGCTACAACTATTTAGGGGAATATCAGGAGTGTAATATACAGTTATAACTGTTTTGGGTAATATCAGGAGTGTAATATACAGTTATAACTGTTTTTGGTAATATCAGGAGTGTACTATACAGTTACAGCTGTTTAGGGTTATATCAGGAGTGTATTATACAGCTACAGCTGTTTAGGGTAATATCAGGAGTGTAATATACAGCTACAGCTGTTTAGGGTAATATCAGGAGTGTAATATACAGCTACAACTGTTTAGGGTAATATCAGGAGTGTAATATACAGCTACAGCTGTTAGGGTTATATCAGGAGTGTAATATACAGTTACAGCTGTTTAGGGTAATATCAGGAGTGTAATATACAGCTACAACTGTTTAGGGTAATATCAGGAGTGTACTATACAACTACAACTGTTAGTGTTATATCAGGAGTGTAATATACAGCTACAGCTGTTTAGGGTAATATCAGGAGTGTAATATACAGCTACAGCTGTTTAGGGTAATATCAGGAGTGTAATATACAGCTACAATTGTTTAGGGTAATATCAGGAGTGTAATATACAGCTACAACTGATTAGGGTTATATCAGGAGTGTAATATACAGCTACAACTGTTTAGGGTAATATCATGAGTGTAATATACAGCTACAACTGATTAGGGTAATATCAGGAGTGTAATATACAGCTACAACTGTTTAGGGTAATATCAGGAGTGTAATATACAGCTACAGCTGTTTAGGGTAATATCAGGAGTGTACTATACAGCTACAACTGTTAGGGTTATATCAGGAGTGTAATATACAGCTACACCTGTTTAGGGTAATATCATGAGTGTAATATACAGCTACAACTGTTTAGGGTAATATCAGGAGTGTACTATACAGTTACAGCTGTTTAGGGTTATATCCCGAGTGTAATATACAGCTACAGCTGTTTAGGGTAATATCATGAGTGTCATATACAGCTACAACTGTTTAGGGTAATATCAGGAGTGTACTATACAGCTACAACTGTTAGGGTTATATCAGGAGTGTAATATACAGCTACAGCTGTTTAGGGTAATATCAGGAGTGTAATATACAGCTATTGCTGTTTAGGGTAATATCAGGAGTGTAATATACAGCTACAACTGTTTAGGGTAATATCAGGAGTGTAATATACAGCTACAACTGTTTAGGGTTATATCAGGAGTGTAATATACAGCTACAACTGTTTAGGGTAATATCATGAGTGTAATATACAGCTACAACTGTTTAGGGTAATATCAGGAGTGTAATATACAGTTACAACTGTTTATGGTAATATCAGGAGTGTAATATACAGCTACAGCTGTTTAGGGTAATATCAGGAGTGTAATATACAGCTACAACTATTTAGGGGAATATCAGGAGTGTAATATACAGTTATAACTGTTTTGGGTAATATCAGGAGTGTAATATACAGTTATAACTGTTTTGGTAATATCAGGAGTGTATATACATACAGCTGTTTAGTGGTTATATCAGGAGTGTATTATACAGCTACAACTGTTTAGGGTAATATCAGGAGTGTAATATACAGCTACAGCTGTTTAGGGTAATATCAGGAGTGTAATATACATCTACAGCTGTTTAGGGTAATATCAGGAGTGTAATATACAGCTACAACTGTTTAGGGTAATATCAGGAGTGTAATATACAGCTACAGCTGTTAGGGTTATATCAGGAGTGTAATATACAGTTACAGCTGTTTAGGGTAATATCAGGAGTGTAATATACAGCTACAACTGTTTAGGGTAATATCAGGAGTGTACTATACAGCTACAACTGTTAGGGTTATATCAGGAGTGTAATATACAGCTACAGCTGTTTAGGGTAATATCAGGAGTGTAATATACAGCTACAGCTGTTTAGGGTAATATCAGGAGTGTAATATACAGCTACAACTGTTTAGGGTAATATCAGGAGTGTAATATACAGCTACAACTGATTAGGGTTATATCAGGAGTGTAATATACAGCTACAACTGTTTAGGGTAATATCATGAGTGTAATATACAGCTACAACTGATTAGGGTTATATCAGGAGTGTAATATACAGCTACAACTGTTTATGGTAATATCAAGAGTGTAATATACAGCTACAGCTGTTTAGGGTAATATCCGGAGTGTAATATACAGCTAAAACTGTTTAGGGTAATATCAGGAGTGTACTATACAGCTACATCTGTTAGGGTTATATCAGGAGTGTAATATACAGCTACACCTGTTTAGGGTAATATCATGAGTGTAATATACAGCTACAACTGTTTAGGGTAATATCAGGAGTGTACTATACAGTTACAGCTGTTTAGGGTTATATCCCGAGTGTAATATACAGCTACAGCTGTTTAGGGTAATATCATGAGTGTCATATACAGCTACAACTGTTTAGGGTAATATCAGGAGTGTACTATACAGTTACAGCTGTTTAGGGTTATATCCCGAGTGTAATATACAGCTACAACTATTTAGGGGAATATCAGGAGTGTAATATACAGTTATAACTGTTGTTGGTAATATCAGGAGTGTAATATACAGTTATAACTGTTTTTGGTAATATCAGGAGTGTAATATACAGCTACAGCTGTTTAGGGTTATATCCCGAGTGTAATATACAGCTACAACTATTTAGGGGAATATCAGGAGTGTAATATACAGTTATAACTGTTTTGGGTAATATCAGGAGTGTAATATACAGTTATAACTGTTTTTGGTAATATCAGGAGTGTAATATACAGCTACAGCTGTTTAGGGTAATATCAGGAGTGTAATATACAGCTACAACTGTTTAGGGTAATATCAGGAGTGTAATATACAGCTACAACTGTTTAGGGTAATATCAGGAGTGTAATATACAGCTACAACTGTTTAGGGTGAATATCAGGAGTGTAATATACAGTTATAACTGTTTTGGGTAATATCAGGAGTGTACTATACAGTTATAACTGTTTAGGGTTATATCCGGCGTGTAAGATACAGCTACAGCTGTTTATTGTTATATCAGGAGTGTAATATACAGCTACAACTGTTTAGGGTAATATCAGGAGTGTATATACAGATATAAGTTATAATGTTTTTGGAATATCAGAGTGTAATACTACAGCTGTTAGGGTAATATCAGGAGTGTATATACGTTATACTGTTTGGTAATATCAGGAGTGTAATATACAGTTATAACTGTTTTGGGTAATATCAGGAGTGTAATATACAGTTATAACTGTTTTTGGTAATATCAGGAGTGTAATATACAGCTACAGCTGTTTAGGGTAATATCAGGAGTGTAATATACAGTTATAACTGTTTTGGGTAATATCAGGAGTGTAATATACAGCTACAACTGTTTTGGGTAATATCAGGAGTGTAATATACAGCTACAGCTGTTTAGGGTAATATCAGGAGTGTAATATACAGCTACAACTGATTAGGGGAATATCATGAGTGTAATATACAGCTACAACTGATTAGGGTTATATCAGGAGTGTAATATACAGCTACAACTGTTTAGGGTAATAGCATGAGTGTAATATACAGCTACAACTGATTAGGGTTATATCAGGAGTGTAATATACAGCTACAGCTGTTTATGGTAATATCAGGAGTGTAATATACAGCTACAGCTGTTTAGGGTAATATCATGAGTGTAATATACAGCTACAACTGTTTAGGGTTATATCCGGCGTGTAAGATACAGCTACAGCTGTTTAGTGTTATATCTGGAGTGTAATATACAGCTACAACTGATTAGGGTAATATCAGGAGTGTAATATACAGCTACAACTGTTTAGGGTAATGTCATGAGTGTAATATACAGCTACAACTGTTTAGGGTAATATCATGAGTGTAATATACAGCTACATCTGTTTAGGGTAATATCAGGAGTGTAATATACAGCTACAGCTGTTTAGGGGAATATCAGGAGTGTAATATACAGTTACAGCTGTTTAGGGTTATATCAGGAGTGTAATATACTGCTATAGCTGTTTAGTGTAATATAAGGAGTGTAATATACAGTTACAGCTGTTTAGGGTTATATCAGGAGGGTAATATACAGTTATACCTGTTTAGGGGAATATCAGGAGTGTAATATACAGCTACAGCTGTTTAGGGTAATGTCAGGAGTGTAATATACAGCTACATCTGTTTAGGGTAATATCAGGAGTGTAATATACAGCTACAACTGTTTAGGGTAATATCAGGAGTGTAATATACAGTTACAGCTGTTTAGGGTAATATCAGGAGTGTAATATACAGTTACAGCTGTTTAGGGTAATATCAGGAGTGTAATATACAGCTACAACTGTTTAGGGTAATATCATGAGTGTAATATACAGCCACAACTGTTTAGGGTAATATCAGGAGTGTACTATACAGCTACAACTGTTAGGGTTATATCAGGAGTGTAATATACAGCTACAGCTGTTTAGGGTAATATCAGGAGTGTAATGTACAGCTACAGCTGTTTAGGGTAATGTCAGGAGTGTAATATACAGCTACAGCTGTTTAGGGTAATATCAGGAGTGTAATATACAGCCACAACTGTTTAGGGTAATATCAGGAGTGTAATCTACAGCTACAGCTGTTTAGGGTAATATCCCGAGTGAAATATACAGCTACAACTGTTTAGGGTAATATCAGGAGTGTACTATACAGTTACAACTGTTTAGGGTAATATCATGAGTGTAATATACAGCCACAACTGTTTAGGGTAATATCAGGAGTGTACTATACAGCTACAACTGTTAGGGTTATATCAGGATTGTAATATACAGCTACAGCTGTTTAGGGTAATATCAGGAGTGTAATATACAGCTACAGCTGTTTAGGGTAATATCAGGAGTGTAATATACAGCTACAGCTGTTTAGGGTAATATCAGGAGTGTAATATACAGCCACAACTGTTTAGGGTAATATCAGGAGTGTAATCTACAGCTACAGCTGTTTAGGGTAATATCCCGAGTGAAATATACAGCTACAACTGTTTAGGGTAATATCAGGAGTGTACTATACAGTTACAGCTGTTTAGGGTTATATCAGGAGTGTAATATACAGCTACAGCTGTTTAGGGTAATATCAGGAGTGTAATATACAGCTACAGCTGTTTAGGGTAATATCAGGAGTGTAATATACAGCTACAGCTGTTTAGGGTAATATCAGGAGTGTAATATACAGCCACAACTGTTTAGGGTAATATCAGGAGTGTAATCTACAGCTACAGCTGTTTAGGGTAATATCCCTAGTGAAATATACAGCTACAACTATTTAGGGGAATATCAGGAGTGTAATATACAATTATAACTGTTTTTGGTAATATCAGGAGTGTAATATACAGCTACAGCTGTTTAGGGTAATATCAGGAGTGTAATATACAGTTACAGCTGTTTAGGGTAATATCAGGAGTGTAATATACAGCTACAGCTGTTTAGGGTAATATCAGGAGTGTAATATACAGTTACAGCTGTTTAGGGTAATATCAGGAGTGTAATATACAGCTACAGCTGTTTAGGGTTATATCAGGAGTGTAATATACAGTTACAGCTGTTTATGATTATATCAGGAGTGTAATATACAGCTACAGCTGTATAGGGTAATATCAGGAGTGTAATATACAGCTACAACTGTTTAGGGTTATATCCGGCGTGTAGGATACAGCTACAGCTGTTTAGTGTTATATCAGGAGGGTAATATACAGCTACAGCTGTTTAGGGTTATAGCAGGAGTGTAATGTACAGCTACAGCTGTTTAGGGTAATATCAGGAGTGTAATATACAGCTACAGCTGTTTAGGGTTATAGCAGGAGTGTAATGTACAGCTACAGCTGTTTCGGGTAATATCAGGAGTGTAATATACAGCTACAGCTGTTTAGGGTAATATCAGGAGTGTAATATACAGCTACAGCTGTTTAGGGTAATATCAGGAGTGTACTATACAGCTACAGCTGTTTAGGGTTATATTAGGAGTCTAATATACAGCTACAGCTGTTTAGGGTAATATCAGGAGTGTACTATACAGTTACAGCTTTTTAGGGTTATATTAGGAGTCTAATATACAGCTACAGCTGTTTAGGGTTATATCCCGAGTGCAATATACCGCTACAGCTGTTTAGGGTTATATTAGGAGTCTAATATACAGCTACAGCTGTTTAGGGTAATACCAGGAGTGTACTATACAGCTACAGCTGTTTAGGGTTATATCCCGATTGCAATATACAGCTACAGCTGTTTAGGGTTATATCAGGAGTGTAATATACAGCTACAGCTGTTTAGGGTAATATCAGGAGTGTACTATACAGCTACAGCTGTTTAGGGTTATATTAGGTGTCTAATATACAGCTACAGCTGTTTAGGGTAATATCAGGAGTGTACTATACAGCTACAACTGTTTAGGGTTATATCCCGAGTGCACTATACAGCTACAGCTGTTTAGGGTAATATCAGGAGTGTAATATACAGTTACGATGGATTACGGTAGTCTATTTGTAGAAAGTATGATTTGTATCCCTGGTTTAATTATGTCCCTTGATTAATATACCTCTGCACTTGATCACAAATCAATCACACTGAAATTGCTATCCGCAATCATGTGAGTAAACATACTGAAGCCGTCTGTGTGCTATCCATGATAAAGACCACCTTGTGGATATACATGTATTTAGATACCTACAGATACACATGTATTTCTAAATCATTAATATATAATGTTTGAAATTGTGTGTGATTTACTTTTATTTATCGTCGCTACCGGTTGGTCCGATATGAGAGACTCTAGAAGAGATTAGTCATTTTAGATTTTTTTAGATTTTTGGAGGATAGTGCAATGATACAGACAGAGACCCATTCCAGAATCTCCTCTGGTTCTTTTACGTGCACGGTGTAAAGCACCGACACGAGACCTCGGTTTAATGTCCCATCTGAAAGACTGTTAATTTTATTAGGGTCAGATGTGGGATCGAACCTGCGATCCCTGGATTACCAGTCCAGCGTGTTACAACTGGACTACATATTCGTGTGTGTGTGTTTGAAATGCCATTGTTTAAATCGTTATGTACCGTTTGGTGAGAATGTTAGTAGTCACGTGAACAACACATGTTTGGTTGCGATACGTCATTGATTGCATCATCGATGACGTATCCCTGTTCTCATCTTGTTCAAATTAATGTATGATTGGTAGTGGCGTAGAGTGGAGTGTACAGGTATGTGAGAGTATGGATTAATGTATGATTGGTAGGGGCGTAGAGTGGAGTGTACAGGTATGTGAGAGCATGGCTTAATGTATGATTGGTAGTGGCGTAGAGTGGAGTGTACAGGTATGTGAGAGTATGGATTAATGTATGATTGGTAGGGGCGTAGAGTGGAGTGTACAGGTATGTGAGAGCATGGCTTAATGTATGATTGGTAGGGGCGTAGAGTGGAGTGTACAGGTATGTGAGAGCATGGCTTAATGTATGATTGGTAGGGGTGTAGAGCGGAGTGTACAGGTCTGTGAGAGCATGAATTAATGTATGATTGGTAGGGGTGTAGAGTGGAGTGTACAGGTATGTGAGAGCATGGCTTAATGTATGATTGGTAGGGGCGTAGAGCGGAGTGTACAGGTATGTGAGAGCATGGCTTAATGTATGATTGGTGGGTGTAGAGCGGAGTGTACAGGTCTGTGAGAGCATGGATTAATGTATGATTGGTAGGGGTGTAGAGTGGAGTGTACAGGTATGTGAGAGCATGGATTAATGTATGATTGGTAGGGGTGTAGAGCGGAGTGTACAGGTATGTGAGAGCATGATGTATGATTGGTAGGGGTGTAGAGCGGAGTGTACAGGTCTGTGAGAGCATGGATTAATGTATGATTGGTAGGGGTGTAGAGTGGAGTGTACAGGTATGTGAGAGCATGATGTATGATTGGTAGGGGCGTAGAGTGGAGTGTACAGGTCTGTGAGAGCATGGATTAATGTATGATTGGTAGGGGTGTAGAGCGGAGTGTACAGGTCTGTGAGAGCATGAATTAATGTATGATTGGTAGGGGTGTAGAGTGGAGTGTACAGGTCTGTGAGAGCATGAATTAATGTATGATTGGTAGGGGTGTAGAGTGGAGTGTACAGGTATGTGAGAGCATGGATTAATGTATGATTGGTAGGGGTGTAGAGCGGAGTGTACAGGTATGTGAGAGCATGGATTAATGTATGATTGGTAGTGGTGTAGAGCGGAGTGTACAGGTCTCTGAGAGCATGGATTAATGTATGGTTGGTAGTGGCGTAGAGTGGAGTGTACAGGTATGTGAGAGCATGCATTAATGTATGATTGGTAGGGGCGTAGAGTGGAGTGTACAGGTATGTGATAGCATGGATTAATGTATGATTGGTAGGGGCGTAGAGTGGAGTGTACAGGTATGTGAGAGCATGCATTAATGTATGATTGGTAGGGGCGTAGAGTGGAGTGTACAGGTATGTGAGAGCATGCATTAATGTATGATTGGTAGGGGTGTAGAGCGGAGTGTACAGGTATGTGAGAGCATGGATTAATGTATGATTGGTAGGGGCGTAGAGTGGAGTGTACAGGTCTGTGAGAGCATGCATTAATGTATGATTGGTAGGGGCGTAGAGTGGAGTGTACAGGTATGTGAGAGCATGGATTAATGTATGCTTGGTAGGGGCGTAGAGTGGAGTGTGAGAGAATTATATAAAAGTAAAGTAATTGTTTATTATAGTGACATGTGCATGTATGTAATATAGAACAAGTACATAAATAACAAGAACAATAGTACCCGGCCCAATGGATCTATATATCACCTTAAATATAATAAAAATAGAAAATTGTGAAGTTCTAACATTCAAACGTATTAAAGGCATGTGTGTTATATGACGATTATATGATGAATACGAACAGTTACAAATGTAGTCGGTCATTATGTCCCATGAGGCACAACAAGTTATAAACGGTAGCTTGAGTTGTGTTCATAATGATACATGCAACACGAATGAATATGAAAATCATGAATTGTCCATAATTGATCTCCTGTGAAGGTAAGATCTCAATACGAACATAGCGGTTTTTCTAGTGTGTTGATTTACCAGTATAATATTATGTATCTACATATATGTCCTGCATATTTATGTAATGCTCTAGGTTAATACACACTAAATAAAACGCACGTGAATGTGTTGTTCTATGTGACATATATGTACAATCAGTATGCATGTATTACAGGATCGGATATGTCGTCAGGATATATAAGTGTTGTACGTGTGACATATATGTACAATCAGTATGCATGTATTACAGGATCGGATATGTCGTAAGGATATATAAGTGTTGTACGTGTGACATATATGTACAATGAGTATGCATGTATTACAGGATCGGATATATCGTCAGGATATATAAGTGTTGTACGTGTGCCATATATGTACAATCAGTATGCATGTATTACAGGATCGGATATGTCGTCAGGATATATAAGTGTTGTACGTGTGACATATATGTACAATCAGTATGCATGTATTACAGGATCGGATATGTCGTCAGGATATATAAGTGTTGTACGTGTGACATATATGTACAATCAGTATGCATGTATTACAGGATCGGATATGTCGTAAGGATATATAAGTGTTGTACGTGTGACATATATGTACAATGAGTATGCATGTATTACAGGATCGGATATATCGTCAGGATATATAAGTGTTGTACGTGTGCCATATATGTACAATCAGTATGCATGTATTACAGGATCGGATATGTCGTCAGGATATATAAGTGTTGTACGTGTGACATATATGTACAATCAGTATGCATGTATTACAGGATCGGATATGTCGTCAGGATATATAAGTGTTGTACGTGTGACATATATGTACAATCAGTATGCATGTATTACAGGATCGGATATGTCGTCAGGATATATAAGTGTTGTACGTGTGACATATATGTACAATCAGTATGCATGTATTACAGGATCGGATATGTCGTCAGGATATATAAGTGTTGTACGTGTGCCATATATGTACAATCAGTATGCATGTATTACAGGATCGGATATGTCGTCAGGATATATAAGTGTTGTACGTGTGACATATATGTACAATCAGTATGCATGTATTACAGGATCGGATATGTCGTCAGGATATATAAGTGTTGTTCTTGTGACATATATGTACAATCAGTATGCATGTATTACAGGATCGGATATGTCGTCAGGATATATAAGTGTTGTACGTGTGACATATATGTACAATCAGTATGCATGTATTACAGGATCGGATATGTCGTCAGGATATATAAGTGTTGTACGTGTGACCACAGAGCCTTGTTGTGTTACAACCCTGTACGGCTGAGCTGGCCGGTGACACCAACGCAGTCATGCGCGTTATGCTTTAACAGTTTACATATTCTATTAGCCTGGGTTCCAGTCTGTCGATATCTCACTTTTTTACTTCTGGCAAAATGACGTTGATATTATCAGAAGCTCAATACGGCTCATTTAATGGTCTCGGTGTAAAAATGTATTTATGTTTATACAAATTTATTTTAGCTCGATTGCGAAACAAGTTATTTCAACTTATATAAATCACTCTCGAGACCTCATTCCTGATGGAATCCATCGCCACGAGGGAAAGAGGCAACGTGGAATTTAAATGCCTTGCCTAAGGGCACAATCGTAACGGCTCCAGTGGGGCTCGAACTCCGGACCGTTCGCACCTGAAGCGAACGCGCATCCACTGCGCTATCACGACTAAAAATGTATTTATATTACTGACCAGGCAAATATATATCAACGCCTGTTACAAGGGTAATATTAAATATATATCAACGCCTGTTACAAGGGTAATATTAAATATATATCAACGCCTGTTACAAGGGTAATATTAAATATATATCAACGCCTGTTACAAGGGTAATATTAAATATATATCAACGCCTGTTACAAGGGTAATATTAAATATATATCAACGCCTGTTACAAGGGTAATATTAAATATATATCAACGCCTGTTACAAGGGTAATATTAAATATATATCAACGCCTGTTACAAGGGTAATATTAAATATATATCAACGCCTGTTACAAGGGTAATATTAAATATATATCAACGCCTGTTACAAGGGTAATATTAAATATATATCAACGCCTGTTACAAGGGTAATATTAAATATATATCAACGCCTGTTACAAGGGTAATATTAAATATATATCAACGCCTGTTACAAGGGTAATATTAAATATATATCAACGCCTGTTACAAGGGTAATATTAAATATGCAGATGAACAATAAGACACACTTTATGCTGATTTTGGTAGAGCAGCTGTTCTGAACACCCCTGCTCAACCATACTTTCACCTTAGAGCTAGGCGAATTTCAGATAAGAAAGCATTGAAAAAAGGACGATAAGACATATTATGGGGTATTTTGTTATCAATGAAAATGTTTGTGATAAGCTGTTAGAGAGCAGATACAGCCTCATAAGTTTAGATAAAACATCATGCCTTGATATTCGTATGGTTACAAAAACACTGATACGTTTTGTAGTTTCCTCAGAAATGCTAAATAATGTTTAGAAAATGCGATACTATAGCGTATGCTATGTCACAATTTCTGAGGTCGATAGCAACGGCATATGTGGTGTACTTTCAGTAGTAGGGTCATTGTAATACAATATTGACCTAATGCAACACACACTGTTTCTAAAATTAATTAAGCTTAAACTTATAATAATTCATTTTATATATGCATATACCGTCTCCGTGGCCTAGTGGTTAAGGCGTCCGCCTACGGAGCGGGGATCGAAGGTTCGAACCTCATCAGGGGTTCGTTCTGAAGTGGCCGGTTGGTTGGTGAGCGGCCAGCTAGTTAAATAATTGTTTTCTGACGTCTGGCACACAATAATAGGATTCGGGAAGTACACTGATTTCGTACATAACAAGAGGTGTCTCATAAGTCAGAAATGGCTGGCCCTTTAAATAGGGGTGGCACTATAATAAACAAACATATTACTTATACCCGACACTTTCATTATGGACTCTATCCTTATATAATATAAGATTGTGGTTTGAACCCACTGGACTGGTAATCCAGTGATCGCAAGTTCGATACCCCGTCTGACCCTACTAAAATTAATAGTCTTTCAGATGTGACATTAAACCGAGGTCTCGTGTCGGTGCTTTAAACCGTGCACGTAAAAGAACCATATGAGACTCTGGAATGGGTCTCTGTCTGTATCATTGCACTATCCTCCAACAATCTAAAATGACTAATCTCTTCAGGAGGCGTCGGTCATATGGGCAACCGGTAGCGACGATAAATAAACGTAAAGCACATGAACCCACTGTTTTAGCTGCGTGTTAGGAGACGTGACACATCACTGTTTTAGCTGCGTGTTAGGCGACGTGACACATCACGGTTTTAGCTGCGTGTTAGGAGACGTGACACATCACGGTTTTAGCTGCGTGTTAGCAGACGTGACACATCACGGTTTTAGCTGAGTGTTAGGAGACGTGACACATCATCTGTACCATGCTATTTGTTTCAGTGTCATGAATATCATCAACTAAGTTCACGATGCTTCGCAATTCGTATCGCTGTAGAGCCGAGAAGTCGATACATTCCGTGCATCGAGTAATAATACAACATTTGAAGATGTAGTTTATCATGACAACTAGCAGAAGATGCATCCATTCCATATTTAATTATGCAGTGGCGTATAAATAAGTTGCTCAGAAATGTTATTCAAGGAAAATACAGTACATATGAAGGCGCATCATCAGCATGGACTGTTCCTTGGAAAATTGCAAGAGGTGAAACAGGTTGAGTTTAAACTCCATAAGTATTTTTGATACGCTGCATGATATATGTGATACGCTGCATGATATATTTGATACGCTGCATGATATATTTGATACGCTGCATGACATATTTGATACGCTGCATGATATATTTGATACGCTGCATGATATATTTGATACGCTGCATGACATATTTGATACGCTGCATGACATATATGATACGCTGCATGACATAATTTGACACGCTGCCACGCTGCATGATATATTTGATACGCTGCATGACATATATGATACGCTGCATGATATATTTGACACGCTGCTACGCTGCATGATATATTTGATACGCTGCATGACATATTTGATACGCTGCATGACATATATGATACGCTGCATGATATATTTGACACGCTGCTACGCTGCATAATATATTTGATATGCTATATGATATATTTGATACGCTGCATGACATATTTGATACGCTGCATGACATATATGATACGCTGCATGATATATTTGACACGCTGCTACGCTGCATGATATATTTGATACGCTGCATGACATATTTGATACGCTGCATGACATATTTGATACTCTGCAGGATATATTTGATACTCTGCAGGATATATTTGACACGCTGCCTCGCTGCATGATATATTTGATACGCTGCATGACATATTTGATAGGCTGCATGATATATATGATTAGCTGATTGATATATTTGAAACGTTGCATGATATATTTGATACGCTGCATGACATATATGATACTCCGCATGACATATTTGATACACTGCATGATATATTTGACACGCTGCTACGCTGCATGATATATTTGATACGCTGCATGACATATATGATACTCCGCATGACATATTTGATACGCTGCATGATATATTTGACACGCTGCTACGCTGCATGATATATTTGATACGCTGCATGACATATATGATACTCCGCATGACATATTTGATACGCTGCATGATATATTTGACACGCTGCTACGCTGCATGATATATTTGATACGCTGCATGATATATTTGATACGTTGTATGACATATTTGATACGCTGCATGATATATTTGACACGCTGCCTCGCTGCATGATATATTTGATACGCTGCATGACATATTTGATACGCTGCATGATATATATGATTAGCTGATTGATATATTTGAAACGTTGCATGATATATTTGATACGCTGCATGACATATATGATACTCCGCATGACATATTTGATACGCTGCATGATATATTTGACACGCTGCTACGCTGCATGATATATTTGATACGCTGCATGACATATATGATACTCTGCATGACATATTTGATACTCTGCATGATATATTTGATACTCTGCATGACATATTTGATACGCTGCATGACATATATGATACTCTGCATGACATATATGATACTCTGCATGATATATATGATACTCTGCATGACATATTTGATACTCTGCATGATATATTTGATACTCTGCATGACATATATGATACTCTGCATGACATATATGATACTCTGCATGATATATTTGATACGCTGTATGATATATATGATACTCTGCATGATATATTTGATACGCTGCATGACATATTTGATACTCTGCAGGATATATTTGACACGCTGCTACGCTGCATGATATATTTGATACGCTATATGATATATTTGATACGCTGCATGACATATTTGATACTCTGCGGGATATATTTGACACGCTGCTACGCTGCATGATATATTTGATACCCTATATGACATATTTGATACGCTGCATGACATATTTGATACTCTGCAGGATATATTTGACACGCTGCTACGCTGCATGATATATTTGATACGCTATATGACATATTTGATACACTGCATGACATATTTGATACGCTATATGACATATTTGATACGCTGCATGATATATATGATTAGCTGCATGATATATTTGAAACGATGCATGATATATTTGACACGCTGCTACGCTGCATGATATATTTGATACGCTGCATGCCATATTTGATACGCTGCATGACATATATGATACGCTGCAGGATATACTTGACACGCTGCTACACTGCATGATATATTTGATACGCTATATGACATATTTGATACGCTGCATGACATATTTGATACTCTGCAGGATATATTTGACACGCTGCTACGCTGCATGATATATTTGATACGCTATATGACATATTTGACACGCTGCATGATATATTTGATACGCTGCATGATATATTTGATACGCTATATGATATATTTGATACGCTGCATGACATATTTGATACTCTGCAGGATATATTTGACACGCTGCTACGCTGCATGATATATTTGATACGCTGCTACGCTGCATGATATATTTGATACGCTGCTACGCTGCATGATATATTTGACACGCTGCTACGCTGCATGATATATTTGATACGCTGCTACGCTGCATGATATATTTGATACGCTGCTACGCTGCATGATATATTTGACACGCTGCTACGCTGCATGATATATTTGATACGCTGCATGACATATTTGATACGCTATATGACATATTTGATACGCTGCATGATATATTTGACACGCTGCATGACATATTTGACACACTGCATGACATATTTGATACTCTGTAGGATATATTTGATACTCTGCATGACATATTTGATACGCTGCATGATATATTTGATACGCTGCATGACATATTTGATACTCTGCATGACATATTTGATACGCTGCATGATATATTTGATACTCTGCATGACATATTTGATACGCTGCATGATATATTTGATACGCTGCTACGCTGCATGATATATTTGACACGCTGCTACGCTGCAGGATATATTTGATACGCTATATGATATATTTGATACGCTGCATGATATATTTGATACGCTATATGACATATTTGATACGCTGCATGATATATTTGATACGCTGCATGACATATTTGATACGCTGCATGATATATTTGATACGCTGCATGACATATTTGATACGCTGCATGATATATTTGATACGCTGCATGATATATTTGATACGCTGCATGATATATTTGATACGCTGCATGATATATTTGATACGCTGCATGATATATTTGATACTCTGCAGTATATATCATATGGTAGGTGCACCATTCAAATTAGCAAAGGTCAAAACAAGTTTTGAAAATGTAACCTTTACATTACAATTGTAAGGAAATAATACCCTTAACCTGTCCCCCTTAGAAGCACTTCTCGACGCCAATGCCTATTGACATAGATCGACACATTAGTAGTCAAACACGCTATAATAAAGATCGGAACAACGTAGTGTATACAACACTGAATAATTGCTTGTAACCTCCATGAAGGTGGAGTAGGCAAGTTCACAGCTTATCCATTGCGTATGATTGGTAAATTACAGCCAAATGTATGGAATAAAACTACATCTCTATGGGGGAAAGGGTTAAAGCGAATGACATGGGTTGCTTAGAACAAAGATGTGCGATGTACTTATCATGAAAACCCAATAACCGATCCTTAAGACAAGGCATTAAAACAGGAATTAATAACTGATCAGAAATGCGATTCGATGGACTTTTGTCATACATAACATCGACACTCAATACTGAGTATGACTTGGAGTTGCCTGTCATAACATCGACACTCAATACTGAGTATGACTTGGAGTTGCCTGTCATAACATCGACACTCAATACTGAGTATGACTTGGAGTTGCCTGTCATAACATCGACACTCAATACTGAGTATGACTTGGAGTTGCCTGTCATAACATCGACACTCAATACTGAGTATGACTTGGAGTTGCCTGTCATAACATCGACACTCAATACTGAGTATGACTTGGAGTTGCCTGTCATAACATCGACACTCAATACTGAGTATGACTTGGAGTTGCCTGTCATAACATCGACACTCAATACTGAGTATGACTTGGAGTTGCCTGTCATAACATCGACACTCGATACTGAGTATGACTTGGAGTTGCCTGTCATAACATCGACACTCGATACTGAGTATGACTTGGAGTTGCCTGTCATAACATCGACACTCGATACTGAGTATGACTTGGAGTTGCCTGTCATAACATCGACACTCGATACTGAGTATGACTTGGAGTTGCCTGTCATAACATCGACACTCAATACTGAGTATGACTTGGAGTTGCCTGTCATAACATCGACACTCAATACTGAGTATGACTTGGAGTTGCCTGTCATAACATCGACACTCAATACTGAGTATGACTTGGAGTTGACTGTCATAACATCGACACTCGATACTGAGTATGACTTGGAGTTGCCTGTCATAACATCGACACTCGATACTGAGTATGACTTGGAGTTGCCTGTCATAACATCGACACTCAATACTGAGTATGACTTGGAGTTGCCTGTCATAACATCGACACTCAATACTGAGTATGACTTGGAGTTGCCTGTCATAACATCGACACTCAATACTGAGTATGACTTGGAGTTGCCTGTCATAACATCGACACTCAATACTGAGTATGACTTGGAGTTGCCTGTCATAACATCGACACTCAATACTGAGTATGACTTGGAGTTGCCTGTCATAACATCGACACTCAATACTGAGTATGACTTGGAGTTGCCTGTCATAACATCGACACTCGATACTGAGTATGACTTGGAGTTGCCTGTCATAACATCGACACTCGATACTGAGTATGACTTGGAGTTGCCTGTCATAACATCGACACTCAATACTGAGTATGACTTGGAGTTGCCTGTCATAACATCGACACTCAATACTGAGTATGACTTGGAGTTGCCTGTCATAACATCGACACTCAATACTGAGTATGACTTGGAGTTGCCTGTCAGAGATAATTGTTAGTATTCTCATTAATTGAGACAAAGAGTGTTAAAATTACCTACATACTAAGGTTACTAGCAGTCATTAGTATTAGTATTAGTATATGACTGGTGAGTGTATACGTCTGAACAAGTATATGACTGCTGATTGTATACGTCTGTACAAGTATATGACTGGTGATTGTATACGTCTGTACAAGTATATGACTGGTGATTGTATACGTCTGTACAAGTATATGACTGGTAATTGTATACGTCTGTATTCAAGTGTGTGTGTACGTTCAGGGATTTGTTGTTACACTGCTTGTATATTTTTTATTATTTAAGTTTATGTAAGGTCGCTACCGGTTTCCCATTTGAGCGACGGGCAGTTTACATAACAACACCTTTCATGGGCATGCTCCAGTGGTTAACCAGTACTTGGTGCACCAACCTCCGTAAGAAACTGCCACCTTTTTCATATAAATGAGACACGGTATGAGCGGGGCTCGAACCCGTGACCATCAGTGATGATAGGTTACAGTGGTATACAAGTGAGCGACCTTAACCACTCGACCACGGAGGCTGTCTTACTGCTTGTATAATTTATAATCATTGCATATATTCAATTCAATAAATGTATTGCATTAAATATGACAACATACTTATAGCAAAGAATACATATATAAACAAAGTACAATGGAAAGACATTGATACATTTTCAGAAGAGCATAGATGATTATGATGTTTAAAAAAAATTTAAAAAAAATTTCTTACTATATTTGCGTAATATATAAATTTGGACAGGTTTTGAACAATTTTCCTATTAGTTTGTGTAAGTAAGGTACTAAACCTTTGTTTGGTAGGCCAAGTATAATAGTAGCGTTTCAGATTTTTTTTTTTTAATTTCTAAATTTAGGACAAATAAGAAGAAAATGATACATAATGATATATAACGTGCAGCTGTTCTTTGCACTTATTTGCTTTGTAGGTGTGAACAGTTTGTGATAGAATAGTCATTAAAGAACTGATAATTGTCTTCGCGTTGTTTATCGGCGAATAACACATGGTTTGGTGTTCTGGTGTGTAGGAAGTAAACACAATATAAAGCCTTGTTATTCTATATACAAACTACTGAAATTAAAGTTTATGCTCATCCGTTGCCAATAAATGACAAGTTGTCAATGCTTCTTCGCATCAACACGTGCACACGTTTGTTTAATTTAGTTTAGTTTAATCATATTTTATTGCATTCTATATATACAGTGTACAATACAAAACAAATGAACAAACTTGTATAACTATCCATAATGCATGATTCGTGGCATTGTTTGCTCAAGGATTGTCATTATATGTTGAAGCAAATGGATTGGGCCACAAGTTTTAACAACATTAGTTACGGCCCTCCCCACGTTTGTTTTTGTTTTGGGAATTTAAAGTTTCATAAACAGCATAGGTCAAAGAGCAGATATTAGCGATCAAGGATCAGTATTTAATGAACGGGTGAGCACCCGGTAGAACCACCGACCTTCCACAAGCCATATGGATAACTGCATCACTTGAAAGAACTATATAACTCCAGTGGGATTAATTTATACAAATTTATTTTAGCTCGATTGCGAAACAAGTTCTTACAACTTATACTAATCACCCTCGAGACTTCATGCCTGCTGGAATCCATCGCCACGAGGGAGAGAGAAGAGGCAACATGGAATGTAAATGCTTTGCCTAAGGGCATAATCGTAACGGCTCCAGTGGGATTCGAACCTACAGCGGTGAGGGGCTAGTGATGTGAGGTCAACGACCTCAACCACTAGGCCATATAACAAAATGATGTAATTAAAGGGGTTTATAATGCATACTCAGTGACAGCTCCATTTATATTGTTATGCAATCTGTTTCCATGAATACGTTCTATTTTAGTGTAGTATGTTCCAAGGTGTGATTCTTTAATAGAGATAGTTTAGTGTAGTATGTTCCCATGTGTGATTCTTTAATAGAGATAGTTTAGTGTAGTATGTTCCAAGGTGAGATTCTATAATAGAGATAGTTTAGTGTAGTATGTTCCAAGGTGTGATTCTTTAATATAGATAGTTTAGTGTAGTATGTTCCAAGGTGTGATTCTTTAATAGAGATAGTTTAGTGTAGTATGTTCCAATGTGTGATTCTTTAATAGAGATAGTTTAGTGTAGTATATTCCAATGTGTGATTCTTTAATAGAGATAGTTTAGTGTAGTATGTTCCAAGGTGTGGTTCTTTAATATAGATAGTTTAGTGTAGTATGTTCCAATGTGTGATTCTTTACTAGAGATAGCTTAGTGTAGTATGTTCCAAGGTATGATTCTTTAATAGAGATAGTTTAGTGTAGTATGTTCCAATGTGTGATTCTTTAATAGAGATAGTTTAGTGTAGTACGTTCCAATGTGTGATTCTTTAATAGAGATAGTTTAGTGTAGTATGTTCCAATGTGTGATTCTTTAATAGAGATAGTTTAGTGTAGTATGTTCAAATGTGTGATTCCTTAATAGAGATAGTTTAGTGTAGTATGTTCCAATGTGTGATTCTTTAATATAGGTAGTTTAGTGTAGTATGTTCCAAGGTGTGATTCTTTAATATAGGTAGTTTAGTGTAGTATGTTCCCATGTGTGATTCTTTAATAGAGATAGTTTAGTGTAGTACGTTCCAATGTGTGATTCTTTAATAGAGATAGTTTAGTGTAGTATGTTCCAATGTGTGATTCTTTAATAGAGATAGTTTAGTGTAGTATGTTCAAATGTGTGATTCCTTAATAGAGATAGTTTAGTGTAGTATGTTCCAATGTGTGATTCTTTAATATAGGTAGTTTAGTGTAGTATGTTCCAAGGTGTGATTCTTTAATATAGGTAGTTTAGTGTAGTATGTTCCCATGTGTGATTCTTTAATAGAGATAGTTTAGTGTAGTACGTTCCAATGTGTGATTCTTTAATAGAGATAGTTTAGTGTAGTATGTTCCAATGTGTGATTCTTTAATAGAGATAGTTTAGTGTAGTATGTTCCAATGTGTGATTCTTTAATATAGATAGTTTAGTGTAGTATGTTCCAATGTGTGATTCTTTAATAGAGATAGTTTAGTGTAGTATATTCCAATGTGTGATTCTTTAATAGAGATAGTTTAGTGTAGTATGTTCCAAGGTGTGGTTCTTTAATATAGATAGTTTAGTGTAGTATGTTCCAATGTGTGATTCTTTAATAGAGATAGTTTAGTGTAGTATGTTCCAATGCGTGATTCTTTAATAGAGATAGTTTAGTGTAGTATGTTCCAATGTGTGATTCTTTAATATAGATAGTTTAGTGTAGTATATTCCAATGTGTGATTCTTTAATAGAGATAGTTTAGTGTAGTATGTTCCAAGGTATGATTCTTTAATAGAGATAGTTTAGTGTAGTATGTTCCAATGTGTGATTCTTTAATATAGATAGTTTAGTGTAGTATGTTCCAATGTGTGATTCTTTAATAGGTAGTTTAGTGTAGTATGTTCCAAAGTGTGATTCTTTAATAGAGGTAGTTTAGTGTAGTATGTTCCAATGTGTGATCCTTTAATAGAGATAGTTTAGTGTAGTATGTTCCAATGTGTGATTCTTTAATAGAGATAGTTTAGTGTAGTATGTTCCAATGTGTGATTCTTTAATAGAGATAGTTTAGTGTAGTATGTTCCAATGTATGATTCTTTAATAGAGGTAGTTTAGTGTAGTATGTTCCAATGTGTGATCCTTTAATAGAGATAGTTTAGTGTAGTATGTTCCAATGTGTGATTCTTTAATAGAGATAGTTTAGTGTAGTATGTTCCAATGTGTGATTCTTTAATAGAGATAGTTTAGTGTAGTATGTTCCAATGTATGATTCTTTAATAGAGGTAGTTTAGTGTAGTATGTTCCAATGTGTGATCCTTTAATAGAGATAGTTTAGTGTAGTATGTTCCAATGTGTGATTCTTTAATAGAGATAGTTTAGTGTAGTATGTTCCAATGTATGATTCTTTAATAGAGATAGTTTAGTTTAGTATGTTCCAATGTGTGATTCTTTAAGAGTGTTTTCCAATCAATGGCTAGTGATAGCTTGACTTTGAGAAAGGTAGTTCGGGGTTACGACTAGGGTCCTTGAAGGCAGTGTGCCAGGGGACATGTGAACGCTAGTTGACGGGGACTGCCCTTGGATAAGCTAGCTAAGGATATATAGGTGGTGGAATAGGGAGTATCGATAGTGTGGGTATCATGTACTGAACGTATTACGTGCATAGGAGCGAGTGATTTGCATAGCGTTGGAGAATCAGCCTGGAATAGAATGATGCACGAGTTTTTGTGTAGCGAGATGAATAGAACTGCTAGGGAGACGGGCCTGATATATCATGTTACATAGTGTACGTAGTCGATTGCTATTGTTAATGCAACTATATATAAACACAACGTGAAGTACTGATTATTGAGAACGCCACTATACGAGTTCATGAGTCCCCGGTGTCACATGTTACAGGTGTCACGTGTTAGTGTGTCACGTGTCGTAGTGTGACAGCCACGGAATCCCCCACTCGCATGCAAACAGTACATTGTGAATTTCACTAAGAACTATTCTAAGCACTCCTACAACCCAGAAGCAATCTCGTTGTGGTGCGATCTCCTAGGCAACGGACCGCAAACTTACTGTCCGAAACAGTTAAACTTGTGTTGCGTTTATAACTTTTCAAATAATTTCAAATCCACAATAACTCGTCGTTGAACATGTCCTTTTATATATTATCATACAGTTATGACCTAAAGTATAAAACATTAAAACAGATATAAAATGACGTTTTGTTGAGGGTGTAAGCGACCAATAGTGTATTAATAAAATACAATTTGTTGTTCTTTTGAGGAGAACACCAATTTACTCAAACACTTCTCACTGCTGTTGTGAGGATTCTACATTCCGCGCTACAATTATAGTCTTCCAGTTCCCCTGATTAATTGTATTAATCCGTTTTTTGTTACATCTGTGTAAAGTGTTCCAATTCAACGATTGCGTGTGTTTTTACGTTTAATTATTGTCGCTACCGGTTGCCCATATGAGCGACGCCTCCTGAAGAGATTATTTATTTTAGATTTTGGAGAATAGTGTATGATACAGACAGAGACCCATTCCAGAATCTCATCTGGTTCTTTTACGTGCACGGTGTAAAGCACCGACACGAGACCTCGGATTAACGTCCCATCTGAAAGACTGTTAATTTTATTAGGGTCAGACTGGGGATCGAACCTGCGATCCCTAGATTACCAGTACAGCGTGTTACCACTGGACTACATATCCGTTTGTTCAACGATTGCAACCAGGCCTGGATGTTATAAAGCTTTTCTCCAATCTCAAAACTCAGTCTCAAGCGTCTGATTGGTCAGTAAACACTCGGAATAAACCAATCAAATCATTTGAGCTTCAGTTTGAGATCTGAGAAAATTGCTATAACCTCGGGCACTGGAATACCATTTTCAGATCTCAAAATTGTAGCAAAGCAGTTTCGTAGTGAATTCCAAAAATAGGCCCTATGCCCAGAAAAAATGAAAACTTTATAAATTGTATGTAAGTAAATGGGAAATAAATGTACTGCAAACACTCTTTTGTTCACAATGTCAATTAAGCAAATAATGCTACTGCTACAATAAGACATACATAATTGCACTTGTTAAAGTTATACAATGTACTGTACTGTATTTTTGATATATTTATTCTCTACAACTACCTGTTATACAGAGTCCTCAGCGTCTGAATGGTGAAGCTCGTCGACTTCACATAACTTGCTCGTAACGACTGAACGTCCGAATACCACTTACACTGTCGGATTCTTTCATACGAAGAAGCTGTCTAGCTGGCTTGTGGAGGGTCGGTGGTTCTTCCCGTCCATGACTGAAATAAGGCTCGGATTCAATTCCTTCACCAATAACAAATTGGCAGTCGCCATATAACCTAAGCCGTCTGTGGGAATGTAAACCAAATCAAAAAACAAACGTAGACATATGCACAAGATGGTCGGCTTGTTACTATAAATAAATAATGCTTTTGATAATACCGCTTAAGGTAATTAACATCATGCAATTTTTCCGCTTGATTTGCCATAATGCAGTAGTGCTTTGTGTTACATATAGATACCGCTAATACCATGCATTTCTGAATATAAATCGATGTCGCTTGGAAAAGCAACATGCCTGGATAATATAGATAATAGAATTCTTAAATACTTATCTTCTAATTAACTAGTAACGCTCTTTTCAACCAATTTCTTTATTATCTCAATGTTCAACCTTATGGAACGAAGCACTTGTAACGTACATGCATGTCGTTACAGCTAGAGATCGATGATCACCTTGGCAATATAGCCTGCTCTAGCTCGTAGGTGTTATAGGAAATGTTTTTGTACAGATTTGTATTTAATCACACTCTCAGCCATTTATCTCGGCATAATCTGCACCTCTCCGATCATGATTTATACCTGGGGGGCTCAATTGTTTTGTTTTAATTTAAGCTTATTTGACGTCACTGTCGGTTGCCTTTTTGAGTGCAGCTTACCTACCAACACCTTTCCTGGGCAGGCTCCATCTGTTAACCAGTAATTCGTGCACCAACCTCCGTAATGAACTGCCAACTTTTCCATATAAAGAGACACTGCTTGAGCGGGACTCGAACCCGACCATCAGTGGTGATAGGTTACAGTCGTATGCAAGTCAGCGACCTTAACCACAGGGGCGGTCGACTCAATTGTGAGCCACGAGTCGATAGATTCACGATACGAGATCAGAACTGTATATTGTGACATATCTAAAGCTTTCGATTGTGTTTGGCATTTCGGTCTAGTCCACAAATTGATATATTTAGGTATTTCCGGTAATATTTGTGTTAGGTTGTCTTCAGGAAACATAGTGTGGTCATCCCGGGTGTACACTCATTATGGATCTGCAGTCTATAGGCAGTACCCCATGATCCAGTATTACGTCTGCATATTATATTAATGATATTTTAATTGTTATTGATGCTAACATTCATTGTGTTGACACATATCTGTACATCACAGTTGACGACCCAGCGTATGCCACAGCAACTCGTAATTCTGTTCTTCAAATAGCAATATGTGCTTCCAAATGGCTTGTCATATTTAATCATTTTAATCTGTAACCATTAAGACCATTTCGTATCCCGGTATCTCACATAGCTAGTAACATTGCCTCCCGTGTAGCTTCTAAAACAAGGGCGTTTAATACACTGTCCATGTCATTAAAATCGCATCCACATTATCATCATTCAAGATGAAACTCATGCGACTTGCATATATATCAAAATTATATTACCTTGGTAAGCATATACCGCGATATGTACACACTCGTCTAAGAATTAACTGTAGTCTATTATGAAGAACATTATCCCGTCGCATAGTTGCTGTTGTGAATGACGTGAGGCAGCTTCCCATTAATTAGTTCAGTGTTGCAGATAGGATGTCATCCTACAACCTCTTGTGAGTGGATTCATTCGCTTTTGCACTGTATTATTACATACAATATTGACGTGCAATACATCATTACAACGAGATTGCTCTTCTGCATCATACACTTGCATCTCAATCGAACGATCTAAATAAAAGACCTGCTAGACGTTCATATTTTCCAATTTCATTTTCATCCCCATTCGCTCCTCATTCGCTACTCTTTCTTTGGGGAAAGTAAACGAACGTAGTTAATATATGCGGTCCAATCCATTTGCTTAATGCACACGGATCTGTAATCCAGTGGTAACACGTTGGACTGGTAATCCAGGGATCGCAGGTTCGACCCCGTCTGACCATAATAAAATTAACAGTCTTTCAGATGGGACTTTAAACCGAGGTCTCGCGTCGGTGCTGTACACCGTGCACGTAAAATAACCAGAGTAGACTCAGGAATGGGTCTCTGTCTGTATCATTGCACTATCCTCTAAAATTTAAATTGACTAATCTCTTCAGAAGGCGTCGCTCATATGGGCAACCGGTAGCGACGATAAATAAACATAAAACACACACCATTTGTTTAACATACATATATATATTGACAATGCGTGTGCAAACAATGCCATTAATCGTATATCATAGAGATGTATATAATTATAAATATATTTGTTTTGTATTGTTATATTTAGAATTGCAATAAAATATGATTAATCTAAATCCTCTTTCTGTTGATGCTCCTCCTATTTCATCTTTGTCATTTTATTCTAAATATATCTCTAACTATGCACTTATTAGCTAATCTATATTGCGCATTTAATACATTACCCAGTATGCATTCTGTCATGGTATGTACCTCGCTATTGCTATTGATTTAGGGTATTGACGCACATAATTTGTGTTGACCTATCCAAGATCGCGACCTTGTTACCATGACTTCTGTGCGCATAGAATTATGGGTTTAGCTGCAGCTGTTCATGTCGTTTCCTGGTTACCATGGTATTATCGGGTATTGAAGTAAATGTCTTAGTGGACAACAACAACATCCACTCAATTAAAGATGGCCAACTTTCTAAAATAAACATGTAAATCATTTATGTTGCAATGTTTGTTTTTGGCTGTATCTATTCACATGTGATCATTAAATTGGACATGACACATCAGGGAATTACGCCATACATCTTGACGTTAACAAAATCCAGGGTGGCCACAATTCTACTACAACTTTGCGTGTATTGTTCTGTTTGTTGAAAAACTACACCGGGGTAGAACTAAATCAGCATGATGGCTTCCTTGCATAAACAAAATACGACATCCCCAGTGGGATTCGAATTACAACGACGAAAAGTAAGTTAAAAAAAGGTTTAAACTTTATTTATTTTACAACGATTGCGAAGAAAGTTCTAACAACATATATTAATCACTCTCATTGGCGCGGATGTAAGCGTATATGTGGTCATTCGTGTTGGAGGAAACCGGAGTACCTGGAGGAAACCGGAGTACCCGGAGAAAACCCACCTGCCCGATCTGGCGCCCACCGTACCATCTCACACATGTATTCTCAATGGAGGCCTCCTCCCACTTGTTATAGATATAAATGTTGATAATGTTGTATACCCCTATTGTAATGAATTACTCACCGATCAAAGTACACCCATCATATTTGTGTTTGGCGAGGCTTTGAACACGCCACATATGTTAGTTGGATAGCTAACTATTTTGGATAAGCATTATGCCAGTTATTACACATAAGTGAGAAAACAAGATTGGAAGAAAATTGCTTTTACAATCCCGCAGACCTCTGAAACTGAGTTGTTTCTAGAATGTTCTATTCGTGATAAATTCTAATTATGTTCACTGAAGGTCAATGTGCATCAAACAAATATATCTTGAAAATAAACATGATTACTCAATATCTGACGTGTCCCTAAACTGCGAACATCTACAAATTGCATTACATAAGCAGTTCTCTGGAAGACTGTCATGTATAACTGAAGTGGAGAGTTGTGTCTTCAGAGTGCTGTTGGGGTGATTGAAACGTGTTCATATAATATTACTATCATGTTGACCGTCCTTAATGTGGCTTAAATGTTTCATACAGTTTTAATTTGACATTTTAATTGGAAGTCGTGATAGCGCAGTTGTAGCGCGTGCGCTTCAGGTGGTAATTGACCGGAGTTCGAGCATCCCGACTCTTGAACCAATATAGTGTCTGCTTTGTATTTTGGTGTTTGGCATTGCACCAACAGCTTAGGACATATGGCGACTTTCCAGTTAGTATTGATGGTAGAAGACTCCAGCGCTGACGGACACCCCTGTATGACCACCGACCTTCCACACGATAGCTGGATAACTTCACATAGAATAAGTCAACACCCCAGTGGTATCCGAACAAGTAGCTGTGAGGGGCATATGATATGAAGTCATTGGCCTTAACAATTCGGCCACCGAGGATCCAGTGAATCAATAGAGGAAATGTCCCCATACATGTTGCATAGTATTATTATGCAGTCGTGTGAAAGACGAGGAGTTCGCCTGCCCAGATATAGCCGTTACGAGTGTGCCCTTTGGCAAGGCACTTTAATGCCACATGGCCTCGTCTCTCCGCCTCATGGCGAATGATTCCATCAGGACTGAGGTCCCGAGAGCGATTTAACTAATGTAGTAAGAACGTGTTTCGCAATGGAGCTAAAATAAGGTATGGTATTCTTGCAACACAGTTCGCGCCCAGCTGTAGCCGTTACGAGTGTGCCCTTTGCCAAGGCACTTTAATGCCACATGGCCTCGTCTCTCCGCCTTATGGCGAATGATTCCATCAGGACTGAGGTCACGAGAGCGATTTAAATAATGTAGTAAGAATTTGTTTCGCAATGGAGCTAACATAAGGTATGGTATTCTTGCAACACAGTTCGCGCCCAGCTGTAGCCGTAACGAGTGTGCCCTTTGCCAAGGCACTTTAATGCCACATTGCCTCGTCTCTCCGCCTTATGGCGAATGATTCCATCAGGACTGAGGTCACGAGAGCGATTTAACTAATGTAGTAAGAACGTGTTTCGCAATGGAGCTAAAATAAGGTATGGTATTCTTGCAACACAGTTCGCGCCCAGCTGTAGCCGTTACGAGTGTGCCCTTTGCCAAGGCACTTTAATGCCACATGGCCTCGTCTCTCCGCCTTATGGCGAATGATTCCATCAGGACTGAGGTCACGAGAGCGATTTAAATAATGTAGTAAGAATTTGTTTCGCAATGGAGCTAAAATAAGGTATGGTATTCTTGCAACACAGTTCGCGCCCAGCTGTAGCCGTAACGAGCGTGCCCTTTGCCAAGGCACTTTAATGCCACATTGCCTCGTCTCTCCGCCTTATGGCGAATGATTCCATCAGGACTGAGGTCACGAGAGCGATTTAAATAATGTAGTAAGAATTTGTTTCGCAATGGAGCTAAAATAAGGTATGGTATTCTTGCAACAACATATGTCAACTTGGGGGCAATAAGGTCAATACTTAGGCTAGTAGGTCAACTTAATGGAATATATTGAAGCAACTTTTTATAATGAATAAATCATAGAATTGTTTCTTAATGTGGTCAGTAGTATCCTTACATCTATCCTGCACGTCAATTGCATCACAGCGGTTAAAATAGGTCACGTGGTTGCGGTTCGAGGCAATGGGTTAGACCATATTAAAACAGACATACACATCATTTTATTAGTATTAGTATTATTATATTAGTAATCAAGGTACATGCAAGTAACAACATGCACATGACAAAAGTGGAACTTAAGCGTGGATTAGCAATGATTTTATATGTGTATGCCTACTTTTAACCATGATGGGCTATGTGACATGGGTATATAAAAACACTATACATACATATACTGTGCTCAATGAAACATTACACATTGGTGTAAGCAGTCGAATTGCACATTGGTGTAAGCAGTCAAATTGCACATTGGTGTAAGCATTCAAATTGCACATTGGTGTAAGCAGTCAAATTGCACATTGGTGTAAGCAGTCAAATTGCACATTGGTGTAAGCAGTCAAATTGCACATTGGTGTAAGCAGTCAAATTGCACATTGGTGTAAGCAGTCAAATTACACATTTGTGTAAGCAGTCAAATTGCACATTGGTGTAAGCAGTCAAATTGCACATTGGTGTAAGCAGTCAAATTGCACATTGGTGTAAGCAGTCAAATTGCACATTGGTGTAAGCAGTCAAATTACACATTGGTGTAAGCAGTCAAATTGCACATTGGTGTAAGCAGTCAAATTACACATTGGTGTAAGCATTCAAATTGCACATTGGTGTAAGCAGTGAAATTGCACATTGGTGTAAGCAGTCAAAGACCACCTCCGTTGTCGAGTGGTTAAGGTCGCTGGCTTGTATACCACTATAGCCTATCATCACTGACGGTCACGGTTTCGACACCCGCTCAGACCGTGTTTCTTTACCATGAACAAGTTAGCCGTTTCTTACGGAGGTTGGTGCACGAAGTACTGGTTCACCGCTGGAGCATGCACATGAAATGTGTTGTTAGGTAAACTGCCTGTCGCTCAAATAGTCAACGAAAATGTTCATATGGTGGATTCCAATTCAGTTACTGTGGTCATTGTCATATTAACTGGGTTATTTATTTATTCAACTAACTTCTCTTTATATTACCGTCTCCCTGGCCTAGTGGTCAAGGCGTCCGCCTACGGAGCGGGAGGTCGAAGGTTCGAATCTCGTCAGGTGTTCGTTCTGATATGGCCGGTTGGTGAGCAGCTAACTAGTTAAATAATGGTTACCGATTGCCTACCAGCCTGGCGCCTGGTATGCAAGCATAGGATTCGGGAAGTACTGATGTTCATAAAAAGAGGTGTCTCATAAGTCAGAAATGGCTGGCCCTTTAAATAGGGGTGACTCAGTTCGATACTCAGTCAGGCCACGTATGTAGTGTCATTGAGCAAGGCACCTTACATACATTGCTTAGTACTTGTTAACCGCTATGGTCGGCTAAGCACGCCCAAGGAAAACATGTCTAGGTCCCCCGCAAGGGGTTTGACATTAATGGAACATACATACAAACAATTGATTGGGAGAAAAACTCTATAAGTTTTCTTTCGTTCTAATGCCTTTCTGTCTAGTCTATTGCTGTTAATTTATATGTAAAATGTTAATGTAAATGTGCATATAAAATATTGAAATAAATAATGCTTAAAGGCCTGCAGTTTGACCCCGTCCAATTGTAAAGATTTATACTTTACTACCTGTTCCATGTGATTAGTGGCTTGTATCAACAATGTAGCAGTACATTCAGTATAATTTGGCGTATGTAGGTATTTTCTAACGGTTAATATGCACGATCACTCTGTGAGCTGAGAATTAGTCAAAATGAGGCCCTGACAATTTAAGTAAACGTATATTATTGATTGTAATGAAAATTGATAGTTATGAGTATTCAAACTACATAATCCAGATCAGCCCAGGGACATAGATTACATGTTATGTAGGTGCCTCATCAGCCGTAGCGTAATCACTGAGACTGATAATTTGTATGCATGTATATAATATATGTGTATGGGCTGTGAATAAACTGTTAAACTGATCAGGATCTATGTTGTTTGTAAGGTCGGAGTTTCGTCACTTTCATATTCTGTTCTGTCACTTTCATGTATCATCTGGTTTAAGTGTGAAAATAATGCCTGTTTATACCTTGCCCAAATGTTGGATTTGAACTGGAGCGTACAACGGAGTCTTGTATTATTCTTGACTTGCACTGTCTCATTCCATTGACATATTGCCAAATTTGAGCTTATAGTGTAGTGAAGAGCAGAGAAGGTTCCGATACGTTTGTCATGGAAAACATTCAAGCTGTTGTTGAATGATTCCACGCTACTAGTGTCCATGTGGTAGATATAATGTTGCTGCCTAACCCGCGCAACCAGCCTTATTTGGGCCATAAGTGGAGTTGAATTGTTTATACCAGTTGTAAGTACTATAAAAATACAGAACTTCAATTTCAGCAATTTATAACCTCTGATATGTACGTGGGTCATAATAGATATAAGTGGTGCTCATGTATTAGATGTATACCATGCAGGGCCTCGCATGTGGCAAATACGATGTGCGTCGACCGTCAGATTTGTACCGCTATTCCTCGTGTGTTTAGTGCGTCGACCGTCAGATTTGTACCGCTATTCCTCGTGTGTTTAAGGTCAACTATAGGTCAACCTGCAGGCCTTTAAAGGCCTGCAGTTTGACCCCGTCCAATTGTAAAGATTTATACTTTACTACCTGTTCCATGTGATTAGTGGCTTGTATCAACAATGTAGCAGTACATTCAGTATAATTTGGCGTATGTAGGTATTTTCTAACGGTTAATATGCACGATCACTATGTGAGCTGAGAATTAGTCAAAATGAGGCCCTGACAATTTAAGTAAACGTATATTATTGATTGTAAAGAAAATTAAACATACGAGTATTACACATATTCTGCCGATTTCTACAAGATGCCATTGAGTAAAATAACAATGTATGTAACTGATGAGCAGAGAAAAGAATTGCTGACTTTCTTGCAAAATAAGAACTGGGACGTAGAGATGGAAATAGAAGAAACAGCCACCGCCATGCCCGTTGCAGAGGCTGCTTACGTACCTCCCCCTATGCCTCAGCATGCTGAAGGTGTTGCTGAGTGTCCACTGTGCTTGTGTTCCCCTTGCATAATAAATGAACAGAACAAACAACTTTGGTGGCCTGCTAATAATCGTCCACCGCATAATCTAAATTCACATGAGAGAAAGCTTCTATACAGGAGGTTTTGGGCAATGCTATATAATTGTGGGCATGGAAAGATGTCAGATATATAGAGAGAAAAGTAGCGGCTAGAAGAGGAGACTGTACTTGGCATAAGAGGGAACTGATGCCTGAATGTGTGAGTACAGCAATGTAGGAACTGGCTGCCTAACCCGCGCAACCAGCCTTATTTGGGCCATAAGTGGAGTTGAATTGTTTATACCAGTTGTAAGTACTATAAAAATACAGAACTTCAATTTCAGCAATTTATAACCTCTGATATGTACGTGGGTCATAATAGATATAAGTGGTGCTCATGTATTAGATGTATACCATGCAGGGCCTCGCGTGTGGCAAATACGATGTGCGTCGACCGTCAGATTTGTACCGCTATTCCTCGTGTGTTTAGTGCGTCGACCGTCAGATTTGTACCGCTATTCCTCGTGCGTTTAAGGTCAAATATAGGTCAACCTGCAGGCCTTTAAACACTAAATAGGCAACCAGTAGCGACGTCAACTAAATTTAAATTAAAAGAAATAATATAATAATAAATTTCATGTAAATAAAATGCATATAATAAGTACATTATTAAAACTGAAAATAATTCGTTTTATACCAGGAAAGTGTTACTAAGCTACAGGCAGTAGCGAAAGATAATGAAGGAATGTTCACATGATACTGTCCCGCAACGGAAAATCTATTGCTATAAATGCATTCAATATCGTCTATATTATACTTGCAATAAATTCGAAATGATTAATTCCTCTATCAAGCTTGATTGATATACTAGCGCAGATCTCGTGACGTATTGTTGTGATATAAGAAGCCGCTGGCATTCAATATGATGGCTGGCTGATACTTTAGTAACAACTGTTTGATTTGCGAAGCATCATACTCATCTGAATGAATTAGTCCATACTGAATTATGCATTTCAAGTGTAGAATATATTAGTACAGTGTCAGTAATCTTCGTTAATGATAAGTTATTTTACCAGAATGAATATTTACGCTTTCATCCGCGCCAACGTGAGTGATTAATATAAGTTGTTAAACCTTGCTTCGCAATCGTTGTAAAATAAATCAAGTCTTAATATTCTAGAAGAAGACACTAATAAGGCATAGTTTATTTGGCATTCCGTGTTTGACCTCTATTACGCAAAGTAGGATAAATATATATATATAATATGGATTAACTTTATGTTATATCCAATAGGTCAATATGACCCATGAGGTACAACAATTTACAAACACGAACATAACAAATAGTGGTGACAAAACTTGCGGAGAAGGCATAGCATGCATTGTAACGATGTTATTATTCAATTAAAAAATTAATCACAAGAATATACTAGCATAACAATGTTCATAATTTATATATCAAACCTGCATTTACTTCCATTAAGAATATCACAGAGTACAACAGGTCGATTGGGCTTATCCCTACCCCTACTACACCTGTGACATTCTTCCTTGGGTAAACACTGTTTGGTATATAATATATACATGAATGCACAAAATGAATAAAGATTGAACACTTATATAATGTGCGATATCACATAAAATCTCATTGACCACCAATATGTAGTAACATAATAAAGGGCAACATCGAACGTTGTTTTTCCTTCATTAAATGTGTCAACAAATCATATATAGCGTCGGAACTTCAGAGAGATGAATCTTGAAAACAAGCGTTGGCCTACATAACACGGAGTTTAATATTCCAACATAACAAGACAAACATTCAGATTAAACATATGGTATCTGTTGTTTATTGTCAAAATATACTTCCATCATGCTTATGTCTAGACTAAGACAAGGCTTTTAGTGTAATATGTCATATACGCCTTTATTCTGTCTGCTAACGAGAGTCTATTATTACAGCATCAATGTGGGTAGTCTGGTTTTCTGCAGCAAATGCGACAGTGACGTTATAACTAGGTGTATCTCCAAAGGGCATTTCAACATCAGCGTTTGTGTTCTTTGTAAATGGCACAACATAAATTCGAAGAATCTGCTTTGATAGTTGCTCTGCTTTCTGCTTTGCGACAGTCTACTAAACTAAACACATTATGCATACTATTATATCTTAATTTATCGAGAGAAAACAACGGCTGTTAAAGGAAAGGCGCCACCTGCAATCGATAATGCTTTTCAGAAATGTTTTCATAATACTTGCTAAAAGCTAGTCATATATTTAATTTAAAATTAGTCAGACGACAGCGACATAGGCCGCCGCTATTCTATTACCTGTTGACGTCTTAAATTGTATTCCAATCAGAAGTCACATTGTCGTCCTTGTATTTCGTTTCGACAAGGGTATTGAATTTGATGATAAGTGCATGCGACTTAATTTTCTAACTCAATACGAATTCTCCTGAATATTATTTATCCACGTGTGCATTATAATGTACACATCTTGGATTACATGTAGAGTGACTCGGTGGAAGATGTTTATCGCTTATATACGAGGGATTGGTGATCTACTGTCATGTCTGACCGATGGAGATCTTACACGTCTTGGATTACATGTAGAGTGACTCGGTGGAAGATGTTTATCGCTTATATATGAGGGACTGGTGATCTACTGTCATGTCTGACCGATGGAGATCTTACACATCTTGGATTACATGTAGAGTGACTCGGTGGAAGATGTTTATCGCTTATATACGAGGGATTGGTGATCTACTGTCATGTCTGACCGATGGAGATCTTACACGTCTTGGATTACATGTAGAGTGACTCGGTGGAAGATGTTTATCGCTTATATATGAGGGACTGGTGATCTACTGTCATGTCTGACCGATGGAGATCTTACACATCTTGGATTACATGTAGAGTGACTCGGTGGAAGATGTTTATCGCTTATATACGAGGGATTGGTGATCTACTGTCATGTCTGACCGATGGAGATCTTACACGTCTTGGATTACATGTAGAGTGACTCGGTGGAAGATGTTTATCGCTTATATATGAGGGACTGGTGATCTACTGTCATGTCTGACCGATGGAGATCTTACACGTCTTGGATTACATGTAGAGTGACTCGGTGGAAGATGTTTATCGCTTATATATGAGGGACTGGTGATCTACTGTCATGTCTGACCGATGTAGATCTTACACGTCTTGGATTACATGTAGAGTGACTCGGTGGAAGATGTTTATCGCTTATATATGAGGGACTGGTGATCTACTGTCATGTCTGACCGATGGAGATCTTACACGTCTTGGATTACATGTAGAGTGACTCGGTGGAAGATGTTTATCGCTTATATATGAGGGACTGGTGATCTACTGTCATGTCTGACCGATGGAGATCTTACACGTCTTGGATTACATGTAGAGTGACTCGGTGGAAGATGTTTATCGCTTATATATGAGGGATTGGTGATCTACTGTCATGTCTGACCGATGGAGATCTTACACGTCTTGGATTACATGTAGAGTGACTCGGTGGAAGATGTTTATCGCTTATATACGAGGGACTGGTGATCTACTGTCATGTCTGACCGATTGAGATCTTACACCGATTTGCCACATTTGTAATCTTCTATGCAATTTTACATTCTGTTTGTATTGATTTCTATGTAAATTATAATTATATGAAAACTTCTTGTTCTGCTCTCCAGTATTGGAGGTATTAAAGGTATATATAGGTATATATGTTTTCACAAAAGCATTTGTATTTTTATTCGGACCTGTTGCAATATAATTTTAACCAGAATATACGGATAACGAATTAAATACACTTGAAATCGGCAACAGTGTTTCGGAAGACGAATCCAGGGTAGAATATATGTGTAGCTGTACAAACTGCCACATTATGCCCAGAATTAACGAACATATATGTTGTCATAGGAAATATCTGACAGTGGTAAACCTTCACGACTCATACTGCATAATAGAACACGAGCAGTTTACCCAATACCTGTTGAATAATGCTGCTTCGAATGTCGCCTATATCCACATAAAGTAAAGTAAAGTGATTGTTTTATTATAGTGTCACCCCTATTTAAAGGGCCAGCCATTTCTGACTTATGAGACCACTCTTTTTATGAACATCAATACTTCCCGAATCCTATGCTTGTATGCAAGGCGCTAGGCTGGGAGGCAATCGGTAACCATTATTTAACTAGCTGGCGGCTCACCAACCGGCCATATCAGAACGAACTCCTGAAGAAATTCGAACCTTCGACCTCCCGCTCCGTAGGCGGACGTCTTAACCACTAGGCCACGGAGACAGTATAATAATGGCTTACAGAGAGAATCACGGGAAATGCTTAAATCAACAGTTAACATAGACATATTATATATCAGCTTGAATGTGAATATACATTGGGAGACTACAATGGCATCATTATGCACATTTGTTTTAAATTATAGTTCATTTGCATGTCACAATTTGAGCAATTTCGGTTGCCGGCTGATACAATTCTTTCTGGTAACAATTTGCGAAGAGCGGTTATGACGTCACACGCACCTTGCAGAAGAGATAAAGGCAAAACTAATCCGAGTGGGTTACTCCTAAAATGGCTACGACCATGATCTAATTATTGCGCAATACATCTGGACGTTTAATCACTATAAACTCATTAATACGAGTTGTTTCTACAGCTATATATATTGAATATGATGATATTAAACATCAAATTAAAAGCATTGTTACCTTTGTTGTTTTTTCCCCGTTAACTCTGCAACAATATTAGTGTTGTTGATAGTTTCGGAAGCTTTATTTGAGTTGATGTCATACATACATTCTTACTGGTGTGAATAGGTACCGCATATATATATATATATTCGCCAACTAATTTATTATAAACATTTTTTTTATGTAATCACGATACTCTAATCTATATAATATTGTAGATCTGTATATTGACGGTATTAAATGTGATTAATTAGCACGGATATAAATTATGTGCTATGTATATGTGACGTGTATTTTCATCACGAAGTATGTACAGGATGACGACGAGTACTATTTATAGTATTTACACGAGCTATGTAAATATATATAGCGAATAATTGGTTACTGTCTAATAGCGGATAGGAGATAATTTACAAAGCAATGCTCTACCGTCCGAACCTCCTATTTTTTCGGAGAATAAGCCTGTTAAATTAAAATGTATTAGACAGTAACCTAATAGTCTATGTATCTTATTTTCTGATTAATAAAGAAGCTCTAGAGAGGACAAATTACCGAATATTCATGAATTGAAGTTTACCATAGAATATGTGAACATATTACATCATACACGCAGCGTTATGACGTCACGAAAGGTTATTAATAAAGCACAGTTTATTAGGCAGGGTATTTTGACAATTAAAGTGTCATGAAGGTAGCATAAATATAATTATGAAACTGTGTTTTTGCTCTTGCAACTTAAATGATGTTAATTACTTAATTAAACGACTACGTCTCTTGGATTTATTTTGAGCATTTTGTCTATGGACGTGTATTATATGTGTCGGTATAGATACTGTTATCAATTGTAGTAAACAACTCCATGCTGGTTATCTGATAGTGAAACAAGCGCCACGTAATCTAGACATTTCCGATAAATCTTTGCAAGGAATATGTTAACTTCTGATTAATAGATATTTTATTTTGGAACGTTTATAACTTAATGAAATCCAGGTGTAATTACCTGTTTCAAATGGCATTAGTTTTACAGAACAGAACAGAAGTTTATTCCGTAATATATAAGTTTGTGTAATTATTTTGTTGTTTTGTCTGAGTGTATAAATTACACGTTAAATGCATGTTTATATGTTTATATTTATTTCTTTGCTATATTAAAACTATTATTTGTTAATGGCCAAAAGCATGTATATATATGGCTGATTTGCCGAATAAACTTTGAAACTTTGATTAATACATGTACCGTGTATAGTACATGTAAGTACATACATGTAGTCATAATTATTTATATATTATACATAATATTCGTTTAAGTAATGTTTTATTTCAATATGTGCACACACATGTATAATATACAGGGTGTCAATAGGATTGAGAAGAAAGCATAAAATACGTATGCACATACCTTTCCTGGAAAGGTAACATTTCATCATATGATGACAACAATAATTATATATTGTGTAGTAATATATTTCTGATTTACAAATTTGACCACATGTAAAATTAAATTTATAATACTTAACTTTTAGTAATGAATATGGTTACGAAGGGTTTACTGATCGGCCATGTTATACAACTATACAACTGTGCAACAACTTCAATTTTGTATGTTTGGTTTTGTGTTTCGTTGCGTCTTTTGACCTTCTCCTTGTTAGAAATAAAGAACTATTTTGCTTTAATTATAAGACACATATCAGATAAATATTACATGTATTTACACATAGATATAAATATAAATGGCTATATGAGCTCATTTGTATACAATGTATGCTTTACGTTTGCACTGTTCGCTAACTGTATATAATATGTATGTATGTCCTCATGGGCTTGAAAGCCTACTGGAATTTAATAAAATAAACTAAACTAAACATATAAATATACAAACTGAGTGGAAATTTGCGATGTAGATACTGTAAAAACGATTTTAATGGCTTCTGGGCATAAAAGGTAAACTTATTTTTTACTTATTTGCGTGTTGCTATTGTATACTATTATTTTACAAAAATATATAGAGGATCTTGCATGAGTGGCTTTCCATATTGAATTTATTAAACGAGTTGAATAACATGATAAAATGCGAGGCTCAATAAATTCAATATGGAAAGACACGAATGTAAGATTCTTTTTATCACATAAACCAAATACGCAGTAAAAGTGTGTCACGATTTAACAAACTTCCCCTTTAGCAAATGAAAGCCAGAGTAGTACTGCGGTTTCTACTTAATGGGCCAAGAAAATAGTGCGACACTAAATACAATTTTTTTCTTTTCTTCTTTTGTAAACAGTTTTTAAACTATCACAACATATCATGTGCAACAATTCAATATTAAACACTTTTAAATTATTTTCAAACAGTCTTTTTTAACAAATACAAATACAAAATGTACACGATGTTTTGGCAAATGACATCACAATCAAAGTTACACAGCGCGTGCTAGTTGATGTCAAAAATGTATGTCACTGCGAATCGCTACGTGATTCGCCCACGCATTTGCCTCATTTGCATATTTAATACACTAGTGTATTACCGAATTTATGACATGGCTTTATTAAACTCCCGCGCCGCAGTTTATGTGATACAATTATTTTCCAGTTAAAGTCACGTCAACGCCAATTGGCGGTGACGTCTTGCCGATGACAATGGGTAATAACAAACATAAATGTACATTCTATAAACTGGTACCCGGTACATGTTACCCACCCTAAGTACAGTGCGTAGGAACCCATAGCAGTCACTTGCAATGTGGCGTATAAATTCCACAAGTATAAAATAAAAATCCGCCTGCCTAGCCAACATATTGTGGCCGCGGTGGCTCCGACGCCTATGCAACATTGTGTACAATAATTACATACAATAAATGTGATCGAATCTAACATGATTACCTTTCTACTTCGTGTTTGTTACCATTACATATAATATATTATATTGTGAGCGAAATATTGACAAAGTTGTTGGCCTCCGTGGTTGTGTGATTAAGGTCGTTGACTTCAACCACTTGCCCCTCACTGCTGTAGGTTATAATCCCACTGGGGTGTCGAATTATATCACGTGAGCAAGCTATCCTGCGGTCTGTGCTTCTACCCGAATACCCGTATGTGCGTGAAATACTGCTCGGGGGGTCACATGGTATCATTGTACACCTATATATAGGTCAGGTAAAGAGCCGGAGCGTCACAGACGGATATGTAGTCCAGTGGTTAACATGTTGGACTGGTAATCCATGGATTGCAGGTTCGACACCCCGTCTGACTCTAATAAAATTAACAGTCTTTCAGATGGGATGTTAAACAGAGGTATGGTGTCGGTGCTTTACACAGTACACGTAAAAGAAACAGAGGAGACGCTGCAATTGGTCTCTGTTTGTGTCATTGCACTATACCCCAAACATCTGAAGTGACTAATCTCTTTAGGTGGCGACGCTCAAATGGGCAACCGGTAGCGACGATAAATAAACGTAAACACACGCTGGAACGTCGCCGTATGACCTAAGTTGTTGATGCGATTTTAAGTCCCCAAACCAAACAAGCTATTGAAAGGAATGTATTATCGTATCGATTATTTGGATTTTCGATTGCGTCTAATACGCACTATAACGTAATTATCTAATCATACAAACATAACAGCATTAGATGATGATCAATACACGCTCTGTGCCGGCAGAATATCACCGTTGTGTGTAATAACAACACACAATTAACATGACGCCGATGATACTATAGCTCCTCCCACTAGTCACGTGATCAGAATTTTCTATGCACCGATAATCGCGAAAAGTTGTCGAGGAAAATGGCGGCTGTTTAATAACACTTACTGTTGCTGAAGGTGTGTCGCTTTATCGATCGCTGATTGGCTTATCCGATTATTCCGCTGGGTTGATTGACAGATCGCATCATGTTAATCACCTATGACGACTCTATTTGAAATACAATTTGTATTAAAGTTATCTCCCAGAAGCATTTTACATTGAACGTATAGCTATTGGTAAGTAAGGAGATAGTATGAGTGACCTTCTCATTGGAACATTCAAACGTGACGTTGTGGCGAACGCGTGGTCCTCCAAAGTTGTGTGGCTGACGAGCCCCCAATGGGTGTGGTGACCCACACTTCTATTTATCTCTCAATGTCTCAGTTGAGCTCCTGTCAGGGTCTAACCTATCATAGATCCGCTGGAATTGTCTAATGGTATTTTGTATCTTCGGTCTTCAAACTTGACGTTTTCATGATTGTTTGTTCGGGTTTTACGCCTGTATCAGCTCCATTTTGGGCTATATCGCCACCGGGCTGTTTACCTAATAACACATTTCCTGGACAGGCTCAAGCGGTTCACCAGTACCTCCGTAAGAAACTTCCAAACTGTGTCATAAATGAGACACGGCCTTAGAGAGGCTCGAATCCGTGACCATTAGTGTTGATAGCTGGATAATGTGTTCATTGTCACTGGTTTATTCGCCTATGAATAATTGCAAGACAATTATTATTTCCTAATTATAATATTGTTAGCTGAATGGCGAAACAAGATGTTACATTAATCATTCTCGAGACTTTGTTCCTGATGAATCTCTATCGCAATGAGGGAGTGGGAAGAGGCAATGTGGATTCAAGTTTACTTCCTAATGACATCACCAATGTAGTTCTGACGGAACTCACAACATCTCGGCTACAAGAGCTCGAACTCATAACTTCTCAGCTACAAGAGCTCGCACTCATAACTTCTCGGCTAAAAGGTCTCGAACACATAACATCTCGGCTACAAGTTCTCGAACGCATAACTTCTCGGCTACAAGGTCTCGAACACATAACCTCTCGGCTACAAGGTCTCGAACACATAACTTCTCGGCTACAATGTCTCGAACACATAACCTCTCGGCTACAAGGTCTCGAACACATAACTTCTCGGCTACAAGGTCTCGAACGCATAACTTTTCGGCTACATGGTCTCGAACGCATAACCTCTCGGCTACAAGGTCTCGAACACATAACCTCTCGGCTACAAGGTCTCGAACACATAATTTCTCGGCTACACGGTCTCGAACACATAACCTCTCGGTTACAAGGTCGCGAACGCATAACTTCTCGGTAACAAGGTCTCGAACACATAACGTCTCGGCTACAAGGTCGCGAACGCATAACTTCTCGGTTACAATGTCTCGAACGCATAATTTCTCGGCTACAAGGTCTCGAACACATAGCTTCCCGGTTACAAGGTCTCGAACGCATAACTTCTCGGTTCCACGGTCTCGAACGCACAACCACTCGGTTACAAGGTCTCGAACTCATAACATCTCGGTTAGAGTGGCTCGAACGCATAACCTCTCGGTTAGAGGGGCTCGAACGCATAACCTCTCGGATACAATAGCTCGAATTCACAACCACTCGGTTACAAGGTCTCGAACTCATAACATCTCGGTTAGAGAGGCTCGAACGCATACACTCTCGGTTAGAGGGGCTCGAACGCATAACCTCTCGGTTAGAGGGCTCGAACGCATAACCTCTCGGTTACAAGGGCTCGAACTCACAACCACTCGGTTACAAGGGCGCGAACTCACAACCACTCTGTTACAATGGCTCGAACTCACAACCACTCTGTTACAAGGGCGCGAACTCACAACCACTCTGTTACAAGGGCGCGAACTCACAACCACTCTGCTACAAGGGCGCGAACTCACAACCACTATGTTACAAGGGCTCGAACTCACAACCACTCTGTTACAAGGGCTCGAACTCACAACCACTCGGTTACAAGGGCTCGAACTCACAACCACTCGGTTACAAGGGCTCTAACTCACAACCACTCGGTTACAAGGGCTCGAACTCACAACCACTCGGTTACAAGGGCTCTAACTCATAACCACTCTGTTACTAGGGGCTCGAACTCACAACCACTCGGTTACAAGGGCTCTAACCCATAACCACTCTGTTACTAGGGGCTCGAACTCACAACCACTCGGTTACAAGGGCTCGAACTCACAACCACTCGGTTACAAGGTATCTAACCCATAACATCTCGAACTCATAACCTCTCGGTTACAAGGTCTCTAACTCATAATCTTTCGAACTCATAACCTCTCGAACTGAACCCATAACATCTCGAACCCATAACCTCTCGAACTCATAACCTCTCGAACCCATAACCTCTCGAACTGAACCCAAAACCTCTCGAACTCATAACCTCTCGGTTACAGTGCTGACAGCGTATCCATTACACCAATGCATGCTCGACATTGGTGTTGATTGTATACTGTACATGTACGACCAATTGTAAATTAACAACATGTACATGGAAACAACATTTAAAGACACTAAATCAAATAATGACTATTGTGTGTATTACTATTTTTATATGGGTAACTGGTAGCGATGTTAAATAAATAAATAAACTTAAATAATAAAAAATATATTGTCCTAAAAAATGCAGCCCGCTCAGTCACACGTTTGGAAAGACTTCAATCGCTCTGAGGATAAGAAAACTGCTGTGTGTTACCTATGCAAATTGGATTTAACATTTAACATTCGAGTACATCAATCTGAATAATCATTTGAAAACAAACATCTTTCATCGGAAAGCAGTTCAAGTGATAATGGTCTCATTTGTGAAAACGCCCATGAATGTACAGTGGCCGATAACAATAACTGAATGAGTCGTCGTCATATTTACATAGCCTTACAGGAAGAAGATGACGCTTATGCAATAGTTTGAGTGATTTTGAAAATTTAATAGAATTCTATCGACTATTCGAATACCTTTCCGACCGAATATTCGAATACCTTCCTGACCGAATATTCGAATACCTTCCCGACCGAATATTCGAATACCTTCCTGATCGAATATTCGAATACCTTCCCGACCGAATATTCGAATAGTATAATAGCTATTTGTTGCAATCCCTACTATTCTATTCTGAAATATGATATCGGGAGAAAAAGACAAGCAATACTATTTATATTTATATATCAGCTTTCCCTAGCACTTGGGCTGACCACGGACAGAGAGTTATCTGCATCGGAACCAGACAGAATCTGTGGACGGGAACGTGTTTGTTTACAAACTGCAAATCTATCCCAGAAATAAGGCAATCAGATATTGGTCTGCGTTTTTTTGCCTCATGAAAGGAGATGCATCGGCAACATTGATTTATTCTATATTATTGATATGATTAGAAAACATAACGTAAAGCAATTATTTACGACATTAGTTCCCAGTAAAACACATCTATTCCGGCAGTAAAAAATGTTCACGAACTGACATGTGCTATCAGTGGATTCAAGTTGAATGTGTTGATATAAAACAGCTATCAAGCTTTCATCTTTATTTTAGATTCATCTCATCTCAGCAAACATAAACACATATCACATTAACACCTTACATAGCCATTCAATAAATAGAATTACAAGATACTTTTATCACAGATACCGACATCATTACATGCAGTGAAAGCATTATATACATGGTAACACTGAGGAGCAGCCGTTAATTGAAAGCTAAAAATGAATTACAATACATAGTGCTAAGAAACTGAAGGGAATATGGGCACTAATGCGCAAATAAGAAATGGTCTTAGAAAAACAATTATCATTCTCAATCAGATTGAGCGTGACCTAATTAGCAGCTGCTTCTAAGAATAAATAAAACATGGACATGATATAAGAAATATCTTAGCATAAACTATTTACACATAAAAAGGGTACGCCTTCGCTAACCACTGCGCTAATCGGACAGCTTAATATATTGCTAGCAAAATGTTCTAAGAATTGTGTTGGCTGTGATAAACGTTTCTTTCGTCATCGGGTATCATTATGTCTCAGTAAGTTTGTTAATAAAGATGCAATGAATCGTGCGTATACTTATTTGTTAACAGGTGGATTGCCTTTCTCACAAGGAATCATTCTTTGTTATCAAGTGCTATGTCTCCAATTGTCTGCTCAACTGATTGCACTTCTTACGATGCAGAAATCAACGTGCGTTACGTTTATTTATCGTCGCTACCGGTTACCCATTTGAGCGACGCCTACTGAAGAGATTAGTTTTTTTAGATTTTTGGAGCATAGTGCAATGATACAGACAGAGACTAATTCCAGAGTCGACTCTGGTTCTTTTACGTGAACGGTGTACAGCACCGACACGAGACCTCGGTTTAACGTCCCCATCTGAAAGACTGTCAATTTTATTATGGTCAGATCGAACCTGTGATCCCTGGATTAACAGTCCAGCGTGTTGACCACTGGACCACATCCGTCTGTGCAGCAGTCAACATTCAAGGCTGATAGTAAAGAATGAAAGCATAAGCATCGTGAATGAACGATGTATGAGAGTACATGCGACTAATCACGGTGCAGTGACGTAGTTATGGCGGGGGCACCCCCACACTGGACATATATGCCCCCATTGGTGGACATATCGCTTTGTGGAAGTCGTGATAGCGCAGTGGATGCGCGTTCGATTCAGGTGCGAAAGGTTCGGAATTCGAGCCCCGCTTGAGCCGTTACGATTGTGCCCTTAGGCAAGGCATTTAATTTCCACGTTCCCTCTTCTCTCTCCCTCGTGGCGATGGATTCCATCAGGAATGAGGTCTCGAGAGTGATTAATATAAGTTATAGTAACTTGTTTCGCAATCGAGCTAAAATAAATGTGTATACAGTAATGGCATATGGAGAACACCACGTTGGATGCAACTCTCTATGTATGTACCAGTTCATTTAAAAGCGTCTGCTCACTCTCACCAGATCTACAACACGTTGAATGCAACTCTCCAAGTATGTACCAGTTCATTTAAAAGCGTCTGCTCACTCTCACCAGATCTACAACACGTTGAATGCAACTCTCCAAGTATGTACCAGTTCATTAAAAAGCGTCTGCTCATTCTCACCAGATCTACAACACGTTGAATGCAACTCTCTATGTATGTACCAGTTCATTAAAAAGCGTCTGCTCACTCTCACCAGATCTACAACACGTTGAATGCAACTCTCCAAGTATGTACCAGTTCATTAAAAAGCGTCTGCTCACTCTCACCAGATCTACAACACGTTGAATGCAACTCTCCAAGTATGTACCAGTTCATTAAAAAGCGTCTGCTCACTCTCACCAGATCTACAACACGTTGAATGCAACTCTCCAAGTATGTACCAGTTCATTAAAAAGCGTCTGCTCACTCTCACCAGATCTACAACACGTTGAATGCAACTCTCCAAGTATGTACCAGTTCATTAAAAAGCGTCTGCTCACTCTCACCAGATCTACAACACGTTGAATGCAACTCTCCAAGTATGTACCAGTTCATTAAAAAGCGTCTGCTCACTCTCACCAGATCTACAACACGTTGAATGCAACTCTCCAAGTATGTACCAGTTCATTAAAAAGCGTCTGCTCACTCTCACCAGATCTACAACACGTTGAATGCAACTCTCCAAGTATGTACCAGTTCATTAAAAAGCGTCTGCTCACTCTCACCAGATCTACAACACGTTGAATGCAACTCTCCAAGTATGTACTAGTTCATTAAAAAGCGTCTGCTCACTCTCACCAGATATATTACTCGTTGAAAGGTTTCCTGGCTTTACAACAATTCAATTGACAATTCGAACAGAGAGTCGCACGTATTAAAGTGTTTCTACAGTCTGCCTATTACATGAATTGGTTATAAGATAGTACTAAGCAAGTATACGCACCAGCATGTATATATATATATATATATATCATACAGTACCCTGCGCACAACTACTCGTATAGTTTCGTTATTATTATTATATTCCAGTGATAGACATATCCGGGAGCGATATTTACTAAATAATGCAACTGAACGTCTTTAAAGAGACACTACATCAGTGAAACGCAGATTTCTACAGAAAGTATTTTCCTATTATATTGTATAATTGTTTTCCAAATATTTGCACCAAACATTGAGTATTTCAACTAATAAACAAACGTCGTATACGCGGTTTGTTGACATAGCACAATAATATAAACATACATGCGTAATACAACTAGTGTATCCTGAATAACACGATTTATGGTACATATTTACCGTTATATCTCACATGTGTGCCTAATCTTAGTTAAATTATCTCTAGACGACATTATCTCGGGTTTAGTATTGACTCCGATGACAAACAAACGGTAACTCGATGATAACTCGACTCGGTTTATTTACCCTCGCCTCCGACGAACCATATGGGCATAACGTTAACTCAGGAGCATGGATAACAGTTATATGAACTCCTACTTTCAATTTTGAAAGTATGTAGATCACAAAAAACACTGTTTATTGATTCACTGTTAGTGTTCGAATGTATTCGGAAGAATTTGTAGTAGCAATGCATTTATACGTGACAAATGCATGTCATTTGATAGTTTGCGATGTAATGTCGCTTTAACTGTGGATGATTAACTTCATTAAATTACGTCAAAATGTCGTACTAGTACAAAATGCACAGACTATACGTATATATATACGTATGTATTCAAAAATATATGGTTATTTCTGTTACCTAATGTTACTACTTAATGTCTATGTATATAATTGTAAAATATTTCACCGAAGTAAATGTTCTGATAATATACATGTAAACTGTATGGATGCTCTTATAAACACAAGTAGAGAGGGAGGATAAATAAATAATATATATTTGTTTCTGGTGTCACCATCGCAGGTTAAGTCATATGGCGACTCTCAAACAACTATTGGTGGCGGACGACTGCAGGCGCCACTTCGAGTTGTATTCCAGGCACAGACGACCAAAACGGATATAACCACCAACCTTCTTCACGCCAGCGTCCTCGCATAAAACATTGCTGCCTGCATGGCTGATGTACGTCCGTGCCGACCGCTCCTCGCGGCTCATCTAACCTGTTCGTCTTATCTCACCTCACCTCACTGCATCTATAGAGTAGTGATGGCAGCCTGCATAGATATACGCTATAACTCTGAACTACTGTAAAGGTAGATCTATGTCGACGCAAAAAGTAAAACTATGAAGTGAGTAAGCTGATATAAACACTATTGTTTGGAAGTGAAGTGGTACCCGGTGTCTTCCTCCACAAATAACCGCCGTGGAGTCGCCATATGACCTAAGCTGTTGGCGCGACTTTCAACTCAAAACAATTTATTTATTTATATTTATATTTCGGGTTTTACGCCTGCATCAGCACCATTTTGGGCTATATCGCCGGCAGGCAGTTTACCTAACAACACCTTTCCTGGGCAGGCTCCAGCGGTTATCCAGTACTTGGGTGCACCAACCTTCGTAAGAAACTGCCAACTTTTTCATATAAATGTGACACGGTTTGAGCGGGGCTCGAACCCGTGACCATCAGTGATGATATGTTACAGTGGTATACAAGTCAGCGACCTTAACCACTCGACACGGAGGCGGACCCTACCCAACACAAACAAGCATACACACAAGCAAATAAAAAGATTCGACATGCCGACTGTGCCGTGTGCAATATAATAGCACGACTTTCTTCTTTGTCTCTTACAAAGCAATCATTTTGGGAAGTATTTGAGATGGTACGGTGGTCGCAAGATCGGAGAGGTTGGTTTTCTCCGGGTACTCCGGTTTCCTCACACACGAATGACCACATTTACGCTCTCATCTGCGCCAACGAGAGTGATTAATATAAGCTGTTAGAACTTGCTTCGCAATCCTTGTAAAATAAATAAAGTTTAAACTTTTAAAGCAATCATTTTTATCTCCTTATATTAGGAGGCGGGATTATTTACAATGGTAACTGTTTAAAAAACCCATCTAAAACAATTATTAGAAAATGCATGTCTACCTATGATTATATAGATACAGTAGCTCGTTTTAGCAGACTCGATCCCCCGGCTGACACTAATAAAAATTAACAGTCTTTCAGATGGGACGTTAAACCGAGGTCTCGTGTCGGTGCTTTACACTGTGCACGTAAAAGAACCAGAGGATACTCGGGAATGGGTCTCTGTCTGTATCATGCACTATCCTCCAAAATCTAAATTGACTAATATCATCAGGAGGCGTCGCTAATATGGGCAACCGGTAGCGACGATACATAAACGTAAAACACACACACAGAAGATAAAACAAATCAAGTTAACTTCACTATGCGTCTAGGCCACGTTCATTGCATAGTGAAACTAGTTCTTGCTGTACAATAACGCAAGTAGTTTCTAGAACGGCGTCACACGTATTATGTTGTAATTAATAAATATCGCCAGGAACTGTTACTAAATAGTAACTTGGCTGTCCGATTAGCGCAGTGGTTAGCGCTCGCTTCTCATCAATGCGATCCTCGGACCGGGAATTATCTGAGATGGTACGGTGGTCGCCATATCGGGTATTTGGGTTTTCTCTATGTACTCCGGTATCCTCCCACACGAATGCGCTCTCATATGCGCCAACGAGAGTGATTAATATAAGTTGTTAAACATTTACTTTTATTGTTGTTCAATGACAATTCTGGAAATGTACATTTTCATATTTAAAAAACAACTATAAGTGTGTATATGTCATCTATTTGCATGGATAATTATGATAGATGTACTATAGCGATTGTCTGGTGTTGCATGCCCATTTAAATATATTCGTGGAATTCAAACAACGTGAAAACACGGAACATATAAACTATTTAATAAACGATTTATTATGTATTAAAACCTCGGAATTATAGTTCATTTCTGAACATATTCCAATTAATGTCTTTGAGTGTAACGGAAGTAATTTGCTGCAATTCATCGCAGACAGTTCTTGTAAAATGATACGTTTAAGCTTCCTGTTAGGTCTGTATATTATTACGGCAAATCACGGACCCGATATTGCAGTGTGCACACGATGTGGTGTGAATATAGAAGTCAGTAGCAGAGGTCTCTGAAGTAATGGTTGCATGTCAGCATGGGGACCAGATAACCAATAACTGCATATTTCCTGTGTCCCGTGTCAGCTTACAACATGAAAAGGAAACAAACCCCACGCTGTATTACGAGAATAAATAGTACTGTCATTAGGTAATGGAGAAACGGTCAAATATGAACTGACTTGTTTTTTATTGTGGGGACATTGTATGAAGTTACAGGGAATGGTGCGATCCGTACTGTAATCACATTATTTATGCGTAACCATGGTAATACGTGTTCGAATCCCATGCTATGTCTACATAATTGTAATACACGATTAAATATTTGAAAGTATGTAGTACAAGAGAATATTTGATTAATATGAACACGTAAAACAATGTTCTGGTAATTATCAAATTTCAATGAGAAACATTAGTGAGTTACTGCCCCTGAATACTCCTAATAATATATTGGTCCTCTTAAATTGGTTTCCTTTGTTTTTTTATCGTTGTTTCCTTTGCACCACATGTTTTCCATTCTCAACCGTATGCTCGTCTTATAATTTTGAAATTATTAATTCTCGACATATATCCGTTAGCATGTCCAAATGATACCTTACCGATTTGTACAACACCACTTTACATATTTAGAGTTTCATAACATTTATCACATTGACCTTTCCTCATTAAATTGTACGACCTATAATGCTTACATACAGTTACATATCTATCTTGCATACACCTTTTTTGACTTTATTTATTTTACAACGATTGCGAAACAAGTTTTAACAACTTATATTAACCACTCTCGTTGGCGCGGATGAAAGCGTAAATGTTGTCATTCGTGTGGAAGGAAACCGGGGTACCCTGTATCCTATATACAATCTACTTCACTCTCAATCGTTCATTATATTTGTACATACGATTAATAAATATAAGGCATATTTCTCTTCCCTTTATATGAAAACAGTGCGAAAATATATTGGATATAATGCCAATAACCTAGTAGTTTCATACAGACGAGTAGTATGGGCGTCTCTTTGGATGTAAACAAACGGGCGCCATTTTGAATTATATTTATAGTAACTCATTTGCATATAAGGTAATATAAAGTAGGTCACCCGCGTGTGTGTTTATTTTTAGTATATGCGTCACTATAGAGCCACCTCCTTATTGATGACGTATGTGTATTGCACAACTACTGAGCGCGGCGTCCATGTACGAAGGCGTATCTCTATGTAACGCTCGGTGGCCATCTTGGATGACCTAGTTACAGTAACAGATTTGCATATAAGTCAAGTGTCTCTACGCAAGAGCGGCGGCCATTTTGGATGGCCTTATAGGTTATTTTTAGCGACCATGACGTAAACCTAACCAAAAATAATCGCCACTGACTGTCGAGTACAAATCTTTAAATACGTTTGTTCCGTCTCGAGACGAACCATTTTACCATAGGCGTGAAGATGAAAACACCGTTTATACTTTCGACCCACGCGGTCGAAAAACACCTGAATGTGTTCGATTTCGACACCTCCGTGTTTCTTAGCGGGCGACTCATGTACGATTGCGTACAAAAATGCCTGGATAAGCTGGATGAAGTTAAGCAAAGAACTGAACTGACAAAAACGTTCTTTTACGACATCGGTATACTGGGATATACTGATAGGTACAGTAACAGAGTGAAAGTGGTGTATAAGAAAACGAAGCGCCTACACTACGTTATTACTACATACCCGATTGCACCGACCAATGAGAGCGTGTCTATAAATAGACACCAATGGGAACGAACCGCTCTATAAATAGCAATCGCGTACGTTTCTATAAATATCGACCAATTGGAACGAACCGATCCATAAATAGCAATTACGTACGCTTCTATAAATATCGACCAATTAGAATGGACTTAAATCTATAAAAGACGGCGTAACTTTAGTTAGTGTCATTAGAGTTTCTACGCTCGAACAACCAACATGACTAGATGCAAACTAAGCCTTGGCAACGGTCGCTACGTACAGGTGAACGAATGGAAATGGGAGCTTAGAGTCGACTTACGAGAATGGCAAGACGACAAACCGACGAAAAAGGGCATTAGTTTAACCTTGAAGCGATGGAAGAACTTGGTTGATCAGCTAGAGTTTGTGGACAAGGTCTTAGAGAACAGAGAAGCGTTTGAACTGCATTTGGGCGGAAACGTAAACCTTATCGTGCAGGAGGGAAACGTGTGCGTGGATATCAGACAGTACTGGAAGCCCGAGACGGAGGTGGTGCCTACAAAAAAGGGGCTATGTTTAAGGCCCTTTGAATATAAACGATTGAAGGAACTGATACCCGAGATTGGAAAGGCGTTACCCGAATTGGACGCTGTGGTACCGTGCGCCCTAAGGAGCGATCACATGAACCAATTAGGAGCGGCACAGTGTCCGGAATGTAACCCGAATGACTTTGTAAACTGGTAAATAACGCTCTAAAATGGTATGAACTTGTAAAAATAGCAATCAATGGGCTACAAGTTCTAAATATAATCACCAATCACAAACGTTGAAGTTGTATATAATTGGGTCGTTTCTCGTTAACACCGCACTTCCGAAGTCAGTGGCTAACCATCAACATAAACATTTTCACTCAGAGCGATTCAACCAAAGTGTCTCAGTTTTCCATGTCTGAGATGATGTTTTACGAAGATCGACTACAGAGTGTTTGAACACTGGTCGAAACAGATCGAACCGAATAAAATGTATTTGGCTAAAGCGGGCTTCTATTATACATGTTTCTCTTGCGGTGTGAAGGTGATGTCGTGGGAGCCCTCGGATCAGCCTTGGGAAGAACACGAAAAATGGTCTCCGACGTGTATATACTTGAAAATGACTGGCTACAAAAATGGAGATACCAGCTTGTTCGCTCCCGGATTTACCCCAGCCAGTAAGAACGCACCAGTTACATTTGGACACACTACTGGATTTAGTTTCGGATTTGGTACACACGCTCCCTCACGCGGCCATGGAGCGTTTGCGTTAGATGGACAGCAAACTAACAAAACGTCATCATTCGGACCAAACAGTGTTACTGGAGCTAATTTGTTTGTTAGACGTTAGACATGTTTGGACTCGTGTGCGTGACAATGTCTTTAATTAGTGACTTGGAATGGTGGTTTAGATATAGACAGTTGAGGAGAGAAGCCGTGGAGGGCGCAGATAGACTTATCGAAATATTAGAAATATATGTAGAACCATTGTATGCCACTGTGTTATAAAATAATGTACATAAAATAAAAATGTAAATTTACACACACCTTTGTTGTATTTGTAGGAATACTTAAGAATATGAACTGGTCTAGTAATTAATAATCAGTATGGAATGTATACAAATTATAGCCCAGCAGATTGTGGACGGCCAAATGTCCATATTATACTGAGATTCTGATTACTTTAGTCCGCACATGTCCGAGTTGGAACGTTGTAGCTGGTCACAATTCATAAAATAGTGTCTTTGTAATATTGTTTCGAAGCCCACATTATAGTCCATTGGTTTTCTTCCTAGAGAATCGAAACATTCGTAGGGTCCTCTGACTGGAAAGTAGAACGTTACCCAATGTTTACCCGGTCCGTCTCTGGTGTCTGTGTTTGAAATAACGAAGCGTCCCCTTTGTATTCTAACTTGATCGGCAGCGCATATAGTGACTGGATATTGTCTCAGGAGTTCCTTTAACTGCCAATTATTCATTTTACAAACACTCCCCTGGCACCGTTAATGTTGAGAATTTCAGGGAAAGTTGCGTACATAATCAAGGTGACACTCTCTCGTAAGGCGGTGCTAAACTTGAGTTCCAGACGACAATGTCCTTTTCTTTTGGTGTTGAACGTGTAGAACGGGCGATATCCATCACGTACAGACAGTAACCGTTCTTATACTCGTCCCTGTCCACGTTGATATCGTTCCTGAATAGGGTTAATGTCCTGTAGCAGTCTACGTACTGATTGGGTCCGTAATTAGGCTGTAATGGTTGTGAGGGATAAGACTGGCCATCCACGTACAGGCCCATTGAACTACAGTCATAATTCTGAAAGTAGAACGGGTTCTTGCCGTAGTCTCCCGTATACGCTGGACTGGCTACTAGTCCCACGATCAGTTTATTGGGTACTAATCCTTGAAAAATGTCGTCCGAGCTGTAGCTATACCGTCCTGCTGCGATGGATGTCGTCTTGATCTCTGAACGTATGTGAGGATAGATGGCAGGTTGGTCTTGAATGAGTTTTTCGTGCGCTAATATGACCGCACTGTTGAGACGTTGGACGCATAGCTTAAAACGGGCGTCCACAATCTGTACTTTTTCTTTCGGATTTATAGAGTCTGACATCAGTCTGAAGGAGTTCTGTCCCGACAACAGTTTGAGACCTATCGATACGCCGTTGATGAGAAGTTTGGACTGTTGAAACAAATCCAAAAGCAATGGTCCCTCCAAATCCACGATTTTCCCTCCTAACGTTCTAGTATATCTAATAAATAGTCCTGAATTAGGGCCCGTCTTGGCATCGGCAGTATCTGCTCCTACATCTTTGTAAAACATCTGACTTGTCAATACGTTTTGTTGGATATCTGTGTTGGTCTTCAGAATCGTGACTATGTAGGCTTTGTAAGGGTAGTCGGTTCCGTCGTGAGATATCTGAGTCTGTTGAAAGGTGACGTCCACCTGCCTAAATATAGTGTGTAGGGGCATATTGATGAGCCCCGCTACGACCGAATGTTCTATAGGCGTACCATCCTCACCGACGATCCTCAACCTGACGTTCAGGACCCATCTCTTGAGGTCGACGTAAGCAGATGACTGTGGCGGAATGTTAAACTCCAGAACGGAAGTGTCTGTAATTTGATTGATGGGTCGATATTCGATCCATTCTCTCGACTGTATAGAAGCATCCGAAGGCGATGCAACAAATAGAGATAATTCGTCTCGGTGAAAGTCGTCTTGGTTCATATTTTACTAGTATGCCAGTTGGTCTTCAGGATCGTAGGTATTGCGTTTTGTACGTTTTGATATAGACAGTACGCTTTTCGTGTTCTTACGCTTTTTATCATCTTCCTTCTTACGCTCTCTTTCTACTTCCGCTTTGGCAATCTCGGTCGCTTGAGCTACGGGTGACACTAGTTTGACTACTGGACGACTCTGTTCTTCTTCCTTTAATCTTCTGTTTCTAGAACCACTTCCCACTATATACCGTCCTAAATGATCGGGTTGTACGTAGCCGTCTCTCATGTCCTTAAAATGTTGATACCATTTATCATAGTCGGGTACGTAAGGTACCCATTTCTGTTGTTTGTAGTCGTATACTTCTATGGAACCCATTCTCTCCTTTTCAAATGCAGCAGTGAAGATCGCTGAACTGAAACTCAACCTGGTTTAAATGTTCGTCCAGCAAGTATAGTCTGATTGTATTCAAATTTGTGACTTTCACGGGTACGTACGTCGGACTGCTAAACTCTGACGCCTTTAGTTTCTTGTAACGGCTCTGAATCTCGATATTTCTCAACACCGGAAGCGAGGTTTCTCTGACGTAGGACTCTTCCACTATATCGCAGCAGAGATACAGTCTTGAGCTCTTTGGCGTGAAATTAGAGGTGAATGATATCTCTTTCACGGCGCACATCCAATGACCTTCGAGAGAATAAGTTCGTGGGAACTGAATCCAAAAGTCTGATGGATTGTTATTCTTATGTATATCGAGTGAATCCTGGCTACTTAGGTACAGGTGAAGGTCGTACATGATTAAGCTTTATTAACTGCTACTCATTCTTACGATGTTTCTAACATGTCTTCACTTCGTCTAACACCGTCTGAATCAAGTAAACGCTGTTTAGCATTAGGGGTATGACGGAATGATACCGTTTTACCAGACTCTTTTTCCTGTCTGCACTTACTCTAGCTGAAGCCATAGCTTTTAGCATCATTCTTCGTCTTTCCAACACTCTAACGTCTCTTCTCAAATGATTAATTGTCCCATTTATCAATCTCTTAGCCACCTGTCCTATAGCCGACAATTGACGGCCATTAATGTTTAGTAACATTCTTTTGCGATCCGTATCGCTAGCGTCTCTCAAGGTCGTCAAATAATGGATAGACGGATACACTTCGGAACGTTCCATGCCGATAATAGATAGCGTTCTTCGTCTTCTTACGTCTATCGTGTATAAAGTTCCAGTTCAATGAATACCGGATAGACTACATCATCGATTTGAGACTTCCGTTTAATGCCGGTGATCACTATCTTACCGCTACGAAAACAACTAAAGGTCACCCCTTGTGTCTTAAAATTGACAGTGGGAAACAACTCCGGTTCGTAAATGGATGGTCTTTCCTTGGCTAAAAGTTCCAAATTCAGGTCAGCGCTTAACGCGTGACTAGCTGAAACGGTTATACACTTTACGTCTTTTAATTCGACCTTTAGACCCAGTTTTTGTAATCTTCTGGCGTATCTCCTCAGTCTTTTAAAACCTTCTTCGAAACTGGTGGCCTTTCCGTTACAGTTTATGGCTCCGCTGGAAAACACTAAACAGTTTCCGCCAATCTTCCTATGTTGCCATATCAGTCCGGGAAACCGACGGGGATCGTATCTAACGTCTGATATACTATAGCACAATCGTCGTAGATCTATCATACAACCTATATTAGCGCTACACACCACGTTGGTTAAATACGTGATGTTATCTCTGACAAGTCCGAGGACAGACTGTAGAAATAATGCCCCGGGTATGTATATTATAAAAAAAGAACGAATCACGTGATAGTTTTATTTTTTAGATACGATACAGACACTTTAAGAATATCGATTAACGTCTGATTCAGGAATCCAACTGTCGTACTTTTTAGGCCAATGTAGCCAGCGAACCAATACTTCTCGTTGTTTATTTCGCATTCGCTTCTTAAGCGCTTTTTCGATATGATACTCTGTGGTCTCATCTACATTCACGGCTTGCAGTTCCTGCTCGTAAAACGTACCATCCACACTATCCTCGTCGTCCCATTCTACCAGAGTATAGACAGGTAGGCCCTCTCTTCTAAAACGGGTCTTCACTTTGAATATTTCGCCTGTCCACTTTTGAGAATATTCTCTGTCAAACACGCTTCTCACGTGGGATAAACGTACTGTTTGTCCTAGTTTAAATTTGTATCTTCTCTGTTTACTCTTTGTTGAGATTCCTTTGGTTCTCAGTAAATACTGTTGCAAACGGCTTTCGCCTTCATTTTCTGTACTGATGGTGTTGGGTGAGGTGCCTAAACTGCGATGTATCGAGTGTTCAGAGCGTAGTAGTGGTGTATATGTTGGACTCGTAAATACTTATTAACGTCTTTGCTTCTGAACTCCATGCCTCGATCTGTACGAACCGTGTTTGGTTTCCGTGGACCCGATAGTACTCGCGTTAAAGCGTCTACTACATCTTGTCCTTTTTTACTTTTAACTGGTTGAACGTGAGCAAAGCGTGAAAACACGTCTATGGCTACCAATACGTATTGGTACCCGTCATTCTGCTTCGACAAGTTAACCATATCCATCAAATCCATGTCCCAGAGACTGTCTACACCGTCCACAACTACTCTAGAACGCTTAAAATGTCGTCTGGCTCCTCTGGTTAGGGAGTAAGATTCTTGATCTTGCAGCCATTTTCTGATTCTGTGTCTACTGATTTTATGTTTGCCTTCTCCCTTGACATACTGATAGAGCTTCTCAAGGCCAGAAAACTAGCTGGATTCTTGGAATTATAATACAATGATGATAAATACTGTTTCCAATTCAACAGTACGGGTCTAGTCTTTTGTAGATCTTATTTCGTCTAAAGGATGGCGTGACGTACATAATGTTGTCTCAATATTCTTGGTACAAGCGTATGTCTCATCAAGAGTATCTGTTTCTTACGGGCGAATGAGACCCAAACACTCTTTAGCGACCTTAGAAGGGAACGGTAGCGTCAAAAGTAATCAGAATCTCGGTATAATATGGGCATGTGGCCGTCCACAATCTGTTGGGCTATAATTTGTATACATTCCATACTGATTATTAATTACTAGACCAGTTCATATTCTTAAGTATTCCTACAAATACAACAAAGGTGTGTGTAAATTTACATTTATATTATATGTACATTATTTTATAACACAGTGGCATACAATGGTTCTACATATATTTCTAATATTTCGATAAGTCTATCTGCGCCCTCCACGGCTTCTCTCCTCAACTGTCTATATCTAAACCACCATTCCAAGTCACTAATTAAAGACATTATCACGCACACGAGTCCAAACATGTCTAACGTATAACAAACAAATTAGCTCCAGTAACACTGTTTGGTCCGAATGATGAAGTTTTGTTAGTTTGCTGTTCATCTAACGCAAACTCTCCATGGCCGCGTGAGGGAGCGTGTGTACCAAATCCGAAACTAAATCCAGTATTGTGTCCAAACGTAACTGGTGCGTTCTTACTGGCTGGGGTAAATCCGGGAGCGAACAAGCTGGTATCTCCATTTTTGTAGCCAGTCATTTTCAAGTATATACACGTCGGAGACCATTTTTCGTGTTCTTCCCAAGGCTGATCCGAGGGCTCCCACGACATCACCTTCACACCGCAAGAGAAACAGGTAACTTTATCCGCGCTTCCGGTATAATAGAAGCCCGCTTTAGCCAAAGACATTTTATTCGGTTCGATCTGTTTCGACCAGTGTTCAAAACTCTGTAGTCGATCTTCGTAAAACATCATCTCAGACATGGAAAACTGAGACACTTTGGTTGAATCGCTCTGAGTGAAAATGTTCATGTTGATGGTTAGCCACTGACTTCAGAAGTGCGTTGTTAACGAAAAACGGCCCAATTATATACAACTTCAACGTATGTGATTGGTGATTATTTTTAGAACTTGTAGCCCATTGGTTATATTTTTACAAGTTCATACCATTTTAGAGCGTTATTTACCAGTTTACAAAGTCATTCGGGTTACATTCCGGACACTCTGCCGCTCCTAATTGGTTCATGTGATCGCTCCTTAGGGCGCACGGTACCACAGCGTCCAATTCGGGTAACGCCTTTCCAATCTCGGGTATCAGTTCCTTCAATCGTTTATATTCAAAGGGCCTTAAACATAGCCCCTTTTTTGTAGGCACCACCTCCGTCTCGGGTTTCCAGTACTGTCTGATATCCACGCACACGTTCCCCTCCTGCACGGTAAGGTTTACGCTTCCGCCCAAATGCAGTTCAAACGCTTCTCTGTTTTCTAAGACCTTGTCCACAAACTCTAGCTGATCAACCAAGTTCTTCCATCACATCAAGGTTAAACTAATGCCCTCTTTCGTCGGTTTGTCGTATTGCCATTCTCGTAAGTCGACTCTAAGCTCCCCTTTCCATTCGTTCACCTGTACGTAACGACCGTTGCCAAGGCTTAGTTTGCATCTAGTCATGTTGGTTGTTCGAGCGTAGAAACTCTAATGACACTAACTAAAGTTACGCCGTCTTTTATAGATTTAAGTCCATTCTAATTGGTCGATATTCATAGAAGCGTACGTAATTGCTATTTATGGATCGGTTCGTTCCAATTGGTCGATATTTATAGAAACGTACGCGATTGCTATTTATAGAGCGGTTCGTTGCCATTGGTGTCTATTAATAGACAGGCTCTCATTGGTCGGTGCAATCGGGTATGTAGTAATAACGTAGTGTAGGCGCTTCGTTTTCTTATACACCACTTTCACTATGTTACTGTACCTATCAGTATATCCCAATATACCGATGTCGTAAAGGAACGTTTTTGTCAGTTCAGTTCGTTTCCCTCTTTGCTTAACTTCATCCGGCTTATCCAGGCATTTTTGTACGCAATCGTACATGAGTCGCCCGCTAAGAAACACGGAGGTTTCGAAATCGTACACATTCAGTTGTTTTTTGACCGCGTGGGTCGAAAGTATAAACGGTGTTTTCATCTTCACGCCTATGGTAAAATGGTTCGTCTCGAGACGGAACAAACGTATTTAATGATTTGTACTCGACTGTTATTGGCGATTATTTTTGGTTAGGTTTACGTCATGGTCGCTAAAAATAACATATAAGGCCATCCAAAATGGCCGCCGCTCTTGCGTAGAGACACTTGACCTATATGCAAATCTGTTACTGTAACTAGGTCATCCAAGATGGCCACCGAGCGTTACATAGAGGTACGCCTTCGTACATGGACGCTGCGCTCAGTAGTTGTGCAATACACATACGTCATCAATAAGGAGGTGGCTCTATAGTGACGCATATACTAAAAATAAACACACACTCGTGTGACCTACGTTAAATTACCTTATATGTAAATGAGTTACAATAAATATAATTCAAAATGGCGCCCGTTTGTTTACATCCAAAGAGACGCCGATACTACTCAGACGGATCTGTAGTCCAGTGGTAACACGCTGGACTGGTAATCCAGAGATCGAGGTTTCAATCCCCCGCCTGACCCTACTAGAATGGACCCTAATAAACAACGCCCCTGCCAATCATACATTAATTCATGCTCTCACAGACCTGTACACTCCACTCTACGCCCCTGCCAATCATACATTAATTCAAACATGTGTTGTTCGTGTGACTACTAACATTCTCACCAAACAGTACATAACGATTTAAACAATGGCATTTCAAACACACACACGGATATGTAGTCCAGTGGTAACACGCTGGACTGGTAATCCAGGGATCGCAGGTTCGACCCCCCGTCTGACCCTAATAACATTAACAGTCTTTCAGATGGGACTTTAAACCGAGGTCTCGTGTCGGTGCTGTACACCTTGCACGTAAAAGAACAAGAGGAGATTCTGGAATGGGTATCTGTCTGTATCATTGCACTATCCTCCAAAAATCTAAAATGACTAATCTCTTCAGGAGGCGTCGCTCATATGGGCAACCGGTATCGACGACAAATAAACGTAAAACACACACACACACACACACACATAGTAGTTTCGTTGATATCGAAACTTCGCAATACGGACATCAGTAAACCAAAGTCTTCGTATTTGATTTTAAACCGATGCCATTGATAATATAACATGTTCTAGTTTATTTCAAAAGTAGTGAGTGTCAGGAGATTGCATCCAGTGCAATACACGTTCCTATTTACAGTTATCCTACTCAAGCCCCGATCATTCACTAGCTGAATGATGCAAATTACATTAAAGATGAATTGGCTTTGTGTTATTGAAGATGTAATAAATTGCTCTCATGAAATATCTATCTGGGATAAAGTTCACGTATATTGGAAGGACAATCAATGTAGTAACTGTACGCTTATTCTATTGTTTGTTCTACATTCGAAGCTGCTATCACGTGCAATACGTGATATTCAAGAATTGTATAAGATTTACCATATATATATATATCTTAGAGGAAGATGTGACAGCGCAGTGGAAGTTGTGACAGCGCAGTGGAAGATGGAACAGCGCAGTGGAGGAAGATGTGACAGCGCAGTGGAATATGTAACAGCGCAGTGGAAGATGTGACCGCGCAGTGGAATATGTAACAGCGCAGTGGAAGATGTGACAGCGCAGTGGAAGATGTGACAGCGCAATGGTAGGGCGTTCGCTTCACATGTGAGAGGCCAGACGAATTCGCCTCCAACTTTAGCCGTTAAGCAAGGCACTTAAACTCCACTCTGCCTCTTCTCGTTTCCTCATGGCGATGGATTCCATCAGATTTGAGGTCTCCAGATCGATTAATATAATGTTCTATATAATCTTATTTCGCCATCAAGCTAAATATAATTTGTATAAACACATCTCCCAATACACTCGCTCATAAATACATAATACAATATTCAGATATGTATGTTATATACTGACAGATAGATACAGGGACGAAGCTATTTGAAACCTTTTCGACATATCGGGATCATGTAGGTGATTCTCAAGCAATGCATCATGGTATCGTCAGAACGAATAGTATTCCCATAGAGATATCTCATGAACAGTATTAAGTCGTTGAATAATTTGCTAGCGATGGTTCGATTTTGCACTAAGCCAGTTCACACAGATCATACAACATATGATGTAAATGCAATGATAGTGTGTGTAGCGTATATCTCGTTATTTCGTTCTATGAAACTGATCTGTAGTCCAGTGGTAACACGCTGGACTGGTAATCCAGGGATCGCAGGTTCGATCCCCCTTCTGACCCTAATAACATTAACAGTCTTTCAGATGGGACTTTAAACCGAGGTCTCGTGTCGGTGCTTTACATCGTGAAAAGAACCAGGGGAGACTCTGGAATGGGTCTCTCTGTGTATCATGCACTATCCTCCAAAAATCTAAAATGACTAATCTCTTCAGGAGGCGACGCTCATATGGGCAACCGGTAGCGACGATAAATAAACGTAAAACACACACATGAAGCTGATCCTGGAGTTGATTTCTGGTATATGAATATAAGTATTTATTTATGCTTACAAACATAACAACAGAACATGACAACAATAGCCATGTATTTGGTATACATGTAGTATCGATATTAGATATTGCTACTTACAAGTCCAGCATTATATTATGCAGTCACAATTGAAGTTCATAGGAATGTTGTTTTCTTTCGTTAAATTAAATGTAATAATCTAAATATTTCATTCACTAGGGTCAACATTATCAAAAAAATATGAACTCAATTGGACGTACCGAGAATTCATACATGGTTGAAGTAATTTGAGTTTCTCACCAATGCAACCCGGGTTCGATCCTCGGACCGGGAAGTATGTGAGATGGTACAGTGATCGCCAGATCGGACATGTGGGTTTTCTCCGGTTACTCCGGTTACTCCGGTTTCCTCCCACATTAATGACCAAATATACGCTTTCATCCGCGCCAACGAGAGTGATTAATATAAGTTGTTAAAACCTGCTTCGCAATCGTTGTAGAATAAATAAAGTTAAACTAATTTGAGTTACGCAATGGGAATGTTCAAGCACAAAAACTTAGACAGATGATGGCGGGTGAAAGGATCCGCCCTTCTCTTTACTAAACTGACAAGTTGCCTTTTGCTGTGGCGCAGACGTGCTGTATGTTCACTGTGTGTTCTACTAGGGACATTGGATAGTATTCTGAACAGAAATGTCAATAATCTTAAGACAATTGCCATCGATTTACATATTGAAATGGAATTCCTATTTCCAATGATGCTTATTTGTGTGACAATAAACATTACGTGGACGTAAACACAAACGTATTTCTTAGAAGATGCATTAGCCCATGTTGCTTAAGGTCTCTAGTATCAGTTGAAAGGCACGTTTTAAATACATTTTTTAACATTCGGCCAAAAGGGTAAATTTACATCGTAAATTAGAGAGATTTCACAAAAGATGATTATGAAGTCAAACTGTTGACTGCTTTTACTGCTGGACAATGAGATCCAAGAACATACAGCAGTCCATCATGCAAGGCAACTGAGAAGGCGAGCCTTCCACTGGCCTTGAAAAACGCCATTTGTGGTCTGGTAGAGGCCATTGGATGTCTTTGCCCCAGCTCCAGCACATTGAGGGTATAAGTTTAGAGATCGCAGTGTATTCTGAGATCCGTATAATTATGTTCTTACCTACGTCGGCGATACTGTGGAACAACATTCGGGTGAACCGCGAAGATGTTGATGCATCTCGTGTATCATCGACGCTGTCACCATCAATGCCGTCTAGCATTGCTTGTATTCGCCAGATATCCATTCGTCTGATCGATGCAATGCTGATATGGTAATGTTCTTCCGAATGGGAGTTTATGCGAGTCATAGCCCCACTATGTATCGGTGACGCCACACTATGTACTGGTGACGCCACACTATGTATCGGTGACGCACACTATGTATAGTGGACGCCACACTATGTATCGATGACGCCATACTATGTATATGTGACGCCACACTATGTATCGGTGACGCCACACTATGTATCGGTGACGCCACACTGTGTATCTGTGACGCCACACTGTGTATCGGTGACGCCACATTATGTATCGGTGACGCCACACTGTGTATCGGTGACGACGCACTATGCATCGGTGACGCCACACTATGCATAGTGGACGCCACACTATACATCGGTGACGCCACACTATGCATAGTGGACGCCACACTATACATCGGTGACGCCACCCTATGTATCGTGACGCCACTCTATGTATCGGTGACGCCACACTATGTATCGGTGACGCCACCCTATGTATCGGTGACGCCACACTATGTATAGTGGACGCCACACTATGTATCGGTGACGCCACATTATGTATCAGTGACGCCACACTATGTATCGGTGACGCCACACTATGTATCGGTGACGCCACACTATGTATCGATGACGCCACACTATGTATCGGTGACGCCACACTATGTATCGGTGACGCCACACTATGTATCGGTGACGCCACACTATGTATCGGTGACGCCACACTATGTATCGATGACGCCACACTATGTATCGGTGACGCCACACTATGTATCGGTGACGCCACACTATGTATCGGTGACGCCACACTATGTATCGGTGACGCCACACTATGTATCGGTGACCAATCCTATTCTTACACTGATACGCCTACGAAATAAACGAGGTTAGCCAAAACTAGAACCGAATGCATGTTGTGTAAGTCTGTCTGCGTTTTCTCCGCTGAGCCCATTTAGGTGACGTGCCTACCTCGGAGAATGTGATGGTGTTTGATATGGTGTGATGATACGTTTATTTATCGTCTCTACCATTTCCTTATTTGCGCGACGCCTCCTGGAGAGATTAGTCATTTTAGAATGTTGGAGGATAGTGCATACATACAGAGTATCATCTAGTTCTTTTTCGTGTACGGTGTAAAGCACCGACACGAGACATCTGTTTAAAGTCCCATCTGAAAGATTGTTAATATTATTAGGGTCAGACGTAAGATTGAAACTGCGATTCCTGGATTAGTTAATGCGTTAACAACTGGACTACTGGTCCGTGTATGTTATACCCCTCACACATACAGCAAAACAAACTGGCACATGCATGCATTTGTCGACCAATCAATACGCAATGACTGTTAACGTCCTTGGGAAAACTAGTACAATTATAGATCAATTGATATCTTGCATTTAGTGACGTCAATATATCCTGAAATAACAGACGTAAGTCGTTATAAAAATAGCTCAACGGTAAAAGAAATATATAGTCGCAAGTTCGATCTCCCGTCTGACTCTAATAAAATTAACAGTCTTTCAGATGGGACATTAAACCGAGGTCTCGTGTCGGTGCTGTACACCATGCACGTAAAAGAACCAGAGGAGATTCTGGAATGGGTCTCTGTCTGTATCATGCACTATCCTCCAACAATCTAAAATGACTAATCTCTTCAGGAGACGTCGTTCATATGGGCAACCGGTAGCGACGATAAATACACGTAAAGCACACACATAAATATCTCCACAATTCTCGACAACGAATGTATGTGATTGTAAGCGAATACACATTTATTTAATAAGATAAAGCTTGTCGTGCAAAATTAGTATCGTAATATTTGTAATCTGTATTCCTGGAATCGTTAATATTGTTGTTTTTCTTACTTAAAATTGAGTTTGTACTAGTATACATATAATACTGACACAATAAAAATCTGTGCACTTTTATATTGAGCGTTACATTTTCGTTTCAAATTTTAGAAATATGAATTTTACTATCATGAGTGAAGTAAATATTCCTTCACACATTGCACGAATTTACCCAATATTTCGCACATTTTGCTACACAATTTATTTGATTTTCTAAAAGGGTATGAATTTTACCTCCACGGTAAGTGCATATTCCTTTTGGTGTCAGCATATAATAGTTTGCACTATTCGTGTTTTTTATCGCTTTCGTAAACAATTCACAAATGTATAGTGATCAGACATTTGAAATAATCTCTATGCTGAACTAATATACGTAGGCTACATGCATACAGCATTAGCCACTCAACAAATAGGTCGCTTTGATAAGAGACGGGCTTAGATTCTGTCACCAGTATTGGTCGATATCAATACAACTGTGGCCACTATCTTAAAAATATATTCGAAAGAGCTATATATATTCCTTGGAGAATATCACATACTGCGTAACGACATTTTTATCGTGTCATTACCTATATCACTTTCATACAGGATTTTTCTTGATGAAATCATTGAATTTGGTTACGGTTTAATCAATTGCTAGATAAGAGCAAAATCCCAGAGCGTGGTGTCCTTTATAAAACTGTCCTAATAGATTTCTTTGTCCGGTTTCTTTCACCACAAAGAGAACTATTTCTTTCAAAATTCGTAAGATATATACGTTTGCAGTGCAGGATTCACTGCTGTGTCGACAATTACAATATTTAATATTTGTTATTCAGATTCTCGAGCATGTCGAGAACATTATATAGTTAGCATAAACGACTATGTCTGTCAATTCTGTTTCAAGATTACGAAGAGAAGATGTGATATAAGAAGTCAGGCAACTGTAAACTGGGGTATATTGTAAATAGGTCGGAAGAATACAGTGTGTTAACCCAGTGAGTTTAACCTTTATTTATTTTACAACGATTGCGAAACAAGTTCTAGCAACTTATATTAATCACTTTCGTTGGCGCGGATGAAAACGTATATGTGGTCATTCGTTTGGGAGGAAACCGGAGTACCCGGAGAAAATCCACATGTCCGACCTGGCGACCACTGTACCATCTCACATACTTCGCGGTCCGAGGATCAAAGCCGGGTTGCATTGGTGATAAGCGAGCGCGCTAACCACTGCGCTAATCGCACACCCAGTGATGTCCTACACAGGTAAATGTTGTCAATGTTTAACAATAAATTTATAATATTTTAGCTGTTTTTCAGTTTCATTTTGATGTGGTTTCAGAAGTATAAGATTGGAAGTATAAATGAAAATACTGTATGGTTTACTTTTTGCTATGTATTTAATTGGCAATTTATGTGTTGTATTGCAGCCTTCATACATCATTGCTTACTATACCACCAATGTACCGTTCATATAGAAACTTGGTTTTAAATGTTCTACAATAACAGGTTATGCCCTATGGATAAACAGGGCGCTCTACAATAACAATAGCATGCTGGCTTTTCTATTACCTCCCTTGGCAAATACAGGCCGATATATTACGAACTGTATATCGGTCCTTTTAATTGGAATCCTTTGTTCTTACGGTTCTTCCCTAACCAGAAAGTGCGGCGGGATCAATTTATTGAAGCATGACTAATTAATTGATAACATTTGTTTACAGATAAGTACGCCTTGGATATTCTGTAATATATCTGTTGATATATAGTAATTTAATAATTATAAGATGAGGAAGTGGATGCAAATATATAGCATGTTGTGCAAAGGAAGCAACGGTAAAAACAAAGGAAACTACTAATTTAAAAGATGACTTATATACTATTAGGGATTATTCAGGGGCAGTAACTGACCGATGTCTCTCATTGCTACACTAGTGATTGTTTCAGGCATAATGCGCCTTACAAATGGCTATGTTATGTTTTACGCAGGGTTTTACGCCTGCATCAGCACCATTTCGGGCTATATCGCCGGCGGGCAGTTTACTTAACAACACCTTTCATGTGCAGGCTCCAGCGGTTAACCAGTACTTGGGTGCACCAACCTCCGTACGAAACTACCAACTTTTTCATGTAAATGAGACACGGCCTGAGCGGGGCTCGAACCCGTGACCATCAGTGATGATAGGTTACAGTGGTATACAAGTCATGGACCTTAAGCACTCGGCCACGGAGGCGGACTGCTTTACAAATGGTACACATGTGATACTGTGTTCTATAAGATTGCTGTACATGTTCTTACCTGGAAATATAACTGAGCAATGCCGATAATGAATTGAGTTACGTATTTCAGGCTAATGTGTTTCTAAAGAATTATAGTTCTGTCTTGTGCCATAAATACGGCACCATTGCACAATGCATGCCAATGATAACAGCTGTTATTGTTCAAACTGGCAGTAGTAAAAACATATTGGCATTTATAAATTAATTTTTATTCAAACTAGAGTAGAACAAGACGTTCTCTTACCGTGACGAGTGGCGTGCACGTGGCGGCAGATATTCGAACGCTCAGTATCACCTTGAATAAACGTATTGATAAACTTGAAGAACATTTTGAGCAGAAGATTTAACATAAAGTGGCAAACTCGGAACTTGGGAAAATTCATAAAGATTTCGAAACTAGGTTTACTATTTTTAAGGAAGAGGTACATAGTGAAGTACGTGATATCGCAAAGAAGGTCTCTTCACCAAAATGATCATCAAGTAGATTGCCTGATATCACCAGGTAGATTGCCTGATATATCAAGTAATATTGTAATACGGGGCCTTGCTTTTCATACAGGCGATAATTTGAACACTAAATTGAATAATTTGCTCAAACATTCACCCAAACTTCGAGATATCCAGGCTACCAATACCGTAAGGAAATATTTGGATGATGATTCCAGACCAGGCTTTGTAATTGCAGCACTTCGATCTACAGAAGAGAACATAAAGTAATGTCAGTGATATATAAGATATGATAGTAAATGCTTTTTTTGTGTAATTCTTCATAGTGATCAGACAAGGGTGAAAAGAGCGATAGTAGGACAATTACAAAACAATTGTGGATGCCAATGAATCTAGTGGGCGTTCCATGCGTGGTAACATGGAGACAATAGCAACAACCTTGCCAACATATCACGAGACGACAATACTTCTTATCGAGGAAGAGTCTACATATGGTCGGGATACACGTAACAATGTGCAGAATCAGCTGCAACAGCACGGGAGACAAAGACGAAACAACACTAGTTACAAAAACGGTGATGGGAGAGGAAGAAGATCATACATCAGTGATGATGGTTGTATATGCGTAAAAGGCAGAAGTGCATCGAATGTAGTTAATATGGTTAATTTTTCTTTTTGGTAAAAATGCATTTTCATGACAGGCAGTGTATAGTTTTTGTGTTTTTTGAGAAATTATGTGACTTGAGAAGACTTCAGACTAGTTGATGTGTAGAACAGATGTAGTATAAGAATTCAGGCCATTGCAAAGGTTGGTATACTCTATTATTTGGCGGAGGAATACAGTATGTAAACACAGTGACGTTATTCACAGGCGAGCACTGGTTATTTGAAACTTAAAATTTGAAATATTCTTGATGTGTTTCAGGCTGATTTGAATACCTCTTCACAATGGATGTAGTATCAGAATAAATGAAAGATGGCAATTATAAATGAACATACTGTATGTTTTTACTTTTCACTATGTATTTAATAGGCAATTTATTTGTTGTTTTACAACCTGATTGTTGGAAAGTTAGGGATGGAATATAAACGGTGCTAGTAACTTTACACTGCTATCAAACTGTATATTGGTGTTGTAGAAACACACTTGATTAATAATAATGGTATTGATTTATTAAATTATAAACGGTTTGACAATAGTCACATTTACAAGTTCACTCCCGTACAGGGTCGGGTGTAGTAGATTGTCTAGTTAAAAAATCAGTTGTGGGAGCATGTTAATGCATCTGAACGATTCACGTGAGTGTATGCTCTGGCTAAAGCTTATACATTCATAAAACCGACACTGTTAGAAACATGACACGTTTGACTTTTTAAATATCCAAGACGATGCCATATTGTTTGAAGTTAACATGGCTATGGCCGATTTAAAACGGGGCATCAGTCTGATATTGATAGAGTCAATGATAAATGGTGCGAAGTTGTCAAGGGGGATATGTATAGGAACGTACTGTGTATGTCAATAATGCTTGATTCTAGTACATGCAACTACATAGAGCGGGATAACCACGGTGGAGTGTAGCTCTTACTGATCGATGGACGGAGCTAGGTGACTTAGAACGCATGTGGTTAATGGGCGGAACAAGAGCCCAGAATGGGGAATATAAAGCAGACTATATTCCATGTAGGACACAAGTTGATAGAGAAGTACAACGTGCACAGCGGTTATTGTGGAGTCTCAGACTGAACTCCTTGACCATCTCAGCAATGATCAAATCCAGTTTAGGAAATCATTGGGTAAAGTTGATATATCACAAAGTTATCGTAATGGAGGTGTGTTTGACACTGGGAATGTTTCAATGGAATTGATGAGGTTTTAATAAAATGGGATTTGTTTTATATAATAGGCAAGAAGTCGGTCATGCTCCATAAATTTCTACCTATTCAAATATTTACCCACAATTAGGCTCACCCATCTCATCCCTTGCTGTTAAAAAAGCTATTGCTAATGCTAACAAGAGGAAAGCGTCTGGCCTCGATCAGATACCAAGGTCTGAAAAAAAAAGTTGTTTCATTTCTACAAGTTTTATTCGATATTTGTGTTAGTTTAGACATTATTTATTTCAGTATGTGTACATGTAATCATGAAATGAACATTTTACATATAATTTAACTGCAGCAGACTGAAAGGGATTAGAACGAAAGAAAACTTATATAGTTCTTCTCCCTATCAATTGATTGATATGCAATAGGCAGGACAATAATATATATAACAATGAAAATACGTGAACTCTATTCTAGGTATATGCTAAAGAATTTCAGAACATAATGTATTAGTGAATCAATAGTTTTGGATGTAAAAAAGAAAATGGTTAATATTTAAAGGACTATTTGAAGAAAATTCAAGAACATGAACTTTCAAGTCGGAGCACGAGAAGAAAAATAGATTAGTATAGAGAAAAGTAGTTGAATAGGGTCGGAAAGACTTAGCTAACAGAGGTATGAATCAACAGATCAAGTAATTTAATTAAAAAGACAACGTGGGACAAATGGGGACGATGCATTCCGAATGTAAACAAGTGCGGACGATGCGTTCCGGTTGTAAACAAGTGCGTGACCGATCGACTCGGAAAGTCCTACTTTCGTTTGTTTTATCGCAAAAAAACACTGTTTACCAAATGAACATAAGCATACACAGTATAATGTTAGAATGTGTAGCAGCATTGTTACCCATAGGTAAAATTTTCATATATCTTTTATCTCATACGATGTAATGCTGCTTTAAGATGTACATACTTATTATGTCTTAGAATTTATTAATTCCTGTAACTCACATATTTATATTGCATAGAAATGTACGTTTATAATTTGTTTTGTGTTATGTGTTTGTTTTATGTTATAAGAATGTACAGACTACATCCGTTATGTCGAATTCCGTCGTACCGAACAAACTACTTCGACATAACCGAAGTTTGACTTCGACTTGAATTCGATATAAACAGATCCGGTTATATGTAAAATGATAGTGTCTGAATCGGGACTTTGATCCGACTTCGAGATAACCGGATAATTAGACATAACCGATTTTGACATATAGGATGCAGACTGTAAATTGATGAGACTGAAATATAGAAGATATAATTATATAATATAATTAAATTATTGTGTTATTCCTGGTATTGGTGAATGGTTGAAATTGTGTAAGTTTTTTGGGGTTAGAGTCGCATGGACAGCTTAGGTAATACTGCGATTCTCCGGCTATCATAGGTAGAGGAAAACCCCAGGTGTCACTCCGAGAAGAATAGCAAGCACATACTGGCACCCGGGTAGAACCACCGACCTACCACATGTCAACTGAATAGCTTCCTCATATTGAATAAGTCGACGCCCCAAATGGGATTCGAACCTACATAGCGGTGAGAGGCAAGTGGTTTTAAGTCAGCTATCTTAACCACTCATCCATGGATGACCCTTTAATTGTTGAAATAAAACAAATATGTCAGCGACATATTACAAGGAACATGACAGTCACTCTGTTCCTGAGTCATTAATTGTTTGGCACCAACAAGTGAAACGTGAAATAAATCAAACGGGTGTCTTACTAACACGACATCTTTATGAATACGTAAAACTCATGTCCGAATACAAATCTATATTGGCTCCATATAGTTATTTCCAGATAGCCAATCTCATTTTGTACTTCCAGCCACTATATTATGCTATGCTACCTGTTTTGTATTCATAGAAGTATCATCATTCCTCGCTATATTGCATAATCAGGGACTTACATATCTGTGAGAGGATAGTGAATATTAATGTGAGTATGGACAACAACGAGGTAAAAAGTTGGGATATCCAATTTGCGATATAGCATAACTTCTAAATAACATTAATACTGGGTTGTTCAAAGAGTCAAATTGGAATATTATACTAAAGGAATCTCAAGTTGATTGACAACCGGATAGGATACGGATATGGAATGTTGTCTCGTTAATTATCCATATTACGTATAATGAAAATATAGCAGCTGCGAATCACAACTATTTGTCATTTCAGAATTATCAATATTCTGTCTAGCATTTTCATGCTGCTTAAGAGTTGGGTCACATTGTTAAAACAAACATATTAATTTAAACACTGTTACAATGGTAAAACAAGCGATTGAAATGTACGACAGTAATGGCTGATCATTATATTATATGGTATCATCCGTTACATATGATACAAAATACAGATAGTTTCATACATGATACAAAACGCAGGTAATTCCGTTACATATGATACAAAATCCAGATAGTTTCCTACATGATATAAAACGCAGGTAATTCCGGTGCATATGATACAAAACGCAGGTAATTCCGTTACATATGATACAAAACGCAGGTAATTCCGTTACATATGATACAAAACGCAGGTAATTCCGTTACATATGATACAAAATGCAGGTAATTCCGTTACATATGATACTTAACGCAGGTAATTCCGTTACATATGATACAAAACGCAGGTAATTCCGTTACATATGATACAAAACGCAGGTAATTCCGTTACATATGATACAAAACGCAGGTAATTCCGTTACATATGATACAAAACGCAGGTAATTCCGTTACATATGATACAAAACGCAGGTAATTCTGTTACATATAATACAAAACGCAGGTAATTCCGTTACATATCATACAAAACGCAGGTAATTCCGCTACATATGATACAAAACGCAGGTAATTCCGTTATATATGATACAAAATGCAGGTAATTCCGTTATATATGATACAAAACGCAGGTAATTCCGTTATATATGGTACAAAATGCAGGTAATTCCGTTACATATAATACAAAACGCAAGTAATTCCGTTATATATGATACAAAACGCAGGTAATTCCGCTACATATGATACAAAACGCAGGTAATTCCGTTATATATGATATAAAATACATGTAAAACATGATACCAGAAGGGGCCTCCGTGGCTAAGTGGCTACGGTAGTTAACTTCAAATCACTTACCCCTCCCAGTTGTAGATTCGAACTCTACTTGAGGTGTCGAATATTTTCATGTGAGGAGACTATCCAGCTGGCTTGTGGGAAGGTCCATGGTTCTACTCAATTCACATTCATTATAGAGATAGCCGGTGTCTCCACCTACCCACGACAGCTGATCAACCGCCATATAACCTACGATACCGTTGCCATGTCGAGCCACAAAGCTAACATGATAACAATGGGGGCTGGGTAATTCAATTACATGATACTCATAGCGTGTGGTTCCGTTACATGAGTCTATGATTGAGTTTAATGAACTCTGGATGATAACGAAGATTAATAGCTCTGCTAGTCCATCTTGGACAGGTAGAAACAAACAATGAATATATTGTACTTTTAAACGAGAATACATTGTATAAGAATATTGCAAGATGTATGAGGGCTCCTGTACGGCATATCAAAGCGCTTAGCAACTTCCGATGTGATGTGGCGACACTATGGAAACTCAAATACTAGTATTCCATTGGATAATAGAAAATGTCCATTGTGCAGTAATGTATAATTAGAAATGTATGTTGCATTGTGATACCATGCATGTATGTATTGCCATATATGGGGATTGCATTACAATCCCATTGCGGGTGTGGAATTATTTCTTGAAATACTGCTCAAAAAGGTTGTATATACGTAAATATGCAGAAATGCATCCGAATGTAGTCCCAATAACTAATATAGTTAATTTTTCTTTTTGGTAAAAATGCATCTTCATGACGGGCAGTGGATCGTTGTTGTGTTTTAGAGATATTATATGACTTGAGAAGACTTCAGACTAGTTGATATGTAGAAAAGATGTGGTGTAAGAATGCAGGTCATTGTAAACTGAATGTTGGCATACTGTATTATTTGGCGGATGAATACAGTATGTAAACACAGTGATGTTAATCACAGGCGAGCACTGGCTATGCGAAACAGTACATTTGGAATATATTTGCTGTTTTCCAGTTTGATTTGAATACCTCTTCACAATGGATGCGGTATCAGGAGAAATGAAATATTGGACATATAAAGGAACAGACTGCATGTTTTTACTTTTTACTATGTATTTAATAGGCAATTTAGTTGATGGTTTACAACCGAATGGGAACCGGGGTCCTCCTCCACCAATACTAGCTAGTTGGATACTACTTCCGGTAAAATGGCGTCAAGTTTGTTTTTCTTTTCGCTCTCATTCGTTTCTGTGTTTTCGATGTTTTCTTAGAACATTATGTTGTGAGGAGTATACAACTTGACATATAAAGTGAATGGACTATGCACTATGCAGTATTTGATTATTGAAGTTGTGGACAGTGGGATTTATTAGGACTGGTATGTTATGTTTCAACTATGCTAAACTGATAAACTGATCTCGTGATTTTAGAGCTTTTTGTGAACAGAGTATTATAATCCGCTAACGGGACATAGTCCAATATCCACGCACATGTTTTGAAAATCTATACTACACACCAAGGAAAGCGGTATATATTTAACAGATGGCTGAACAGGTATCAACACCAACTACGTCTCGAGTTAACAAACGAGACTTGGCATCGCCAGAAGATCTTCTGGATACAAAGAAGCACAGAATATATGATGGCAAATCAACAGATGCAACTGAATTTGTGGAATCCTCTTCATATGGAATTATGCAGAACTTGTCACTAGACGATTCTGCTATTAAGTCAATTGCAGCCGCATTAAAAGAAACTATCAAGTCTGAGGTACAGACTGAAATTAATGTCATTATAAACAATACAGTCAGCAATATTGTTGAAGGGGTATTAAAGGGCTTACAAACCCAGATCAACGATCTTAAACAAGAAAATCATGAACTAAGATCTATAAATGAGTCACTGAACAATCGGGTTCAGAGTCTTGAAATAGCCGCAGATGCTGCTGAACAGTACAGCCGACGAAATTGTGTTCGTGTGTCTGGTGTTCCCGAGTCTTCGGATGAATTCACTGATCATTTAGTATTAAGCATTGCAGATGCCATTGGAATTAATATCAATATGGAGGAGATCGACCGCTCCCATCGCATAGGAAAACCTAGACCCAATAGCAAGCCACGTGATATTATTGTAAAATTCTCAACATATCGATCCCGCCAAAAGCTCTACTTGAATAGGACGAAACTGAAATCATCTGGCCAGGAAGGTGTATACGTGAATGAAGACCTTACCAAACATAGATCAGATCTTCTATTTCGGGCTCGCCAGATGTTGAAGGCGCGCGTACTAGCTGGCGCATGGTCATCCGATGGTGTTGTGCTAATCAAAGCACATAAGGACAACAAAATGACGGTACACCGCATCCTGACAGTTGGGGATCTAGATGCATTCAAAAATTACACAGCACCTGTGCCGTATTCAAAACATGTGACTGTTCATATCTGAAGATACTCGTCATTATGGCGGTGTCTCCGTCACTTTGTATTGCAGTATAACTTTATAATGACCATTTATTGATCTCCACGTGTTTTTCGTTCAGTCGCCCGTGTCTTTTAGACTTCTCATATCTGTGTCAAATAACGGTTATGTGTGACTTATTTCAATGTGATTCGTTCATTCTGGATCAATATGAATTTGAAGTGCGATCGACCGTAACTGTACATTACATAGACAATTGCGGAACCGCTTGAATGACATTGTTACTTGACCTACGGAACGGGTAAATTGCTCTTGGTGTATATTTGCTGTATACTACACATATATGAACTTATATAGAGCCTGTGGTGTTGTGCGACAGTGTGTACCTGGCATTCATGAACATTTGGTATAACCCAGTATCTACTAATGTTCAATGTCCGAGCATCCCTGTGAATATTAGTGGGTGACATGTTAATAGTGTCGGTCTAAATACTAAATATTGTTGCTATATATAGATTATATGCATACTTATACATTAGTGATATTCCTAATAGATGGCAACACTAGTTACGTCAATTTACAGATTATTTTCTTGCAAAGCACTTTGTTCTTTCATAACACAAGTCAATGTAATGAGTGTTAGTCTCGGTAGTAAGATAGTTTTATTAATTAAATTGGTCCATTAAATTAATGTTAGCTATATAAATCAGCCAGAACAAAGAACCGTTATAAAATACAAGAAGAATGCTTTCAAATCCAGCTATGCCCCAATAACCGTGCTCTTAATAATAATCAGCCGTAACCATATTCATTTAGCTGAACTTATTTTCCTAGCAACGAACTACATGTACATCATTGTTGCCATAATCAAAAACATAATTGTTGCTACTGTTCTATTTGTTTTTGTAAAAACTTTTGTACAAAATGTGTCTCAGTAGTAAAGATTCCGTATAGTGTTATGAATATAGTCTTGCCCATGAAAACCGTGTATCAATTTTTTGTGTTTTACGTTTATTTATCGTCGCTACCGGTTTCCCATATGAGCGACGCCTCCTGAAGAGATTAGTCATTTTAGATTTGTGGAGGATAGTGCATGATACAGAGAGAGACCCATTCCAGAGTCTCCTCTGGTTCTTTTATGTGCACGGTGTAAAGCACCGACACGAGACCTCGGTTTTACGTCCCATCTGAAAGACTGTTAATTTTATTAGGGTCAGACGGGGGATCGAACCTGCGATCCCTGGATTACCAGTCCAGCGTGTTACCACTGGACTACAGATCCGTCTCCTTGTATCAAATTGTAACAAATACGTATACAACCAATCAGTTTCTACCAGTTTCTGTTTCAAAATTTGAAATGTTTGAAACACCTACAGGTAATTGGCATATTACTCCTACTTTAACTGTTATGAACGTTTTCATCACATTTCTTACTATTATACCGAATTTGCAAAATTGTATTTTGTTGAATACTTGTTCATGCATGCGTATTAATTCAGGCTGTCCTTTCATAATATTTTATCTTATTTAGAAATGTGTTGCTAACTTTAAAGCATCCCAGTTACTTCCCATTTGTATAGTATGTTTTCCCTTACGAAGCCTTGAAGTGTTATTCATCTTTGCTAAGGGGAATAACTATTCACGCAACTATTAATTTAATTGAATATTCTAGTTAAAGTTAAATGTCGCGGTATGTCTATTTATCTCCTGCAACACTTCTCTTTAGTTATCCATCATGTTTTTTCATATCTTCTCTACCCGTTTGTCTACTTTTTCTTTCTTTCCTATATCTAGGGAATGTGAAGCTGGTAAGTCCTTCAGATATCGACTTATGCTAGTTACAATGCGCTTTGTTAGGTTGCTGGGTATGACATCGGTCTACATGTTCTTGCTCTCATTACTTGGTATTTCGTAGTTTCAAGCAGATCTTCTAGAACCTATGTCATCCCCACCTATCGAACTCAGTGCCATTTCCCCATGTTGCTACATACATTATTCCTACTAACATTGCAACGCAACTCATTGGACATGCACTCACTCAACAGGCACTTACTGGTATCATACAATTGTGCTCTACATATTACGTTTCCTCACAGATTGTACTTGGTGAATGCTAGACTCTTCCTCAACTCACTGTTCGTAACACGTGTTAGTGTAAATCTCACAGTCGCTGTATTAATATCCTGGCTTATTGTGCTCCTTACATCTTTTGGAGATATTCATCCCAATCCCGGACCAAATCCACTAAACATTTCGTCAACTTCAAGTATATCCAATGACTCACAGCTAAGTATATCAAATTTTCTTAATGTGCCTAATCACTTGTCTATCGTTCATTACAATGTCCAAAGTCTATTTCCAAAGATTGATTCTTTGATTACAGAATTGAGCTCTTTTGATATTGTCTCATTTTCGGAAACTTGGTTAAGTGAATCTATTTCTTCTGACGACATCTTATTTCCGGGCTTTCACAAACCAATAAGGATGGACCGAGATGGTGACAACCACGGAGGAGTCATAGCTTATGTCAGAGACACTGTTGACTTTATCAGAAAACCAGACCTAGAGGTTAACAATATTGAGTGTATCTGGGTGGAATTACAGCTGTGTAAAAATAAAAAAAGTATTGTTTGGCCTATTCTATCGCCCACCAAATTCAGGTGCCAATTACCAAATGTGTATTGAAGATTCAATCGGTCTTGCTACTGACACTGGAATTCTGGATATAATCATTACGTGCGACTTCAATCAAAACACACTTATGGACAACTCACGCCGGAAAATTGATTCAATATGCCAGCAGAATGCTCTAAGGCAATGCATAGTAGATCCAACTAACTTCACTGAGCACACGTCTTCTATTATTGACCTTCTCTTTGTGTCTAATGAATCTTCGTTAGCCCTCTCTGGTGTTGGAGAACCTTTCTTGCTGCAGAATATACGATATCACTGCCCGATATATGGTTTGTTTAAATATTGTAAACCAGTTTTCAAGCACTTTAAAAGGCGGATATGGCGTTACAACGATGCTGATTTTGATAGCTTTCGCGAGAAGTTAGCAGCTGTCGACTGGAACCTCCTCAAGAATGAAGATGTCAATGTCTACACCACAAATATAACAACAATTATATCTGATTTTTCTAAACAGTGTATCCCTAATAAAGATGTATCAATCAACCCTCGAGAACCGCCTTGGATGAGATCGGAAATTAAACGGAAAATTAGACAGAGAAAGAGGGCATACAGGAAAGCAAAGTCATCCAATTATCCGCTCCTATGGACTAAATTTCGTCAATTGCGTAACGATGTTGTCGCCCTTATCCGTCAACATAAAACTGCATACTATGACCATCTGGCTTCAAAATTGAAATCAAGTGATCTGTCCTCGAAAGATTGGTGGCGTCTCCTCAAATAGTTCATTACACCCTCTACTTCATCAACAATCCCATCTATCCTCGATTCATCAACAGGCAAGCTTGTTTCGGATGATGTTTCTAAAGCTACAGTTATGAATGACTTCTTTGTACAGCAAACTTTCATTGACGATTCAAACTATATCTTACCCCCTGTTGTTGTTGATGAAGGAAAACCAACACTTGAATCAATCATAATTAGTCCTACTGAGATATCTGATGCAATTAAATGCCTAGCTGTTGGGAAAGCTTCTGGACCAGATGGAATTAGCAATCGGGTATTAATTGAAAATTCAAGTCAACTATCTACACCTTTGTGCGACCTCTTTCAATCTTCTCTTCGTTCCTGCGAAATGCCATTGGCATGGAAGTCTTCAAATGTATCTGCTATCCTTAAAAAGGGAGACCCTTCTCTCCCATCTAACTATCGTCCTATTTCGCTTCTGAACACAATGGAGAAAGTCTTCGAGAGAATAATATTCAAACATATCTTTAACTTCTTTCGTGATACCAATTTCTTTACCTGTTACCAATCAGGTTTTATGCCAGGAGATTCAACTGTTAATCAACTTACATATCTCTATAATACGTTCTGTCGTGCTCTTGATAATGGTCTAGAGGTAAGGGTTATTTTCTTTGACATTAGCAAAGCTTTCGATAAGGTATGGCATCGTGGTCTCCTTCACAAGCTTGAACAAGCCGGTATTCGAGGCAATCTATTATCCTGGTTCGCTAATTACCTTACAAACAGATGCCAACAAGTAGTTGTCCCTGGTGCATCATCTAGTTTTTCAGAAATAAAAGCCGGCGTTCCCCAAGGGTCAATACTCGGTCCATTGCTATTTCTAATATATATAAATGATATTGTTGCCGATATTGGGTCAAATATTAATCTATTTGCTGATGATACAAGTCTGTTTATTATTGTTGATACACCAACTGTTGCATCTATTCAACTCCAATCGGACATTGACAGAATTTCCTCATGGGCTGAAAAATGGCTTGTCACTTTCAATCCGGCTAAAACAGAATCTCTCGTCATCTCTCGGAAACGGTCAAAACCACTGCACCAAGCTCTTCATATCGACGGTGCCGAATCAAAATGTCGTATAACCAGATTATACGTCTTTTTGACCGTAACATGTTTTTCAGTTATACGGATTTGTTTTTAAATTTCGCGCCTTTTGCTCTTGGTCCCATTGCTATTGGATGACTATAACCTTTTGAACTGGCATGTGACATTTTGCACTTGACTGATTGGTCCGATTGTGTAAAGACAAAAGGTCGTATAAATTATACGTATTATTATTGGCCAGTAAAACACGGTAAAATTAAAATCAAAAAGTCGTATAATATCTAGTTTTGCCGGGAAACCTCAAATCCGAATACTGCGACTAGACATGATGTGATCAAGAAATGGTAAGTTTTAATATACTCGTAATTTATGTATTTATTAACCATATTTCCTATGCAAGTCCCTTTAAATTCTGTTAATAGTATCCTTAAATACAAAATCATAAGTGGACTTTTTAAAAATAAATTCTAGACTCATAAAAACAGTCATGTTTTCGTTGTAATGCGGGTGAGTTATGCTTATGCACTGATCGATAGGTGTAATTAACAGATTGTTCATGGAAGATGCATCAAAATAAGATATGGATTCGCAGCATGTTGAAGTTAAAATTTATACGAGGTTTTATAATACAACACATCAGCGGGAACAGGCGGGGTCGCTCATGTTGCCCGTTCTGCCCTCGAATGTGATGCTATTCTAAGTGAGTAAAGTCACTTCTATTCATATTGCCTCTTTCTTTCGGTTTCAGGATACCGACGCTGATCTGGAATGGACATGTTTTATTTGTGACAAAAAGGCTGAGAACTCTACACGTTGTTGAAACAACTAGTTTCGACGGACAACGTTCTTTTATACGACGCAGGTGGTAAGGTCTGGTTATTCTGCAAAGGATACCAAAGAGCGTATCATCGCCACGGGTGGACAACATTCACAAACATGCCATATAGTCCGATTTTGAAGACTTCTATTTGTGTGAAATTTGCGGGTGGTAAATGACAGGTGGCAGCTACCGGTGCGACTAAACCCCAACAACACTATGTTTTCCATAGGGAACAGGATCCTGCAGATGTCACTGAATGCAAACTTGTGCGGCCAGACGAATACAAGTTGTAGCGACAATAGGAGTAAAGACAATACTTACATACCTAAAGAAATTGAAAGAGATATCGAAGGTCTATCAGATGATTCAAACATTGATCTGGATTGGTCTCCAAGTAAACGTAAACGGTGTGCAAGTAGCAGCGACACTGATGACGATACCTTGTACGAATCACGACGTAGATATTTCGTCAAGAAAGGTCTAAGGAAAAGCATATGTCAATCAAAGAACATTAACAAAAAGCATTGTGTGGTCAACAATCTTCCGGGGACGAAAACTGTAACTAACCAAAGTAACAAAGGACAGATGAATCTCAGGAGAATATCGATGTCGAAAGGAAAAAGAAAAACAAGGTCGAACATCTTCAGAACAGAACTGTCTCTTCCCAAGCGCAGGTGCCAGAAACAAGTAACCAGATTGCCATGGTACAGGCAGGCTGCACAAAGCTTACGACTGAGAACCCCAACAGCACTATTGTTCATGTAACACTACAAACTACACGAGATTGTGCAATGAAGGTCTAGAAACCGTAGCAATATCCTGTGCTGATACAGATCCGGATAGGGTAATGGTAAATACAGTTGATGAACTTGTTGTATACGAAAGCAGGATCGCCCAAAGCGAGCATGCAGTCGATGCACTTACCAACCAGAATCAAGTTCCTGTAATAAGAAATGTTAACGTTTCCGATGTAATAACTGATAATGGCGACCTAGACAACGTCGACCATTTACTAGATGCTCCCAATGTAGTACAATCAGACAATGGAAATATAGATATCATTGATCATGTGGAAGAAGTAGATCACGTTATGGATGTTGGTCAGAATAAGAGACAGAAAGGCATAAACAAACGCAGAACGAACAAAACCTATATAATGGTAGGCAAACATTATGTTAGTTTAATGAAAGATACTAATGGAAACAAGAAAGTTAAACCGGAACGTATACTCACTGAACGAGGTTGTTCAAAACGTTGTGAATGTCGCAATCAATGCGGTGAGTCCTCAGAAGAAGATAGGACGTTACTTTTTTATTCGTTCTGGCGAAATATGTCATGGGATGAGAAGAAAATGTACGTGTGCGAACATACTGACAAACAAGAGTGTCCAAAGAAATCTGACACTAGCAAAAGAAAATTAACATTTATATACAGTCTTATGCATAGCGGAGTGTCCATGAGAGTGTGCAAGAACATGTTTCTGTCTACACTAGGTATAGGGGAGAAGTCAGTATACCAATGGGTGAAAAAGGTAGATGGAAGAATGGGTATTCCAATTAGAAGCGAAAACGAGAAGAAAAAGAAGCATCCTTCTGCAAATGAACTCACAGCTAGAGAATATCTAGAAAGCCTACCAAAGGTACCATCTCACTACTGCAGATCCGAAAGCAAAATGGAATACATAGAACCTGTCTTTGGATCAATGTCCGAGCTTCACAGGGTATACAAAGAGTATTGTGCTCAATATGACAAGCGTTCAGTCAGCAAGACAAAGTTTTATGAAGTATTCAATGATATGAACCTGTCCTTATTCAAGACCCGCAAAGATCAATGTGACACTTGCGTAAGTTTCGAGGCTGGAAATATAACAGAAGATATATATAGTGCACATATAAAGCGTAAAGACAAAGCTCGAGAATCAAAGGCTAAGGATAAACTACATGCAGAAGATAACCCAACAGTAAAAGTTATTACAGTTGATATGCAGGCAGTATTATTAGTGCCAATGCTAAAGGCCAGTGCGCTTTATTACAAGACAAGGCTTGCGTGTCATAACTACACGGTATATGACGTCGTGACTAAAGATGTAAGTTGTTACTTTTGGACTGAGAGTGACGGGGACCTATCAGCAAATTCGTTTGCCAGTTGCTTAACTGACTATAATAATAACCTGCCTACATCTGTCGAAAAGGTTATTGTGTATAGTGATGGATGTAACTATCAAACTAGGAACGTAGTGTTAGCCAACACCTTACTAAAACTATCCAAAGATAGGAATATCATAATCGTGCAAAAGTTGTTAGAAATGGGTCATACCCAAATGGAGGTGGACAGCCACAATATAACGCAAAATTAAGGATCAGCCGATGTATAGTCCAGCGTGTTATGTCAGCAAGATAATAGCTGCTAGGCTGACAAAGTCATACTAGTCAAATACCTCAGCTTTGACTTTTTCAAAGACTTTTCTAAGTTGAACTACTACACCAGCATTAGACCAGAAACGAAGGCAGGCGATCCGACGGTATATGACATTCGTTGCCTTCATTATTTGAAAGGGGAAGGCATTCAAGTACAACTGAACTTCGATGATGTTGAACAGGATTTACCTCGACGAGCCAAGCGAGATAGTCAGAAGCCTGAGGATACTGTTGGACGGCTGCACACAGGAAGACTACCAATTAAAGGTAGCAAGTACAAGCACCTCCAGGAGCTCAACAGTGTCATTCATAGAGACTACCATGATTATTACGATAGTCTAAAATATGCGTAATGGCCTCGTAGGCAAGTGTTGGACCGTAATCACTACTAGTAGACCGTAGTTGACAGAGTTAACCGTGCAGTTAACCGTAGTACAATGCACATGTATATAGTTATACTTAACGTAGTTTGAACTTCATGAAACTCATGATTTGACCGTGTTTAGTCTAAACATGTTCAAACTATCTCTACGGTGAGCTTGGAACAACCCAGGTCCCGATTGCAAAGGTAGTTTTCAACGTAATTGACCATACTTGACCGTAGAGTACACCGTAGCTGGTCAATGGCTCAATTGCTGATACTGATAGGGACTTATTGGCAATCCATCACATTCAAATTTGCTTAATCGTTCTATTGTTAGAGAGCTGGATAATATTCAATGTTATAGAATGTTTTAGTGTGTTCCACGGTTTCACGTTGCAATAGCGTTAACTCTGTGTAGTACTGTTCAATATTAATTTTGTTTTGCAGTTCTTTTCTTTCAATAAACGGTTAATATTAAACAAATTAATATGTTTGTGTTTTCAATACAAATGCAAAATGTCGTAAAATGTAAGATTGGAAACTGTTTTCACCAAATCAAAATGTCGTATAATGTTTATGTTGCCAATTTTCGCTGTAAACCTTTACTAGTTTCCAAAGCAATATCTCTGTGTCAACGCATTTGCTGATATTGATGTGCCTGCTTAATTTGGTATTGATTGTTAATTTATTGACCAAAAAAATGTATTTTTTGTATTTTCTGAAATATCTTTTTTTGAGACGGAACAAGTTATACGACATTTTGATTCGGCACCGTCGATATGTCAAATTCCATTATTCCCTCTGTTGATTTCCATAAACACCTTGGTGTAATGATCTCTGACGACTGTAGTTGGCACCATCAGATAAATCATATGAAAACCAAAGCCTGGGCTAGAATAAACATCACGAGACGCCTGGAAGTTAAACTGGACAGGAAGTCGCTGGAAGTAATCTACTTTTCCTTTGTAAGGCCTATTATTGAATACGCTGATGTTATCTGGGATAATTGCACTCAATATGAAAAAGATTAATTGGATACAATTCAGAACGAGGCTGCTCGTATCGTTACAGGCTGTACAAAACTTGTTTCAATCCGTCAACTCTATCTTGAGTGTGGATGGGAATCTCTAGGTAATCGGCGTCGCAAGCACAAATTAGTATTATTCTACAAGATGATAAATGGACTAGTGCCAGATTACTTATCCGCTCTGGTTCCAGTTTCAGTTGGTCAGGCAACTTCTCGATCGTTGAGAAATAGTGCAAATCTACTTAATGTCCGTGGCAGAACGTCTCAGTATGTAAATTCCTTTCTTCCATCTGTTGTTAACGCTTGGAATGCTCTGCCACAGGAAGCTAAGGATATGTGTACTGTTGACTCTTTCAAATACTACTTGAACTCAAACAAACCTAAAACTAATCCACTTTTCAATCATGGCGTCCGCCGTGCTCAGGTCCTCCATACCCGCATTCGAACCGATTGCAGTGCTTTAAATCAACATTTATTTTCGAGAAACATTATTAACTCTCCATTCTGTAAATGCGGCGCTGTTGAATCCAGCTATCACTATTTGTTCCAATGTCATTATTACTCAGACTTTAGAGTAACCCTTTTCAATACCATTAGCGCCCACATAAACATTTCTCTCAGAATTATCTTGTATGGAGATGATAACCTGAGCGAAGAGATAAACAATGCGATAATTGATGCAGTTCAACAGTTTATTACCGCAACAAAGAGATTTGTTAACGACTAGTGTAAATTGTGTGCTTTTGTTCTTTCAGCTTCGTCAAATCCATTCCCATTCTAAAATCAGTCTTTTCCTTTATTTCTCTTCTATTCTGAACCTCATTTTGATATATGTTCTTATTATCTAATCTAATCTTCGTTTTATCTAGGTTAAATCTTATCGAATCTAATTTAGCTATCATAAAATAACAACTTACATATCACTGTTCTTCCACACTTAAGACAAAGTGGAGTGATTGTCTTACTATTATCTATGACTATTACTTTTCTTGTACATTTAGTTGTCAATGATAGTTATATATTCGCCAACTTGTGCACAGTTGTATACCATTGGAGAGGATTTTTAATAAGTTTTTAACTTTCAATCCAATCCACCTAAATACTTTGTATGTTACACTATGTCGAATGTTTGATTCTTAAAATAAAATATGTTTAAACTAATACTAGCCAGGAGATTCGGAATACGATATATGCTGTTGTACAATTCCATTACTGTGTCGTGTATTTCTACATATGAAAAAGTCCATACAACGTTAACACACGCGGTTTACCAAATAGCACATAGCTAAACGTGTGGCGTCTGTGGTCCAGTGGTAGAGCGTCGGCTTTGGAATCGGACGGTCCCGGGTTCGATACTCTGTCAGGACACGTATGTAGTGTCAGTGAGCAAGGTACATCACACACATTGCTTAGTACTGGATAACCACTTAGGTCGGCTAAGCCTGCCCTGCGAAAGTAGTGATAGCGCAGTGGATGCGCGTTCGCTTCAGGTGCGAAAGGTCCGGAGTTCGAGCCCCACTGGAGCCGTTACGATTGTGCCCTTAGGCAAGTCATTTAAATTCCAAGTTGCCTCTTCTCTCTCCCTAGTGGCGATGGATTCCATCAGGAATGAGGTCTCGAGAGTGATTTATATAAGTTGAAATAACTTGTTTCGCAATCGAGCTAAAATAAATTTGTATAAACTAAGCCTGCCCAGGAAAACAGGTATACATGTCTAGGTCCCCGCAAGGGGTTTGATATTAATGGAACATACATACATACAATAGGCTTTGTAAATAGTGTCCGGTGTGGATTCAGTGTCTTACGTTACATTATTTATAAAGATTATTTGATCAAGTCATGAACGTTCACTAAAAGTTTTAATATTAAGATAGATGCATAGGTAGATGTGTACACTTGGCATTCACACTACCACATGCCGTACGAACGACAACGTTTATTTGCCACCCCCTTTGTCATCATAACACGACAGTTGTGCTTATGTAAATACAAATGTTAACCTTGTTGATGGTGTTGCGATGTTACCCTATCAACAGTATTTCATATATCAAAATCAACACATAACAACGTCACTGCGAACTGCTGATTTATGTTGGGCCTCCATGACCGAGTGGGTACGGTCCTTTACTTCAAATCACTTGCCATTCACAACTGTAGGTTGGAATATCACGGGGTGTGACGGATTCGTTTCATGTTAAAAAGCTATCCACCTGGTTTACGTAAGGTTGGTGGTTCTATCCTGGTCCGTACCTCGGAGATGTAACCGTGGTTTTGCTCCACCAATAACAACTGTAGAGTCGCAATATACCCCAAAACACAAACGAATGATTTGTTCAAATCAGATGACCCCACTACATGCATATACACTATGTCGGCAATTGAAGAAACAATGACGTCAAATTCTATGAATTGTATTATGAAAGCAATTGGAATAATGGTGAATTCTGCTAATGTCAGATAAGGCATACGCTGCACATGCAATATATGGCCACGGTGTGGTTTCCACCAGGCTATAGCAATCGTGGCATAGGGTAGCAAGAGATGAACATATTAATATTATTAACAGTATTGTCTTACATCGACTACGAAACCAGGATTATAAGTTAGATCCCTCGTCTGATCCTAATATTAATAAAGTCGTGATAGCGCGTTCGCTTCAGGTGCGAAAGGCCCGGAGTTCGAGCCCCACTGGAGCCGTTACGACATTTAAATTCCACATTGCTTCTTCTCTCTCCCTCGTGGCGATGGATTCCATCAGGAATGAGGTCTCGAGAGTGATTCATATAAATTGTGAGAACTTATTTCGCAATCGAGCTAAAATAATTTGCATAAACTAATACTATTAACAGTCTCTCAGATTGGACTGTTTACCGAATTGTCTCATATATCGCATACAATGACCATATCAAAGTAACAGAGATGCTTCTGGAGTTAGTGTGTATTCTGTAATGCTCAAGTCAACATCTGAATACAAGTTCTGTTCTGTTCTATCCTGTATATTGCGCGCTATCCGACAAGTTCTTTCAACTTATATTAATCACTCTCGAGACCTCATTCCCGATGGATCCATCGCCATGAAGGAGAGAGAAGAGGCAATGTGGAATTTAAATGCCTTGCCTAAGGGCACAATCGTAACGGCTCCAGCCACTGAGCTATCACGACTTCCACTATCCGATTAACCAGAGGGCGTCGCTATATTACCAAAAACAACCCTCACAGAAACAGTACATTTCAAAACACACGTAGCATACAGATTCTACATTCTCGTAAATTATTCATTGATACAGCCAAGCCTGCAAAGGCCATATCTTGACAGACGTAATAACGAGATACTTGATATTATATTTTCATGATTTATATTGCGGGTCACTGTATTACAATGAATCATGTTCTTTCCAGGACAACTAGCCGCCCAACTGATGCCACATTAGCTTGACCGCTGTGGTGCTTATCGTGAAAAATGGTAGAGTACACATTATAAATAAATTATTCCATAACACTAACGATTGTGAAACAGTTCGTAATGTGGCTTCTCGACAGACATTCGTGACTATAACACATATTCTTGGCCTCTGTGAGCTGAACAGTTGTAAATGACGTCAGTATGATGAAATAGAGTGCTGTTATTTCATACTGCTCATGTGGGAGGCGTTGTTTGTGCGTGGGGGGGGGGGCACAATGGGTAGTCTGCAATGTTACCTGCATTGTCACTATATGACACTAATTATTAATGAAATAGAGACTAGATCATAGCACAGGGAGAGATGCACTCCCCACTTGTATTTGACACAACATTCGAGCCCCACTTGAGCCGTTACTACTGTGCCCTTAGGCAAGGCATTTCAAATTCCACGTTGCTTCTTCTTCTCTCTCTATCTCTCTCTCGTTCTCCCTTGTGGCGATGGATTCCCTCAGGATTGGGGTCTCGAGAGTGATTAATATAAGTTGTAGGAACTTGTTGCGCAATCGAGCTAAAATAAATTTGTATAAATTAATGTTTTTTTTTATCAAAACAAGTGACTGTTTAAGAAAAGTTTGATGCTTGAATGATAATAAAAGTCAATTCTTCATTCATACCATTGATGTTAGATTATATTCCGCAGGTGTGATACCCCGTTGTGCGACCGACGGGAAGTAATAGAAGGTTGTTGAGTTATTAGAAACACCTATAATGTTTAAGAAACTGCTGCAAAAATACTGACACCAAAAAGAAACTGTGTACTTAGAAGTAAAATTGATATCCTTTTAGAAAAAAATATAGGCAAATTTGGTATCAAAATGTGCGAAATATTGGGTAAATTAGTGCAGTGTGTGAAGGATTATTTTCTTCACTCATTATAGTAAGATCCATAATTCTAAAAATGTTAGCGAACAAGTAACGCTCAATATAAAAGTGCACATATTGTGTGTGTTTTATGTTTATTTACCGTTGCTACCGGTTGCCCATATGAGCGACGCCTCCTGAAGAGATTAGTCATTTTAGATTTTTGGAGGATAGTGCAATGATACAGACAGAGACCCATTCCGGAGTCTCCTCTGGTTCTTTTACGTGCACGGTGTACAGCACCGACACGAGACCTCGGTTTAAAGTCCCATTTATAAGACTGTTAATTGTATTAGGGTCAGGCGGGGAATCGAACAGCATGTTTAATGGTGTCAGTATATAAGTATATGTTCGTTCTCATTGACAGTTCCGCGTCCATCTTAAAGGCAGATTGACGCTAAGTGGATCAAACTCTCTAGTTTCATTGAAAATAGTATTTGTCTGAAGAATATATTTTTACTACATTGAAAGACATTTTTATAGGAGCGACAGTCAGAGTGTGGGTACGCTCGCCCATATGGTTCGCCGGAGGCGAGGGTAAATAAGCTCAATCATCATCATCGAGTGTGGGTACGCTCGCCCATATGGTTCACCGGAGATGAGGGTAAATAAGCTCAATCATCATCATCGAGTGTGGGTACGCTCGCCCATATGGTTCGCCGGAGGCGAGGGTAAATACGCTCAATCATCATCATCGAGTGTGGGTATGCTCGCTCATATGGTTCGTCGGAGGCGAGCGTAAATAAGCTCAATCATCATCATCATCGAGTGTGGGTATCATGCTGTTCAAAAACATTAAAATCGTACCCAATGTCTTGCGCTTATTTGAATTTCTACACGTATGCCGTATAATTTAGTCATTGCGTCTAGACAAGTACATAAGACGAAAATGTCCGTGAAAGTGAACACATACTTCCTGAGTAAATGGCATGAAAAGAATACCGGAAACGGATAGCATTACTATGGATGAAATGGAACGCACTCTCTCGTAATTTCCTCTTGCTGAACAGTTGATTAAATCAATGCCAATTTCAATGGTTTCATTACAAACACTCCTATATAAAGGTAATATACGTAATGTGACCAATGACAGTCTAAGAATGTCGTTACAGCGTCTGTATGTATTATTTCCCCGAGGAAACAGGGATACAACTTGCATGAATGCGTCTTTAAGATATGTGGCACGGCTGTATAAAGTTATACTGAGAAATTGATACACACCCAGCTTGCTGTTATCAAAGAGAACGATGGTTTTATTTCCTTTCTAAGAATTTTAAAGAATCTGGTTATTATACAGATTTGCACTCAGTACATCGTAAATGATCTGTTAGAGTAGTTGTGTCATCTGAATAAAACGTGAAAGCGTAGGTGAGTGAGTGCACATGTACATACATGGGTTTAACGGAGCATTGTCTTTAGTGTGGCGTCCGTGGTTCAGTGGTAGAGCGTAGGATTTGGAATCGAATCGTCCCGGATTCGATACTAGGTCAGGTCACGTATGTAGTGTCATTGAGCAAGGCACCTCACACACATTGCTTAGTACTGGTTAAACACTTAGGTCGGTTAAGCCTGCCCAGAAAAACATGTCTAGGTCACCGCAAGGGGTTTGACATTAAAGGAACGTACGTACGTATTGGCATGCACAGTTCTGGCTATATCACGCCTAAAATATATATTAAACATTATGTAGAACAATAATGAACACACATGCCAATACTAGCAAGAATTGTTGTTATGTTGCAAATGTAATAATGGCTGTCCGAGTACCACGCTTCTCACCAATGCAGCCTGAATTCGATCCTCGGACCGGAAAGTTTGTGAGATAGTACGTTGGTCGCTATATCGGACAGGTGAGTTTTCTCCGGGTACTCCGGTTTCCTCGCACACGAATGACAACATATTATATAACGAGCGTGATTAATATAAGTTACGTTACTAAAGCTTGTTTCGCAATCGTTATACAATAAATAAAGGTTATACAATTTATAAAGGTAAGATTCTAAAATTAAGCAATATATATATATGCACTTGCCTTAGAGCCTTGTAAAACAATATATAGGTAAATTTGGTATCAAAATGTGCGTAATATTTGATAAATGAATGCAATATGTGAAGGATTATTTTTTTAACTCATGTTAGTTAAATCCATAATTTCTAAATTGGTAACGAAAAACGTAACACTCAATATAAAAGTGCACAGTTTTATGGTGTCAGTATATCGAAATGGACATCCTTGAACACATCCTTCATTACCGTAAGTATGAAATGAGTACAAAGTGGAAGTCGTGATAGCGCAGTGGATGAGCGTTCGCTTCAGGTACGAAATGTCCGTAGTTCGAGCCCCGCTGGAGCCGTTACGATTGTGCCTTAAGCAATGCATTTAAATTCCACGTTGCTTCTTCTCTCTCCCTCGTGGAGATGGATTCCATCAGGATTGAGGTCTCAAGAGTAATTAATATAAGTTGTAATAACTTGTTTCGCAATCGATCTAATATAAATTTGTATAAAGTACAAAGTCTACATGGCCAATCATAATCTGTTGCAGAGTACGTGCATTTCCCAATATCAATCGATATAACACTTAAAGAGGTTATTACGTGGCTAGTAATAACTAGCAACGTAATAACGTCTTTATTACTTTGATATGAATTTGAACATTTAATAACCATGCTCTTCTTTGTCAGTTTATCAAGAATAAATCACAATTACTGAATTTGGTACACAAAAACGTGTACAAACATATCTGTCAAATTTGAGACGCTACGGGAAGCAAACAAACTAGCACCACATGCGCATGCGTTATCATAGTGTTCTCAGGAACTAGTTATTATACGGTTCTTTCTAGCTTGATACGGGCACGTAACCGTATCAAACCAGCAAACGTAATATCAGACGAGTATAATACACGGGAATATACAGCGAGTCAACATGGGAAAGAAATAAAATCAAGACGCTCTCTCAAAAACCTAGAAGTCATATCAGACGAAAATGACAGTAAGTCGATATTGTTTCCAGATTTTTCAATATTGGCGAAATCTATTTCGCATATAGAGATTGACCTTTCAGGGGCAATGGTTCCGACAGATTATATCAAAATAAACGTGATAAATCATACTGCATCAACAGAACTATATTGTTTCTGAACAATAAAATCCAGGATTGGTCTGGGCCAATCATCTGACCAGCCAATCTGTAACTTGAGAAGTATTATTTTAATGGTTTTGGCACATGAATAACCTAATCCACAACACATTGTGCATGGAAACGGTAGTCCAATAATGGCATCCCAATCGCCATAGTTGTATAGGCTACTAGAGATATTATATATTTCCAGTTTATTCGAATTTGCTATCATGAAATTTCTTTCAATTTGATAGTTTTATATGGACATTCTATATAACAAGAAGTAAATCATCATATCGTAAATGGACATATTGTGTATATGGACATCCATACACATTTCTCCAACGTACTCCACTGAAACCGTTATGAAGTGGAAGTCGTGATGGCGCAGTGGTAGGGCGTTCGCTTCATGTGCACAAGGCCCGGTTCTCGAGCCCCGCTGGAGCCGTTATGATTGTGCCCCTAGGCAAGGCATTTTAAATATATATGCCTCTTTTCTCTCTCTCTCTCTCTCCGTCATGGCGATGGATTCCACCAGGAATGAGGTCTCGAGAGTGATTAAATATAAGTTCTAGGAACTTGTTTCGCAATCGAGCTAAAATAAATGTGTAAAGACTAACCGTTATGATTATACCATTAGGTATGTCATTTAAATTCCACATGCCTCTTCTCTCTCCTACGTGGCGATGATTCCATCACAAATGAGGTCTCGAGAGTGATTAAATATAAGTTCTAGGAACTTGTTTCGCAATCGAGCTAAAATAAATGTGTAAAGACTAACCGTTATGATTATACCATTAGGTATGTCATTTAAATTCCACATGCCTCTTCTCTCTCCTACGTGGCGATGATTCCATCACAAATGAGGTCTCGAGAGTGATTAAATATAAGTTCTAGGAACTTGTTTCGCAATCGAGCTAAAATAAATGTGTAAAGACTAACCGTTATGATTATACCATTAGGTATGTCATTTAAATTCCACACGCCTCTTCTCTCTCCTACCTGGCGATGATTCCATCACAAATGAGGTCTCGAGAGTGATTAAATATAAGTTCTAGGAACTTGTTTCGCAATCGAGCTAACTGAATGTGTGTAAACTAACGTGCAATGACAGTGACCATAAGGTGTAGATTGATAAGTTTTGTTCTCAAGCTTCACCGGGTTCAGTCTAGGTAGCAATGTGGTAAAGGTCGTTGATTTCAAACATCTTGCCCGTGACCGTTGTAGGTTCGAATCTCCCTCGCATTATGTCATGCTATCCAGCTAGCTTGTGGAGGATCGGTGGTTCGTACCGGGTTAGCCGTCCGTGCATGAGTGTTTGGAGTGATATGAAGGGTCTGTTTCGAACAATAATGGCTGGAGAGTCGCTATATTACCTAAAGCTATCGTGCTGGTCGGTGGTTCTACCCGGGGTCTGCCTGTGCATTAAATACTGCTCGCAGGTTCACAGGAGTTCTTCTCCGCCAGTGATAGCTGCAGTCTCCATATGACCTAAACTGTTGGCGCGACTTTGCACGCCAACAATGAACTGGATGATTTGCAAAATCAAAGTTCGTACATGTGCATGCACTATTATCACCCAAAAAACTGGAATTAGAAGCGAATCATCGACAAGACCCCTTGACATAATGCCCCCCTAGACTGTACCTATCTGAAAACGTGTCCCCTCTAAGTGTAGGATGTGTTTTACGTTTATTTATCGTCGCTACCGGTTGCCCATATGAGCGACTTCTCCTGACGAGATTAGTAATTCTAGATATTTGGAGGATAGTGAAACGATACAGACAGAGACCCATTCCAGAGTCTCCTCTGGTTCTTTTACGTGCTCTGTGTAAAGCACCGACACGAGACCTCGGTTTAATGTCCCATCTGAAAGACTGTTAATTTTATCATGGTCAGACGGGGGATCGAACCTGCGATCCCTGGATTATTAAGCGTAGGAATTACTGTTCATTTAACCATGCTCAGTGCTTCACGAGATACAGATGTCATCCATTTTCCATTGTGTATGATAGATAGTAAATAGACAATACTTACACACTACCCAACTCTTGGTATTCAAAGTAAAACATATTTGCTTACAACATCTGTCCAACACTTAACAATAATTATTTAATAGCAATTTAATGATGGAACTTTATATTTGAAATATCAACGTGTAGGTTGCCTGTTTGTTTTGTTTTTGGGTTGAAAGGCGGACTGGCAGATTAGTGAGCAATAGTTTAACGGCCCAGTAGCTCAGTGGGTGTGTTTTTACGTTTATTTATCGTCTCTACCGGTTGCCCATATGAGCGACGCCTCCTGAAGAGATTAGTAATTTTAGATTTTTGGAGGATAGTGCATGATACAGACAGAGACCCATTCCAGAATCTCCTCTGGTTCTTTTACGTGCACGGTGTAAAGCACCGACACGAGACCTCGGTTTAACTTCCCATCTGAAAGACTGTTAATTTTATTAGGGTCAGACGAGGGATCGCTCAGTGGGCTATGTCGCGTGCAGGCTATATCGCGCTGGGTTAAGTAGAGTGTATACAACAATGATAACAATATATGATATCTAATATAACTGTAACGACCAAAGGCCAAATGCATCAACATTTACAAGACTGTATTGGTGGAAAAATACACCGAATGCACCTTCGGGCAGTATTTTACGAACACCCGGGTAGTACCACCGACCTGCCGCAAGCCGGCTGGATAAGTCTGATTTTGTAAGAACAATATCCATGCATACAGAGAAGTGCTGGTAAATTCTTAAATAGTATGCACAAATAAATATATCCCCAGTGTTTAACATGTTAGACAATTAAATTTACTCATCACCAAGTTCCTGTTTTGTAACTTTGGTCCTAAGATATAAACAGACAAAATGCACACCGGTGGCATGTAAAAGTAGTCCACACAATGTTCTGTCTTTAAAAGCCAACACACTTGACATACAGCAATAACTAAAATCAATCGCTAACGGACATGAAACCGAGTATGCGCGCTAATTCGCCATTTTCAGCCAAAACCAATTTCAAAGAATTCATTTAAAACAAATTATATTTATCTGAGAAATTGCCTAATATAACAGTCGAGAATAAATCTATCAATTCTCCGGGGATATCCTCTCCACTTGCAGCTTTTATCTGATGTAAGCAGCCCTTTGTCGTGATATAGGGAAGTGTGAGGAAGCATTAATAAGTGGTATTAAAGAGAAGAAACGAAAACACGCTTTACGAACAGACGGATCTGTAGTCCAGTGGTAGCACGCTGGACTGGTAATCCATGGGTAATCGCCAGATCGGACAGGTGGGTTTTCTCCGGGTACTCCGGTTTCCTCCCACACGAATGACCACATTTACGCTTTCATCCGCGCCAACGAGAGTGATTGATATAAGTTGTTAAAACTTGCTTCGCAATCGTTGTAAAATAAATCAAATTTAAACTTAATAAAAACAAATCCTGATGATTTCAACTCAATATGTTACGAATAGAGAAAGTAGTGACTTGTTTAGTGACCAGTATTTTTAGACAAGTATAATTATATCTTTGAAATAAAGCTTGAAACGTCGCGCCAACATTACTTTTTATAATAGTTTTATAAATAGTCTCTTCCTATCGATTACAATTTATCATAAGAAATGCACATTACATAAGATAATAATTGACCCATTGTTTACATTATCATTCACATTAAATACAATGTTATAGTTTTGGCTAATAATCTCTTGAATCTATACAGTAATGTGATGCGGTGTAAAACATGTGAACTTTTAGTCTAATTTAACCCATTCAACACCAAGTAACTCACATGGACTGGTCCATGATATTTTTAGACCAATACATTAATAACAAAATTACATTTGGATCAGTTCATTTATCAAAATTGGTAATTTCGTTTCTAAAAATAGTTATATTACTTGAAAAAAGTGCAGATCCTGATGAGACGGCTCGTCACGAGCCGGCTCATCTGGATCTACACTTTTTTGTAAGCCAATTTAGAGGTCTGTGGTGTTGAAAGGGTTAAACATATTCTTCCGTCCGTGGTCGAGTTGTTAAGATCGCTGACTTGTATACCCCTGTAACATATCATCGCAGAAGTCGTGATAGCGCAGCAGTTGCGCATTGGCTTCGGGTACGAACTACCCGGAGTTCGAGCCCCGCTGTAGCCATTACGATTGGGTCCTAAGGCTAGGCACTTAAATCCTTTTAATTTAAATCCCACGTTGCCTCTTCTTTCTCCATAGCCTGGGTTCCAGTCTGTCGATTTTTCACTAATATACTTCTGGCAATTTGATATTATCAGAAACCCAATACGGCCCAATTAATGATCTCGATATTAAAATATATGTTTATGACTGCATGACCATGCAAAATATATCAATTCCATCGCTGCGATGAATTCCATCAGGAATGAGGTCTCGAGAGGGATTTAGAACTTGTGTCGCAATCGAGCTAAAATAAATGTGTGTAAACTAACTGTTGACCAATCAAGGGAATGGAACACAACATGATTGAATGCAGACAAGTGTCGGTGGTACACATGCTAATAACAGAGAACATTCGCTCTGGTGTGTCTGGTAAAATATTGAAAGCTATTTTATATCACTTTACTCACCTATAATACATGTGTTACACTCTGTTCATTTAACACCGATTTGTCCGTCCGATTAGCGCAGTGTTTAGCGGAGCTCGCCTCTCACCAATGCAACCCGTGTTCGATCCTCGGATCGTGAAGTATGTGAGATCGTACGGTGGTCGCCATATCGGACAGGTGGATGTTTTGCGGGTACTCAGTTTACACCCCCCACACACCTCCACACGAATGACAACATTTCATCTGCGTCAGCGAGAGTGATTAATATAAGTTGTTAAAGCTTGTTTCGCAATCGTTGTAAAATAAATAAAGTTTAAGCAAAACACAGATTGAAGTGAAGTCAACTATCAACTATATCTATTTATATGTAAGTAAGCAAGTAAATGATTTATGATATATCAATCTTTTGATTGCATTTGATTGTATATATGTTGAGGGCCTCATGGTAGATTAACTTTTGTTAAATGAGTTCTCTCGTTAAATAAAGTCTTTATTATTATTATTATTATTATTATATGTAAAGAGCTTTGCTATATGAGTTACTTATGGTGATAGCAAGATATGCATGCTATTTTATGCTGATGATATTGTCTTATTAACAGAACATATTCCTGATTTGCAAACAATCCACTTACGTGCACGGTGTAAACCAACGACACTATACCTCGGTTTACGGTCCCATCTGAATTACTGTTAATAATTAGAGTCAGAAGGGGATCGAACTTGCAATCCCTGGAGTCGCAGTCTAACGCAACTCTGATTAGAACATGCAATTTACTTTATAGAGGCGTGTTGTTCTATGGCGCATTGAGAAACAACGTTTAACTAATCTGTCTGCTACAGACATATTAATCACAACAGTGCATCAAAGAACATTTACTCTTCTTGTATTTTGCCTTTAGAATTTCTTTAGGTGCCTTTAGCATACAATTTATATTTATCAAGATGAGAACGGATCTTATTTCTTCAGTAAGTCTATAATGAGGAATCATATTCAAATTAAAGTCTTATCCAACGAATGACTCAAATGGAATACAGTCAAACCTGTCTTAAGCAGCCAGCCAAGGGAATCACAGAATGTGGATGCTTAATGCAGGTGGCTGCTTAATAGAGGTCAAATGTATAGTAAGACAACATATTGGGAATCTGGAAACTGGCTGCTTAATACAGGTTGGCTGTTTAATGCAGGTGACCACTAACACAGGTTTGACTGTATATATAAAAAGTTTAAACTTTATTTATTTCTAATGATAGCGAAGCAAACTGTAACAGCGGATGATAGCACAGTTGTGATCATTTGTATGGGAGGAAACCTGAGTACCGGGAGAAAACCCACCTGTCCGACCAGGGAAACACCGTGCCATCTCACATACGTCCCGGTATACAACGATTGCGAAGCAAGTTTTAACAACTTATATTAATCACTCTCGTTGGCGCAGGATGACAGCGTAAATGTGATCATTCGTGTGAGAGGAAACCGCAGTACCCGGAGAAAATCCACCGGTCCGATCCTGCGACCACCCATCTCACATACTTCGTACCGGAGTATCGAACCCGGGTTGCATTGCCGAGAAGCGAGCGCGCTATCAACTGAGCTAATCGGACATCCACTTGGCGTGTGTCAAGTGATAAGGCACGTTTAGTATGGTTAAAGCAATGTGAGACAGCATGACACCGTGGCATTACTGAGTACGGTATTAACTGATATACATTGTTTATTATACGGACGAAAAACACAACCTATCTTAATCTGGATATGATTGATTGACCGTTACGACCTACGTGTTGTACTTATGACCGTTACGATCTACGTGTTGTACTTATCAATTATCAACGTCTGCTATGAGGAATGCGCGTATTTCAGTTATTTATGTTACAGTGGAATTATGGGGTAAGAACATTAACGAAAAATGTGGTTAATTGGAATAATAAACTGCAATATATGGCTTGTACAAGAGATAATGAAAGCACATCGTTTGACCTGAATATTGACTGACTTGACCTACTATAATGTGCACAAGAGATAATGAAAGCACATCCTTTGACCTGAATACTGACTGACTTGATCTACTATAATGTATAAACTGCTTTGTGATTGACTACATATGCATTAACACAGTTACACAGTTTTTCCTTTCAAAAGTGTAAGACGTGGTCAAAACGCTTTCAGCACTTCTTCAAGAGTATTTGAATAAAACGATATTATTTGTATTGACCATCCCTCATCCGTACGTACATGTACAGTGTACCTAACTAAATATGCGTGCGTTTACCTGGACACCCGAATTGGTAGATAATGGTACTTACGTATGCTCTATCTGTACAGTCAATCTGGTGGCAGTTACATGCGGATCTTTGTTTTGGTTTTGGGGTTTTGCATCGCACCAACAGTTTAGGTCATATGGCGACTCTCCCAGTATTATTTGTGGATAAAGACACTGAGTACCAGTATTGTATACACGGACTGGCACCCTGGTAGAACCATCGACCTACAACAAGCCAACTGGATAGCTTCCTCACTTGAGAGTAGTCCACATCCATAGTGGGTTTCTAACCTATTACGGTAATGGTTAAGTGATTCAGATGTCGACGATCTTAACCATTCGCCCACCCACGAAGTCGCTCTCACAATGGGGGACATGTTGCAATAGTTAGTGAATAATATGTATGTATGTATGTATGTATGTATGTTCCATTAATATCAAACCCCTTTCGGGGACCTAGACATGTTTTCCTGGGTAGGCTTAGCCGACCTAAGTGGTTAACCAGTACTAAGCAATGTGTGTGAGGTGCCTTGCTCAATGGCACTACATACGTGGCCTGACCGAGTATCGAACCCGGGACCGTTAAATTCCAAATCCGACGCTCTACCACTAGACCACGGACGCCACATAGCTGCAATCTTCCGTCTAATCACTCATTACTTAATATTAAACAATACAAACATACCACGATATAGCTGATACTGTTCTCCAACTCGATGTGTTATTGTGGTAACCATTTCCTAAAGAAAATGCCCCGTGGGTATTGATCTTGCACAAAACAGTGATGCACCGGCACGATATGGTACGGCGCATTACGACCGTTATCGTACTCCTCCAATATGTCTGCTTCCTAAATCACGGACGATTTTTTGCAGAGCAATTATGAGCTGATCTGTAGATTCCGTATGAGCAGAGACACGCCAGGCAACGTGATTAAATGACAGTACATACTCGTACATTAATAAAAGCTCCCTTTATTCGGTCAATGCAGACTTCGCGCTAAGTATGAATGGGAGGCGTTAGACAGGGACAGTGGCTACTAATCTTATTATGTGAGACAGAGAGTGTTAATGTTTAATTTTATATAACGGACACATATAGCAACATTCGTAATCCAGGGATTGCAGGTTCCATCCTCCGTCTGACCCTAATAAAACTAACAGTCGTTCAGATGGGACTTTAAACCGAGGTCTCGTGTCGGTACTTTACATCGTGCACTTAAAAGAACCAGAGGAGACTCTAGAATGGGTCGCTGTCTGTATCATTGCACTATCCTCCAAATTCTTCAGGAGGCGTCGCTCATATGGGCAACCGGTAGCGACGATAAATAAACGTAAAACACGCACACATACAGTCAAGAACCGATGGACACAATTGTATCAATATATGACCACTAACATACATGATAAGCCATGGTTACTAACTGGTTTCATTTATTTAGGTCAAATTCCACGCGTATATTATAATGTATAAATCTGTTTAATAACATTGTATTTGACATTTACATTACATACATAATCATGATAAAGCAAAGAAAAAGCAAAATTGTCTGAGCAACAGGTTTTAACAACATTAGTAAACTATCCTCCCCAAATAATAATGTATATTCTAACACGACCCAGCTAATAACATACATACTTGTAGAGTAAAATCTACCTCGGGTTATTCTGCGATATACCTACCTTGAACTATGCTGCGCGCGCACCGTGTTTTGGCTATTCCATTTATACAATGCGTGTAAAGTTTTAAAGTCACGTGATGTTTGTAAAAAATACCGTGGGAATTCACGGAAGTGAGCTATTTTTAGAATCAGATAATCTCTTGTCCGTCTTGTTTTTCTGCTAAGTAACGTTTCAGTTACTATTCTGACAAAATAAATAAAATTATTGATCAGTTACAACTTTTGTTCATTTATGCACTAGATTGATATTTTCCATAACAAATAATGTCATCACCCCTTACGCGGGAGGAAATTTCGAAAGCCAAATGCAGCGGCGTTTGAAGAAAATACTCCTTTAAAATTATTAGAAGTAAGTCGTGTTAGAATTGAAATAATAAGTATCAACCGTGGTATATCGCAGAATAACCCGAGTTTGAAGTTCTTATGCGTAGAAATATATCACGAAGGCCGAAGGGTTATTCTGCGATATACCACGGTTGATGCTTATTATTTCTTAAATATAGTACATGCCACCTAAATATAATTAACATTTTGTTCGCGCATAGACAAACCTGCAAAGCCGGAATAAGGAATCGAAAGTAAACATCTGTGAGTATATACGATATTAGTTGATATAATAAGCAGGACAAACGTAACTGAACTATTATCTATGTTTGTATATATGTGTCTGGGATCGGGAGTTTGAAATTAAATAACTTAGTTTATACAATTTTATTTTAGTTCAATTGCGAAACAAGTTCTTACAACTTATAGTAATCACTCTCGAGACCTCATTCCTGATGGAATCCATCGCCGAGAGGGAGAGAGAAAAGGCAACGTGGAATGTAAATGCCTTGCCTAAGGGCACAATCGTAACGGCTCCAGTCTTAGCTGTCCACAAATTCATAGAAAAGTCTAAACGTTTTTAGTATTCTGTGAACAGAGACTGACGCACTAGCAGAGTGATTCACTTCAAACAGTGTGCTTACGTATGGTTCATCGCTTTCTACCCACCCTCCCCAACCTCCCTTTTACTGTTAGCTTTTCACCTGATAACAAGCTATATTTTCAACTACTTATTATATATTTTGGTATTACTACATTATATGTTTACCTCTTAATCGCCATTTGTGCACAACATTATATATGCAATGGAGAAAATCTCAATAAGCTTTAAGCTTCCGATTTAATCCATTTTCGTTTTGTATACAATGTATATGTAATGTACATTATTATCGAATAAATATGTTTAAACCAACGGCTCCAGCGGGGGCTTGAACTCCAGGACCTGTCGCACCTGAAGCGAACTATATGGCATCCTTACTTACGGAAAGAAATAGAGAGTGTGGAAGGTTTGTACCAGGACTGAACGATAAAGCATACAGTAACAGACTTACATCACTCAAACCGTCACGTCTAGCCCGTAGACGGAGCAGAGGTGACATTCGTCAATGCTTCACAGAAATTGTTAACGGAATTGGAGACATTCCATGGGCAATTATTTTCAAAATTACTGCAACCAGAACACGAGATAATTTTTACTAATTAGTCAAACCGACGTGTGAAACCAGTTTCCGCCCCCGAAGCTTTTCCCAGAGAATATAATCCGAATGGAACAACTTACCATACGATGTTGTAGAAGCAAAGACTATTATTTTAAGATTATTATTTTTATCTGTAAATAATGCAACTGAAGTTCCACTTTGTGAATGTAGATACTACAGTACTATTAATACTGTTCTTGCTTCGAACGAGTATTATTCTGTTTTCAATGACCGTGTTAACACTTAGTGCAATGTCAGATCACATTAGCATCGTGTTTGTGTCGTGATTCTCGTACGTCGCTTCCTAAGAACAATAGCGGCATGTTGTTCAATCATCCTTTACCGCTTCCCTTTCTCTATACCCTTTTTGTCTTTTTTTTTATCATCTTCCATTTGTTGGTTTTCTTTCTTTTAATTGTTTTTTCCCCCTCCAAAACGTTGTAAGCTCCGTACTCATGTGTATCACACAATTAATTTAAATATCATGAATTAAGCTTTGTAAGCATTACATCTTCCCTATACATACCAAAACGTCGTATTGAAGTTGTAAATAGTCATGTCATGAAGTACATTATTTAGGAAGGAGAGGACAAACATAAGCTGTTTAGCTTTCTGTCCAATTCCTTATTTCAATTGTTGTAAATAACCATGTACATGATAGCAAATAAATATGTTTAAACCAACTGAAGTACCGAATATCACGAGATCTGTTTCAAGAATGTGTCTTCGCACAAATAAGTTCATTTATTTATCAGTACAGTAATAACTTGAGGTTACAACCATGTATGCTTACATGGATCTATGATTCTTTCTACTGAGCATAGCAGCGATTCTACGGTATACTGCCATAGTACAATAACACATATCAAGCTGATTATATACTAGAGTACATAGAAAACGCACACCTACATTATATACTAGAGGACATAGAAAACGCACATCTACATTATATGATTATTATTACATGGAAACGAAATACGAAGGATTCCATCAAAGATATATCACATCTTTATTACAAAACACAAACCAAACTGAACAACTAAAAATATTTCAAAATGTTTAAAACAATGTATTTATATAGTTATTGTTTTTCATGTAAAAACACAATTATCCGAAGTGTGAGTTTTCTATGTCCTCTAGTATAGCAAACATGAGCTCGGATCATCTTGTTTTGTTCCAATATTTAATTGGAAACATGGAGACATTTGTTTTATTAAACCTGGCAGCTGCCTTAACGACACTGCATATTATGTATAGCCTTTACGTATTTAGAGCTAACTTGTTCAAGTAATACTTTATTAAATATAAACGATCTTTCACAAAGCCCCCTTGAATTACATAGGATATAAACAGTACTGTAAAATCTGTAAGCTATGCATAAAACATTGGCAAACAAATATCCTCTAGTGTCCTCAAATCGTGATACCTTCGTGTTCGTTACCCCGGAAGTATTTACAATACTGCAAGCGATCGGTGTTTTCTGACGTCACCAACCAGGAAGAGAGAATGTCAACGGTCATGTTCCATAATTGGCAACACAATGCTCCGTATAATCCTTGGAGGCGTAAGTAATCGGTTATTTTCCTTGTATTGGTATAAAACATGCTATCTTTCATATGCAATATTGCCTCATTTGTTCATTGGATTTACTGCAAAATATTGTCCTTTTCCAGTTTTGTTTTGTGTCGTCTAATTTGTTTACAAACCATTTAATCATTTAAACTGAAGGTCACAATAGACTGGGTTACAATGTTACATACATTAGTGTAATGGGAGATAGTTTTGGAGACTTCTCTTATATTGTTTAGAGGTCCATTACCGTCATCGTCAACAACACGACGTGTCTGTAGTGCACTTAAAGGAATAGTTCATCATTTTCTTGTAGGCTTATGGCAGTCAACCACATACAAAACCAAAGTACAGGCAATATTCAACAACAGAACAGCCCTTACTAATGCCTACCAGAGTGTTGTGGAGATGGGGTTCTCTGTTAGGTTCTGTACTTGTGGATGTACTTCAGGAGCCATGATGGGAGCATAGTTGATGGAAGGTGCTTCACCTGGAGCAGAGGATACAGAGGTTACCACTTCTGGATGGTCCAATGGGGAAGTATTCCAGAATCACCTGGCGATCCATTCAGTCAGATATGCCTGGAAAGCGTCCACTTCTCCTCTTGTATGATGGTCATCGGTCACATCTTTCACCATATATCATTGACTGGGCCATAAACCATGACATTAATGTTGTATGGTTTTCCACCACACATATCCCATATGGTACAGACTATGGATGTTTGGTGCTTTGGGCCTTTTTCCAAAATATACATCACTGAATGTAAAAGGGTTTCAGCGGAATACAGGTAGGGTAGTTGATAGGTACAGTTTGTGCTCCATATCATGTACAGCATATGCAACTGCACTTTCTGTCACTAATTCGCAGTCCGCATTCAGAAGGTCAGGGATTTTCCCATTCCAACCAGAGGTGTGGACACTGATTTATTTGAAATTAACCAGTTGAGGTCTGAAATGCAGGCATACACGTCAGGTGAACAAAACATGCAGGTAGATGACCATGAACAGGCAGAACCTCTCGACCCGCTCTCTAATGCTCCAGAGACAGTCCCATTTGCTGTTGATGAACCATTAATTGCAGTTCCACTTGTCCTGGGTAATGTAGACAGTCCAGTCTGTGATCCATCCGTCTCATCTGAGACAAACATATAATAATAGTACCCGTAGACCTACAGTTGACAATTTCTTTTTAAAAAAGAGACCTTTATTCAAACCACCATTCAAATAAAAATTTTAATTAGATCATTGAGTGAAATTATTGCTGGTAAGGCCTGATAATGAATGTGCTGGTGGTGATGATATTAAATGTTGTGTTTGTAACAGGTCACATCCAGAGGAGTTTGAGCTATATCAGGCTCTTGTTTTTTGTAAATGGGCACAGTCTGATATATATGACCATTGGACCCACCTCATTTACTGTTCAAAGGTCATGTTTACAAGATTCGGTGATGAAGTCAGGTGACCACATTGTGAAATTGCTTGGTAAACTGTGAATATGTTAACTGTGAAAAGAAATATTCAGCAACATAATTGAAATTATCATTATGCTGCATAAAACGTGTTCGTATTCGATGTTACGCAAACTTGATTTTCTGAAAGGTCACGAAAACTCCGGTACCAGTCACCACAGAGGTTGTTTCTGGGTCGTTTAAAAAAAATTGCAGAATAAAAGAGGTAAGTTACTTTATTTACATCATACATTACGATTCGTTGTGTTGAATGCTGATCATTTCTTATCATAACGGAAACCGGAACCTCGAGGGCATATATTAAAAAAATATCCAAATGGCACCCACTTATTTTGAATGAACTCGTCCTATGTATAAATTATACTGGCATGAAAGCAATATACATGTACCAATATATGTGTATGATGAATGTATGTACAAATCAGCAATGTATCGCACACATGAGAGACATTGGTCAGTTACTGCCCCTGAATACTCCCTGAAAGTAGATAGGTCATATTAAGTGTTTTCCTCTGTTTTCATCGTTGTTTCCTTTGCACAACATGCTACCAATTTTATACCACTATCGCATCGTATGATTATTAAATTACTATATATCGACTGATCTCCATCAGTATATGAATGGGTACTTATTTGTAAAAGAATGTTATCAGTTAATTAACACGATACAATCCCATTTATCATACCGCAACATCTGGTTAGGGAACATCAGTAAAAACAAATGATTCTAACTAAAAGGACCTATTCATATTTTGGAATAAATAAGACTTTATCTGTCAAGGGAGGTACTAGAAAATTCGAGATGTCTCTCATTATCAACATTACAAAGCATGAACGTTCAAGAAAAACATGGCTTATTGACACAAAATCAGTATACTAACCCGAACTTGAACGGTCAATCATAGCCATCTTTATCTGTATATCTTCACCAGCATTATAGGCGAACCTCAGACTAAATGTCTCAGTTGAACTACTTCCTCCACCACGAATTTTGTACAAATATAATCTTGTAACCGATTATATACACTTGTTAAAATATGTATATGACATTAAAATTGGTAAAATAGTCGTTAATATGGGTCACGTATGCCTCACTTGAATAGTCTGCTTATATACATTGATCAATCATAGATATATATATATATACGTTAATAGTGAGTCCTCATTTGCAGCAAGTACTAACTATTTTCAGCAAACAATAACTTACGTAGTTCGAAAATAATTAGCTCCCCTTGCAATGTTTGTTTGCTGATATTGGTGACTGGCTTGTGTTTAGACAAGGGATTGTAAGCTTCGGCATTCTGTGCGCTTGATAAATTGTATTATTTCATAGACCGTCTATAACGTGTGACCAATCGTGTATCAAGGAACATTCTAAACGGTGCAATCGTGTAATTGACACCAACTGTGAGAATTGCTATTAGCTAACCCCCAGAAATATCTCCTTAGGATTATTCATTTTGAAAATTGATGTGTAAGATTTATGTTCTTTTCTTGTATTTCTTTTGTGTACAGTTGTCTCATTCATGTTATATATATGCGGTGCAACCCTGGTTGTGCCAGTCCTGGTTATGCCTTGGGCTTTCCCCGTATTAACAACTAAACTACGACGTTCAAAATTAATGCTTAAATTTAATATATATATTGACCTACATTTACATTTTACAATTTCAGTAACTCAACAAAACCAATATTAGGTCCATTCCAATAATAGTTCCTGATGCAACATGTCATTGAATATTAAAATGAAATTGATCCTCGTAGATAGATAGTTTATTCAACAAAAGGTTACAAACCCATGAGTCGACATGGTACAACACACATTTTACAAATAATAGTCAATGTTGGTTGAATATATACATGCTTAAATGTATGCGTGTGTCTAACTAAGGTGATTTTACAACGTATACTTGTTTGATTGGTAAATACTAAATACCCGATATGTGTATAGTTTTACATTAAACAATTACTATTATACCCTTTTATAAACCTAATATACCGGCTACGCATACATATAGATATACCTGGTAGACACCTTAGCTATCTTTTAGCAGAGTTAGCATATACTATAAGTAATTTATCCGGCACGAGTGTTGCATAGTTTAGCATAATATGTGTATTTTCAGTTACGTTAGTTGTATTCAAGCGACAACCTTGTACATGTATGTATACGCTATGAGGAGAAAAGTATGAAACTAATAATAATTTAAGTTTCTTAACTCGAATGCTTTATAGAAAAACACCATAAGTTTGTTTAAAAATAAGTTTTCGGATGATAACTTTATTTAGGGATATTTGGACGTTTCCACTAATATTGTTTAATGCAAATACATCTAATATCTTTATATAACTGGCATTCCAATAGAAAATGGAATTCATCTTCTAGTATGTTTCATGTGATACACATTCTTTCATTTCTGCGAATTTTATTAGGTGTATGCCATCGCCGGGTTTCTATTGATAATATGTGCGCCGACACTCTCGGTCTTATCAACACTGTTCTAAATTTCAAGATAATTATGTGTTCTATGTAACCTTCGAAGCCGAAATTTATCGTTCAACCTTTGTTGAAAACGCTCCAAAAATAGTTGTACATTTCCCACTCCTTGATAAAACCATGAACCGACACTCTCGGTCTTATCAACGCTGTTCTAAATTTCAAGATAATTATGTGTTCTATGTAACCTTCGAAGCCGAAATCTATCGTTCAACCTTTGTTGAAAACGCTCCAAAAATAGTTGTACATTTCCCACTCCTTGATAAAACCATGAACTTGAAGAGTTATTATGATCGATTTAGTTCAGTTATTCTTGTTTGGTAAGCATTTCATATCATTTATCATAACACTATACATGTATTTATTATACTTGATGTTTACAGTTCTTAAAATGTAAAACCAAAATTGTATTATTTGCAATAATCGTTGGTGTTCTTCCTAGTTCACCATATATACACGTATTTTGTGTTTGCAGTATTACTGCTTGTAAGTTTTTGCAATAAATGTAAATGAATATTTTCTAATTTTCTTGATTCATTGAAACCCATGATTCACATCCATAACTTAATATTGGGACAATAAGTTTATCGAACAAGTCTAAAACATGTTTCATAGAAAGATTCGGGAAAGATTAGATATATCATTGAAGATAAAGATTGCTTTTAGCGCTTGTCCTAACAGCTTCATAAGTCGGAACAAGGGACTCTCCAGTGTTAAATACTATGCATATATACGGTTTTTTAAATTTCAATTTCAACACGGTCGTATATAAACCTTAAATGACTCTTTCTGTCCCTTTTTGAAAATCATGATCTTTGTTTTCTTTACATTAATGTAATTGAATCAGAATACCATTTTATATGTTGTGAAAAATACAGAGATATAAAATTTAAATATTTGGGCTTCATAGCATGGCCATCAATAAATAAATTTATATCTATCATGTCATGCAAAAATAAAAATTATTTGATAAATGTTTGTAAGTACACCAAAGAAGCTATGTCATTACATAGTAATACCCTGTCAATTACTAGTGTTTCTTAAATGTATTGTATTTGTTGCTATATGTATATCTGTAACATGTTTTGTGGTGTCTTTGCCATATTTTTATCACTGTAAATGGCCAAAGGCATTATAGTTGCTGATTATGCCAATAAATTTGAAACTTGAAATTAATAATTAGTTTCCATTTATCACAGTATGTTTAAGTAAATCCAACTCATTTTAAAGTCCATCTTCCGTATTGATAGGATTACAATGTCGTCGGCATGTAACAGTATACACGATTTGAACATTCCCAAATCAATGAAATGAAACCTTGAAAACCATTTAAAATGAACGTTTCTTCCAGATCGTTTAGAATATAATGCATTCATTTTCCTTTCACTAAACATTTTGTTCATCTTCCACATTCTATTTCTACTCTATGCAGCAATTTGATTACTATCTTGAGGAGTTTTTCAAAATAGTTCCTGTCTTTATATAAATGTTCCTCTTTCGCCGTAATACTTAGAAAAGTAAAAATAAAGTTGTGCGTCCCAGTGGAACAATGTTCCCACATGGAAGACGGAATGACCAACTATATGTTGTAATTGACGAGGACAATTTCTGAGATATGTGATTTTGAGTAAAAATTGGTAAATAGTTTTGCACCGTGCACGTAAAAGAACCATAGGAGACTCTGGAATGGGTATCTGTCTGTATCATTGCACTATCCTCCAAAAATCTAAAATGACTAATCTCTGCAGGAGGCGTCGCTCATAATTATGGTTAACCGGGAGCGACGATACATAAATGTAAAACACACACGCATTTGAGCGAACTACTAACTCTTATTACATAAATGACATTTCTTCCTTTTCTGGTCATCAATCATATTTTCACTCAGTTTTGCCCACATTGTACTGTACGTATTATCTCTTCGCTAGATCATATTCCCAATCAATGTCACGTTTACTGAACAAAAGAGGTATACATTCTGACAGTGTACAGCACCCGACCACATTTCACATTGGCTTTCGGTTATAGGTGAATAATGTACGCCTGTGGTTAATTCTTCAACGCATATTGCATGTATCTTATATTTAAACAGATAACCGAGCAATATTATAGTCCTTTCTTAACAAATAGCTTGTCTTGACATATCGCGGTACACAAACAATTTCAGAACGAGGTAAAATAGCGTCATCTATCATTCTTTCCATTAGATCATCGTTGACCCAGAAAGATGAACATGTGTTGATAAATAAGAAATGGTAAGTTGTCAACATAACTGGCAAATAAACCAGTTACGATTAAATATGTTTCAAATGTATTTCATTAATATTTATGTTCATGTCAAGTTTGTATTGCCCATCTACTATCTGATATTTATGAATGAAATTGTTTGACCATGCGTTCCGGTTGCTGCGTATTTTCGGTCACTTCCAAATACGGGCATTAGATAAGCGGTCGGAGACATATATTATCTACTGACTTTGGTTTTAGTTCTTTTTCTCCAAATTAAATATAGTTTTGTTTGAAACTAGTTGATGGTTATATCTTTCGAACTTTCTGCTGTGATTTACTTGTCTTATATGAATATATATATAGGTAATCGAAATATATTATTCATAAATAGTAGGACAAGTGTACATCTAAAACGGTTTGTATTCGCTGATGGATGGTCAAAGATGGTCACGTTTTATGTTAAAATGAAACATTTACTTGTGCATACTTCATATTATAGAGATTACCCTCTACACCAAATAGTCAGATAACCTTATTACGAATACCTTTATTTAGACACCCAGTGCAGTGCATCGACCATTTTCCACGGTATGCCCGGATGCAATGTTTACCTAACCGTTGACAAGATACCGTCAAACCCATGATAAACACGAGTTACTACCAATACTGTTTAGTCTCTATTTCGTTGTAGCTGAAATGGTGAATACATCGGATGAAGCAAATATATCAGATTTAGATTTAGTTACAAAATGCAAATTTAACAATTGTTAATGAATTATTTTATGGCGCGCTGTACTGCACTCCTACATACCCTCCTTAGATAGAGTATAGACAGAACAACCAGGTACGGACATGGCCGGCTTCACCAGTCTCTAGCACTAGGCAGAACAACAACGTACGGACATGGCCGGCTTCACCAGTATCTAGCACTAGGCAGAACAACCAGGTACGGACATGGCCGGCTTCACCAGTCTGTAGCACTAGACAGAACAACCAGGTACGGACATGGCCGGCTTGATCAGTCTCTAGCACTAGGCAGAACAACCAGTACACCCCACACCAACACACAACCAGACAGCCGGCTTCACCATCTCTAGCACTAGGCAGAACAACCAGTACGGACATGCCGCTTCACCATCTCTACACTAGCAGAACCCAGTACGACATGCCGCTACCAGTCTCTACACTAGCAGAACAACCAGGTACGACATGGCCGGCTTACGTCTCTAGCACTAGGCAGAACACCAGGTACGGACATGGCCGGCTTCACCAGTCTCTAGCACTAGGCAGAACAACCAGTACGGACATGGCCGCTTCACCAGCCCACAACACAAACACCCACCTCTCTAGCACTAGGCAAACAACCAGTACGGACATGGCCGGCTTCACCAGTCTCTAGCACTAGGCAGAACAACCAGGTACGGACATGGCCGGCTTCACCAGTCTCTAGCACTAGGCAGAACAACCAGGTACGGACATGGCCGGCTTGATCAGTCTCTAGCACTAGGCAGAACAACCAGGTACGGACATGGCCGGCTTCACCAGTCTCTAGCACTAGGCAGAACAACCAGGTACGGACATGGCGGCTTCACCAGTCTCTAGCACTACATGCTAATTAGCATATATATATATATATATTGTCCAATCCGCTATATTGCTACTAAACGTAAGACAATGTTACAGCCACCCTCACAACACGTCTTATTCAGTAGTTTTTCATACCCAACATTTGATTTCAAAGTAAATCTTTGAACTATTCCTAACAATATTTTGCTACATAATTCTCAATAACATGCATACTAGCTTAGCCATGCAATACATGCTTGCATATCGTTATGGTGATGCTGTAATTGCATGACTTGTGTTTCCATATTATGTTGATATGTTTTACATGTTGATGTAATTATACTGTAATGTATTGCATACAGTCATTTATTATTAAATGACATATTTCAATTCAATGGGAAGTTGCCATTATGTTCTGGGATATCAAACATAGCAATGTACCAACAGCTAAGCGGCTGACATAACTAGTATTTCTGTATGTTAGTGTTAATAACTAATACCGCGATACATCCATAATGTAACGTACACCATTCTCGAATATATATATATATAGCAGCTTTCTATTGCACACTGTACTACAATAAAATTGTTCTCCAAACTATACGACTATAAATTCACTGATAATATAAACAGTTAGCCCATATCAAAAATGCAATATGAAAAATGAAATTCATAATGATTGCTCTGATCCGCAAAGCCCTAGCTAAACTTACACAACAAATGAGAGAGTATCCCTGAACTCAATTTTGTAAAACGTGCGTAAACAATTAATAACTCAATTGATGTTGATATAATTGTAACTTCGGGTGAGTTTGAACGTTGTAGACTATTGAAAGATCCTGATAGTGCATCGTGAATAGAGAAGTCTAGATTAGTTAGTTAATAAACTGTTCCTATAGGTATTAGATCAATAACACGAAACTTAGTTTTATTTTATAATCAGACACTGTCAAGAATAGCAGTCAAGTGTTAGTCTTTTTGAATGTTGTATTAATCAGAATGTTCCACTTACTTGGTTTAATGGAATGCTGTCTCGCACATATCAGTCTCAGACGGATATACTGAAGACATTGTTAGCTATATCTAATACACTGACATGGCTACAATCCTCAGGGGAATTTACGTATCTATTCTGACATTTTATATCATTAAATATGCCACTTCCAAATTCCAATACAGTGGTTTCAAATTGAAATTTCGCAGTGAATGCAACAAAATGCCCACTAACGAATGTAATTACTCTCCCCTCTCAATAGTTTATTTTCTAACGAGTGATACACATTTTATTTTTGTGTGTGTTTTACGTTTATTTATCGTCGCTACCGGTTGCCCATATGAGCGACGCCTCCTGAAGAGATTAGTCATTATAGATTTTTGGAGGATAGTACAATGATACAGACAGAGACCCATTCTCCTCTGGTTCTTTTACGTGCATTGTGTAAAGCACCGACACGAGACCTCGGTTTAAAGTCCCATCTGAAATACTATTAATTTTATTAGGGCAAGACGGGGTATCGAACCTGTGATCCCTGGATTACCAATACATATTTTAATGTTAGAAACAAGCTCATATTCCAACAAATGTGTAGCTTTCAATCACAGTTTATTTAATTACTTAGGTTAACAGACGAATACAATGTCAAGTAAAAGTAAAGTAAAGTGTTTGTTTAGTATAGTGTCACTCCTATTTAAAGGACCAGCCATTTCTGACGTATGAGACACCTTCTTATGAACATCAGTACTTCCCGAATCCTATGCTTGTATGTCTGGCGCCAGGCTGGTAGGCAATCGGTAACCATTATTTAACTAGCTGGCGGCTCACAAACCGGCTATATCAGAACTGACGAGGTTCTAACCCCTGACGAGGTTCTAACCCCTGACGAGGTTCTAACCCCTGACGAGGTTCTAACCCCTGACGAGGTTCTAACCTTCGACCTCCCGATCCGTAGGCGGACGCCTTAACCACTAGGCCACGGAGACGGCCAAGTAACTTACTCCCAATATATAGATGAAGGAGATGTATAAATGAACTTGTTCAGGAAGTTGTGCAGCTGTATGATGATATTGGTGACGCCTTTACAAGTAGGAAGAGGGCCTCCGTGCCGAGTGGTTAAATTCGTCGACTTAAAATCACTTGCTCATCATGTAGGTGCGAATCCAATTGGGGGTGTCGGATTCTTTCAAGTGAGGACTCTGACTTGAGGTAGGTCGGTGGATATACCCCAGTGTCCGCCAGTGTCTGAACTACTGTTCGGAGGGGCAACCGGAGTCTTCATCCACCAATTGTAGCTGAAGAGTCGCCATATGACCAGAGCTGATGGAACGACTTTCAACCTCGAAACAAATACAGGCATTAGAGACATTATTAATAGGACGTAATTGTTAGAAATGGTACATAATTGTGCACCATACACAGCCTTACTGCTTACATGTGGGGTGCCTGTCTGCCCAATACTGTCGTTCACCAAGACTGCTTATCATTTTATCATTATTGTATATGGAAACCACTGCATTGATTAGCTCAAACATGGAGGTAATATAACATATATTAATACTGCTAACGATACAAGCTGGTCATACTTGGAACCTGTCTCGCGAACGACCATGTCACATATATACAATGTATCGTGAATCGCTCTGGAATTTACGACATTGCCTGACAAGGCTAACGATGTGATTTCGGAATTCATATGATCTAATTCTAATCGAATATAATTACGTCGGTTTGTTTTTGTTATAATGAATTGCTTGAATAGCATGATTAATAGCTGCTTTCTACATACGTGTCAAGATTATCATTATTGCATCCAGCCCGCCATGATAGAGATATCCGAGCAATGATTATAGTGATATATTGTGTTCGTGTCTCTACTTCTTCTACCAAGTGCTCCTCCATCGTTTCTAAGTGTTTCTCCATCGTATCGTTGCTATTAAGTGTTACCCCCATCGCTTCTATCAAGTGTTTCTCCATCATTTCTATCAAGTGTTTTTCCATCGCTTCTATCAAGTGTTTCTCCATCATTTCTATCAAGTGTTTCTCCATCATTTCTATCAAGTGTTTCTCCAACGTTTCTATCAAGTGTTTCTCCATCATTTCTATCAAGTGTTTCTCCATCATTTCTATCAAGTGTTTCTCCATCATTTCTATCAAGTGTTTCTCCATCATTTCTATCAAGTGTTTCTCCATCATTTCTATCAAGTGTTTGTCCAACGTTGCTATCAAGTGTTTCTCCATCATTTATATCAAGTGTTTCTCCATCATTTCTATCAAGTGTTTCTCCAACGTTTCTATCAAGTGTTTCTCCATCATTTATATCAAGTGTTACTCCATCGCTTCTATCAAGTGTTTCTCCATCGTTTCTATCAAGTGTTTCTCCATCAGTTATATCAAGTGTTTCTCCATCATTTCTATCAAGTGTTTGTCCAACGTTGCTATCAAGTGTTTCTCCATCATTTATATCAAGTGTTTCTCCATCATTTCTATCAAGTGTTTCTCCAACGTTTCTATCAAGTGTTTCTCCATCATTTATATCAAGTGTTACTCCATCGCTTCTATCAAGTGTTTCTCCATCTCTTCTATCAAGTGTTTCTCCATATTTGCTGTCAAATATGTCTCCTTCGCATCTATCATATGTTTCCCCATCTCTGTACTATATTATATCTCCATCGCTTCTATCAAATGTTTTTCCATCGCTTCAATCAAGTGATTCTCCATCGCTTCTAATATATTTCCAAGGAAAATAACACACATACAACTGAATGCAATATTGAAAGCTTTAATGAGGATTAATTAAATGCATACGCCACTAGTTGATGTTAGCATACTTAGTATTAAGAAGTGCTTGCCATAGCAGATTATTCCATACCCATGCAGTTGTCCTCAATGAAAACACTAATGCTAGTGTGTACACATGACAACTTGTACAATTTCCAAGGGCATTTTATCTATACAGCGGAACAAATTACGTTTAATAATGTTATAAACTTAATTATACACACTTTGTTAGTAAACCATTATCATTAGTAGACACACAGCGGACGTAATTATTATCATCTATTTCAAGACTGCGTTTTAGATCTTTGTGTTATCAGTTTCACTTGTGTATTCTATTGCAAGTATTTTCTTCTAGTGGTTTTCAATTACTGATTATTAGGATGAAAATGCCAGCTTGCAATACTATTATGTATTATGTGTATGATTCTGTATTGCATGGTGAATGGGTGGAACATGTGTATGATTCTGTATTGCATGGTGAATGGGTGGAACATGTGTATGATTCTGTATTGTACGGTGAATGGGTGGAACATGTCATTCTGTATTGCATGGTGAATGGGTGGAACATGTGTATGATTCTGTATTGTACGGTGAATGGGTGGAACATGTGTATGATTCTGTATTGCATGGTGAATGGGTGGAACATGTGTATGATTCTGTATTGCATGGTGAATGGGTGTAACATGTGTATGATTCTGTATTGCATGGTGAATGGGTGGAACATGTGTATGATTCTGTATTGCATGGTGAATGGGTGGAACATGTGTATGATTCTGTATTGCATGGTGAATGGGTGGAACATGTCATTCTGTATTGCATGGTGAATGGGTGGAACATGTATATGATTCTGTATTGCATGGTGAATGGGTGGAACATGCGTATGATTCTGTATTGCATAGTGAATGGGTGGAACATGTGTATGATTCTGTATTGCATGGTGAATGGGTGGAATATGTGTATGATTCTATATTGCACGGTGAATGGATGGAACATGAGTATGATTCTGTATTGCACGGTGAATGGATGGAACATGAGTATGATTCTGTATTGCACGGTGAATGGATGGAATATGAGTATGATTCTGTATTGCACGGTGAATGGATGGAACATGAGTATGATTCTGTATTGCATGGTAAATGTGTGGAACATGTCATTCTTTATTGCATGGTGAATGGGTGGAACATGTGTATGATTCTGTATTGCATTGTGAATGTGTGGAAACTGTGTATGATTCTGTAGTGCATGATGAATGGGTGGAGCATGTGTATGATTCTGTATTGCATGATGAATGGGTGGAACATGTGTATGATTCTGTATTGCATGGTGAATGGGTGGAACATGTGTATGGTTCTATATTGCATGGTGAATGGGTGGAACATGTGTATGGTTCTGTATTGCATGGTGAATGGGTGGAACATGTGTATGGTTCTGTATTGCATGGTGAATGGGTGGAACATGTGTATGGTTCTGTATTGCATAGTGAATGGGTGGAACATGTGTATGGTTCTGTATTGCATGGTGAACGGGTGGAACATGTGTATGATTCTGTATAGCATGGTGAATGGGTGGAACATGTGTATGGTTCTGTATTGCATAGTGAATGGGTGGAACATATGTATGATTCTGTATTGCATGGTGAATGGGTGGAACATGTGTATGATTCTGTAGTTCATAGTGAATGGGTGGAACATGTGTATGATTCTGTAGAGCATGGTGAATGGGTGGAACATGTGTATGATTCTGTATTGCATGGTGAATGGGTGGAAACTGTGTATGATTCTGTAGTGCATGGTGAATGGGTGGAGCATGTGTATGATTCTGTATTGCATGATGAATGGGAGGAACATGTGTATGATTCTGTATTGCATGGTGAATGGGTGGAACATGTGTATGGTTCTGTATTGCATGCTTAATGGGTGGAACATGTGTATGGTTCTGTATTGCATAGTGAATGGGCGGAACATGTGTATGATTCTGTATTACATAGTGCATGTGTGGAACATGTGTATGATTCTGTATTGCATGGTGAATATGTGGAACATGTGTATGATTCTGTATTGCATGGTGCATGGGTGGAACATGTGTATGGTTCTGTATAGCATGGTGAATGGGTGGAACATGTGTATGATTCTGTATTGCATGGTGCATGGGTGGAACATGTGTATGGTTCTGTATTGCATGGTGAATGGGTGGAACATGTGTATGATACTGTATTGCATGGTGCATTGGTGGAACATGTGTATGGTTCTGTATATCATGGTGAATGGGTGGAACATGTGTATGATTTTGTATTACTTGGTGAATGGGTGGAACATGTGTATGGTTCTGTATTGCATAGTGAATGGGCGGAACATGTGTATGATTCTGTATTGCATAGTGCATGTGTGGAACATGTGTATGATTCTGTATTGCATGGTGAATGTGTGGAACATGTGTATGATTCCGTATTGCATGGTGCATGGGTGGAACATGTGTATGGTTCTGTATAGCATGGTGAATGGGTGGAAAATGTGTATGATTCTGTATTGCATGGTGAACGGGTGGAACATGTCATTCTGTATTGCATGGTGAATGGGTGGAACATGTGTATGATTCTGTATTGCATGGTGAATGGGTGGAACATGAGTATGATTCTGTATTGCATGGTGAATGGGTGGAACATGTGTATGATTCTGTATAGCATGGTGAATGGGTGGTACATGTGTATGATTCTGTATTGCATGGTGAACGGGTGGAATATGTCATTCTG
>CM026387.1:45544527-45746881 GCA_014843695.1 Archivesica marissinica
CATGTGTATGATTCTGTATTGTATGTTGAATTGCTGGAACATGTGTATGATTCTGTATTGCATGGTGAATGGGTGGAACATGTGTATGATTCTGTATTGCATTGTGAATGGGTGGATCATGTGTATGATTCTGTATTGCATGGTGAATGGTTGGAACATGTTTATGATTATGTATTGCATAGTGAATGGGTGGAACATATGTATGATTCTGTACTGCATGGTGAATGGGTGGAACATGTGTATGTTTCTGTACTGCATGGTGAATGGGTGGAACATGTGTATGATTCTGTATTGCATGGTGAATGGGTGGAACATGTGTATGATTCTGTATTGTATGGTGAATGGGTGGAACATGTGTAATCATTCTGTATTGCATGGTGAATGGTGGAACATGTGTATGATTATGTATTGTATGGTGAATGGGTGGAACATGTGTATGATTCTGTATTGCATAGTGAATGGGTGGAACATGTGTATGATTCTGTATTGCATGGTGAATGGGTGGAACATGTGTATGATGCTGTATTGCATAGTGAATGGGTGGAACATGTGTATGATTCTGTATTGCATGGTGAATGGCTATTGAACATGTTTATGATTCTGTAGTGCATGGTGAATGAATGGAACATGTGTATGATTCTGTATTGCATTGTGAATGGGTGGAACATGTGTATGATTATGTATTGTATGGTGAATGGGTGGAACATGTGTATGATTCTGTATTGCATAGTGAATGGGTGGAACATGTGTATGATTCTGTATTGCATGGTGAATGGGTGGAACATGTGTATGATGCTGTATTGCATAGTGAATGGGTGGAACATGTGTATGATTCTGTATTGCATGGTGAATGACTATTGAACATGTGTATGATTCTGTCTTGCATGGTGAATGGGTGGAACATGTGTATGATTCTGTATTGCATGGTGAATGGGTGGAACATGTGTATCATTCTGTATTGTATGGTGAATGGGTGGAACATGTGTATCATTCTGTATTGTATGGTGAATTGGTGGAAATGCTGTTTGATTCTTTATTGCATGGTGAATGGCTATTGAACATGTTTATGATTCTGTAGTGCATGGTGAATGAATGGAACATGTGTATGATTCTGTATTGCATGGTGAATGGGTGGAACATTGTCTGATATGTATTGTATGGTGAATGGTGGGAACATGTGTATGATTCTTATTGCATAGTGAATGGGTGGACATGTGTCTGATTTCTGTATTGCATTGTGAATGGGTGGAACATGTGTATGATTATGTATTGTATGTTGAATGGGTGGAACATGTGTATGATTCTGTATTGCATAGTGAATGGGTGGAACATGTGTATGATTCTGTATTGCATGGTGAATGGGTGGAACATGTGTATGATGCTGTATTGCATAGTGAATGGGTGGAACATGTGTATGATTCTGTATTGCATGGTGAATGGCTATTGAACATGTGTATGATTATGTCTTGCATGGTGAATGGGTGGAACATGTGTATGGTTCTGTATTGCATGGTGAATGGGTGGAAAATGTGTATCATTCTGTATTGTATGGTGAATGGGTATTGAACATGTGTATGATTATGTCTTGCATGGTGAATGGGTGGAACATGTGTATCATTCTGTATTGTATGGTGAATGGGTGGAACATGTGTATGATTCTGTATTGCATAGTGAATGGGTGGAACATGTGTATGATTCTGTATTGCATAGTGAATGGGTGGAACATATTTATGATTCTGTATTGCATAGTGAATGGGTGGAACATGTGTATGATTCTGTATTGCATGGTGAATGGGTGGAACATTTCATTCTGTATTGCATGGTGAATGGGTGGAACATGTGTATGATTCTGTATTGCATGGTGAATGGGTGGAACATGTTATGATTCTGTATTGCATGTTGAATGTGTGGAACATGTGTATGATTCTGTATTGCATGGTGAATGGGTGGAACATTCGTATGATTCTGTATTGCATAGTGAATGGGTGGAACATGAGTATGATATTGTATTGCATGGTGAATGGGTGGAACATGTGTATGATTCTGTATTGCATGGTGAATGGGTGGAACATTCGTATGATTCTGTATTGCATAGTGAATGGGTGGAACATGAGTATGATTTTGTATTGCATGGTGAATGGGTGGAACATGTGTATGATTCTGTATTGCATGGTGAATAGGTGGAACATGTTTATGATTCTGTATTGCATGGTGAATGGGTGGAACATGTGTATGATTCTGTATTGCATGGTGAATGGGTGGAACATGTGTATGGTTCTGTATTGTATGATGAATGGATGGAACATGTTTATGATTCTGTATTGTATGGTGAATGGGTGGAACATGTGTATGATTATGTATTGCATAGTAAATGGGTGGAACATGTGTATGATTCTGTATTGTATGGTGAATTGCTGGAACATGTGTATGATTCTGTATTGCATGGTGAATGGGTGGAACATGTGTATGATTCTGTATTGCATTGTGAATGGGTGGATCATGTGTATGAATCTGTATTGCATGGTGAATGGTTGGAATATGTTTATGATTATGTATTGCATAGTGAATGGGTGGAACATATGTATGATTCTGTACTGCATGGTGAATGGGTGGAACATGTGTATGTTTCTCTACTGCATGGTGAATGGGTGGAACATGTGTATGATTCTGTATTGCATGGTGAATGGTTGAACATGTTATGATTCTGTATTGTATGGTGAATGGTGGAACATGTGTTATCATTCTGTATTGTATGGTGATGGGTAGAACATGTGTATGATTCTGTATTGCATGGGAATGGGTGGAACATGTGTATGATTCTGTATTGCATGGTGAATGGGTGGAACATGTGTATTTCTGTATTGTATGGTGAATGGGTGGAACATGTGTATCATTCTGTATTGTATGGTGAATGGGTGGACCATGTGTATGATTCTGTATTGTATGGTGAATGGGTGGAACATGTGTATCATTCTGTATTGTATGGTGAATGGGTGGAACATGTGTATGATTCTGTATTGCATGGTGAATGGCTATTGAACATGTGTATGATACTGTCTTGCATGGTGAATGGGTGGAACATGTGTATGATTCTGTATTGCATGGTGAATGGGTGGAACATGTGTATGATTCTGTATTGTCTGTTGAATGGGTGGAACATGTGTATGATTCTGTATTGTATGGCGAATGGGTGGAACATGTGTATGATTCTGTATTGCATGGTGAATGGGTGGAACATGTGTATGTATATGTACTGCATGGTTAATGGGTGGAACATGTGTATCATTCTGTATTGTATGGTGAATGGGTGGAACATGTGTATCATTCTGTATTGTATGGTGAATTGGTGGAACATGTGTATGATTCTTTATTGCATGGTGAATGGCTATTGAACATGTTTATGATTCTGTAGTGCATGGTGAATGAATGGAACATGTGTATGATTCTGTATTGCATTGTGAATGGGTGGAACATGTGTATGATTATGTATTGTATGGTGAATGGGTGGAACATGTGTATGATTCTTTATTGCATAGTGAATGGGTGGAACATGTGTATGATTCTGTATTGCATTGTGAATGGGTGGAACATGTGTATGATTATGTATTGTATGGTGAATGGGTGGAACATGTGTATGATGCTGTATTGCATAGTGAATGGGTGGAACATGTGTATGGTTCTGTATTGCATGGTGAATGGGTGGAAAATGTGTATCATTCTGTATTGTATGGTGAATGGGTATTGAACATGTGTATGATTATGTCTTGCATGGTGAATGGGTGGAACATGTGTATCATTCTGTATTGTATGGTGAATGGGTGGAACATGTGTATCATTCTGTATTGTATGGTGAATGGGTGGAACATGTGTATGTTTCTCTACTGCATGGTGAATGGGTGGAACATGTGTATGATTCTGTATTGCATGGTGAATGGGTTGAACATGTGTATGATTCTGTATTGCATGGTGAATGGGTTGAACATGTGTATCATTCTGTATTGTATGGTGGGTAGAACATGTGTATGATTCCTGTATTGCATGGTGAATGGGTGGAACATTTGTATGATTCTGTATTGCTGGTGAATGGGTGGAACATGTGTATGATTCTGTATTGTATATGAATGATTGGAACATGTGTATGATTCTGTATTGTATGGTGAATGGTGGAACATGTGTTGATTCTGTATTCATGTGAATGGCTATTGAACATGTTTATGATTCTGTATTGCATGGTGAATGAATGGAACATGTGTATGATTCTGTATTGCATTGTGAATGGGTGGACATTGTATGATTATGTTATTGTATGGTGAATGGGTGGAACATGTGTATGATTCTGTATTGCATAGTGAATGGGTGGAACTTGTATGATTCTGTATTGCATGGTGAATGGGTGGAACATGTGTATGATTCTGTATTGCATAGTGAATGGGTGGAACATGTGTATGATTCTGTATTGCATTGTGAATGGGTGGAACATGTGTATGATGCTGTATTGCATAGTGAATGGGTGGAACATGTGTATGATTCTGTATTGCATGGTGAATGGCTATTGAACATGTGTATGATTCTGTCTTGCATGGTGAATGTGTGGAACATGTGTATGATTCTGTATTGCATGGTGAATGGTGGAACATGAGTATGATTTTGTATTGCATGGTGAATGGGTGGAACATGTGTATGATTCTGTATTGCATGGTGAATGGGTGGAACATGAGTATGATTTTGTATTGCATGGTGACTGGGTGGAACATGTGTATGATTCTGTATTGCATAGTGAATGGGTGGAACATGAGTATGATTTTGTATTGCATGGTTATGGGTGGGACATGGTTATATTCTGTATTGCATGTGAATGGGGTGAACATGTTTATGATCTGTATTGCATGGTGAATGGGTGGAACATGTGTATGATTCTGTATTGCATGGTGAATGGGTGGAACATGTGTATGGTTCTGTATTGTATGATGAATGGATGGAACATGTTTATGATTCTGTATTGTATGGTGAATGGGTTGAACATGTGTATGATTATGTATTGCATAGTAAATGGGTGGAACATGTGTATGATTCTGTATTGTATGGTGAATTGGTGGAACATGTGTATGATTCTGTATTGCATGGTGAATGGGTGGAACATGTGTATGATTCTGTATTGCATTGTGAATGGGTGGAACATGTGTATGATTCTGTATTGCATGGTGAATGGTTGGAACATGTTTATGATTCTGTATTGCATAGTGAATGGGTGGAACATATGTATGATTCTGTACTGCATGGTGAATGGGTGGAACATGTGTATGTTTCTGTACTGCATGGTGAATGGGTGGAACATGTGTATGATTCTGTATTGCATGGTGAATGGGTGGAACATGTGTATGATTCTGTATTGTATGGTGAATGGGTGGAACATGTGTATCATTCTGTATTGTATAGTGAATGGGTGGAACATGTGTATGATTCTGTATTGCATGGTGAATGGCTATTGAACATGTGTATGATTCTGTCTATTGCATGGTGAATGGGTGGAACATGTGTATGATTCTGTATTGCATGGTGTATGGGTGGAACATGTGTATGATTCTGTATTGTATGGTGAATGGGTGGAACATGTGTATCATTCTGTATTGTATGGTGAATGGGTGGAACATGTGTATGATTCTGTATTGCATGGTGAATGGCTATTGAACATGTTTATGATTCTGTAGTGCATGGTGAATGAATGGAACATGTGTATGATTCTGTATTGCATGTGAATGGGTGGAACATGTGTATGATTCTGTATTGTATGGTGAATGGGTGGAACATGTGTATGATTCTGTATTGCATAGTGAATGGGTGGAACATGTGTATGATTCTGTATTGCATGGTGAATGGGTGGAACATGTTATGATTCTGTATTGCATGTTGAATGTGTGGAACATGTGTATGATTCTGTATTGCATGGGAATGGGTGGAACATCGTATGATTCTGTATTGCATAGTGAATGTGTGGAACATGAGTATGATTTTGTATTGCATGGTGAATGGTGGAACATGTGTATGATTCTGTATTGCATGGTGAATGGGTGGAACATGTGTATGATTCTGTATTGCAGGGTGAATGGGTGGAACATTTGTATGTTTATGTACTGCATGGTGAATGGGTGGAACATGTGTATGATTCTGTATTGTACGGTGAATGGGTGGAACATGTATATGATTCTGTATTGCATTGTGAAAGGGTGGACATGTGTATGATTCTGTATTGCATGGTGAATGGGTGAACATGTGTATGGTTCTGTATTGTATGATGAATGGATGGAACATGTTTATGATTCTGTATTGTATGGTGAATGTGGAACATGTGTATGATTCTGTATTGCACGGTGAATGGTTGGAGCATGTGTATGATTCTGTATTGTATGGTGAATTGGTGGAACATGTGTATGATTCTGTATTGCATGGTGAATGGGTGGAACATGTGTATGCTTCTGTATTGCATGGTGAATGGGTGGAACATGTGTATGATTCTGTATTGTATGGTGAAGGGTGGACATGTGTATGATCTGTAGTGTATGTGAATGGGTGGAACATGTGTATGTTCTGTATTGCATGGTGAATGGTGGAACATGTGTATGATTCTGTATTGCATGGTAATGGGTGGAACATGAGTATGATTCTGTATTGCATGCTGAATGGGTGGAACATGTGTTGATTCTGTATTGCATGCTGAATGGGTGGAACATGTGTATGATCTGTATTGCATGGTGAATGGGTGGAACATGTTTTATGATTCTGTATTGCATGGTGAATGGTTCGAACATGTTTATGATTCTGTATTGCATGCTGAATGGGTGAACATGTTTATGATTCTGTATTGCATGCTGAATGGGTGAACATGGTTATGATTCTGTATTGCATGGTGAATGGGTGTAACATGTTTATGATTCTGTATTGCATAGTGAATGGGTGGAATATGTGTATGATTCTGAATTGCATGCTGAATGGGTGGAACATGTGTATGATTCTGTATTGCATTGTGAATGGGTGGAACATGTGTATGATTCTGTAGTGCATGGTGAATGGTGGAACATGTGTATGATTCTGTATTGCATGGTGAATGGGTGGAACATGTGTATGATTCTGTATTGCATAGTGAATGGTGGAACATGTGTAAATGGATTCTGTATTGCATGGTGAATGGGTGGAACATGTGTATGATTCTGTATTGCATAGTGAATGGGTGGAACATGTGTATGATTCTGTATTGCATGGTGAATGGGTGGAACATGTGTATGATTCTGTATTACATGGTGAATGGGTGGAACATGTGTATGATGCTGTACTGCATGGTGAATGGGTGGAACATGTGTATGATTCTGTATTGCATGGTGAATGGGTGGAACATGTGTATGATTCTGTATTGCATGGTGAATGGGGTGGAACATGAGTATGATTCTGTATTGCATGGTGAATGGGTGGAACATGTGTATGATTCTGTATTGTATGATGAATGGATGGAACATGTTTATGATTCTGTATTGTATGTGAATGGGTGGAACATGTGTATGATTATGTACTGCATAGTAAATGGGTGGAACATGTGTATGATTCTGTATTGTATGGTGAATTGGTGGAACATGTATGATTCTGTATTGCATGGTGAATGGTGGAACATGTGTATGATTCTGTATTGCATGCTGAATGGGTGGACATGTGTATGATTCTGTATTGTATGGTGAATGGGTGGAACATGTGTATGATTCTGTATTGTATAGTGAATGGGTGGAACATGTGTATGTTCTGTATTGCATGGTGAATGGTGGAACATGTGTATGGTTCTGTATTGCATGTAAATGGGTGGAACATGAGTATGATTCTGTATTGCATGCTGAATGGGTGGAACATGTGTATGATTCTGTATTGCATGCTGAATGGGTGGAACATGTGTATGATTCTGTATTGCATGGTGAATGGGTGGAACATGTTATGATTCTGTATTGCATGGTGAATGGTTGGAACATGTGTATGATTCTGTATTGCATGGTGAATGGGTGGAACATGTGTATGATTCTGTATTGCATGGTGAATGGGTGGAACATGTGTATGATTCTGTATTGCATGATGAATGGGTGGAACATGTGTATGATTCTGTATTGCATGGTGAATGGATGGAACATGTGTATGATTCTGTATTGTATGGTGAATGGGTGGAACATGTGTATGATTCTGTATTGCATGGTGAATGGGTGGAACATGTGTATGATGCTTTATTGCATAGTGAATAGGTGGAACATGTGTATGCTTCTGTATTGCATGGTAAATGGGTGGAATATGTGTATGATTCTGTATTACATGGTGAATAGTTGGAACATGTTTATGATTCTGTATTGCATAGTGAATGGGTGGAACATATGTATGATTCTGATTTGCATGCTGAATGGGTGGAACATGTGTATGATTCTGTATTGCATTGTGAAAGGGTGGAACATGTGTATGATTCTGTAGTGCATGGTGAATGAAAGGAACATGTGTATGATTCTGTATTGCATGGTGAATGGGTGGAACATGTGTATGATTCTGTATTGCATGTTGAATGGGTGGAACATGCGTATGATTCTGTATTGCATGGCGAATGGGTGGAACATGTGTATGATTCTGTATTGCATTGCTGAATGGGTGGAACATGACAAATAGGTGGAACATTTCATTCTGTATTGCATGGTGAATGGGTGGAACATGTGTATGATTCTGTATTGCATGGTGAATGGGTGGAACATGTGTATGATTCTGTATTGCATGGTGAATGGGTGGAACATGTGTATGATTTTGTATTGTATAGTGAATGGGTGGAACATGCGTATGATTCTGTATTGCATAGTGAATGGGTGGAACGTGTGTATGATTCTGTATTGCACGGTGAATGGGTGGAACATGTGTATGATTCTGGATTGCATAGTGAATAAGTGGAACATGTGTATGATACTGTTATGCATGTTGAATGGGTGGAACATGTGTATGATTTTGTATTGCATGGTGAATGGATGGAACATGTGTATGATTCTGTATTGCATGGTGAATGGTTGGAACATGTGTATGATTCTGTATTGCATGGTGAATGGGTGGAACATGTGTATGAATCTGTATTGCATGGTGAATGGGTGGAACATGTGTATGATTCTGTATTGCATGGTGAATGGGTGGAACATGTGTATGATTCTGTATTGCATAGTGAATGGGTGGAACATGTGTATGCTTCTGTATTGCATGGTAAATAGGTGGAATATGTGTATGATTCTGTATTACATGGTGAATAGGTGGAACATGTTTATGATTCTGTATTGCATAGTGAATGGGTGGAACATGTGTATGATTCTGAATTGCATGCTGAATGGGTGGGAATTGTGTATGATTCTGTGGGGGGGTGGAACATGTGTATGATTCTGTATTGCATAGTAAATGGGTGGAACATGTGTATGATTCTGTATTGTATGGTGAATTGGTGGAACATGTGTATGATTCTGTATTGCATGGTGAATGGGTGGAACATGTGTATGATTCTGTATTGCATGCTGAATGGGTGGAACATGTGTATGATTCTGTATTGTATGGTGAATGGGTGGAACATGTGTATGATTCTGTAGTGTATGGTGAATGGGTGGAACATGTGTATGGTTCTGTATTGCATGGTGAATGGGTGGAACATGTGTATGGTTCTGTATTGCATGGTAAATGGGTGGAACATGAGTATGATTCTGTATTGCATGCTGAATGGGTGGAACATGTGTATGATTCTGTATTGCATGCTGAATGGGTGGAACATGTGTATGATTCTGTATTGCATGGTGAATGGGTGGAACATGTTTATGATTCTGTATTGCATGGTGAATGGTTCGAACATGTGTATGATTCTGTATTGCATGCTGAATGGGTGGAACATGTTTATGATTCTGTATTGCATGCTGAATGGGTGGAACATGTTTATGATTCTGTATTGCATGGTGAACGGGTCCAACATGTGTATGATTCTGTATTGCATGCTGAATGGGTGGAACATGTGTATGATTCTGTATTGCATGCTGAATGGGTGGAACATGTGTATGATTCTGTATTGCATGCTGAATGGGTGGAACATGTGTATGATTCTGTAGTGCATAGTGAATGGGTGGAACATGTGTATGATTCTGTATTGCATGGTGAATGGGTGGAACATGTGTATGATTCTGTATTGCATAGTGAATGGGTGGAACATGTGTATGATTCTGTATTGCATAGTGAATGGGTGGAACATGTTTATGATTCTGTATTGCATAGTGAATGGGTGGAACATGTGTATGATTCTGTATTGCATGGTGAATGGGTGGAACATGTGTATGATTCTGTATTGCATGGTGAATGGGTGGAACATTTCATTCTGTATTGCATGGTGAATGGGTGGAACATGTGTATGATTCTGTATTGCATGGTGAATGGGTGGAAAATGTTATGATTCTGTATTGCATGCTGAATGTGTGGAACATGTGTATGATTCTGTATTGCATGGTGAACGGGTGGAACATGTTTATGATTCTGTATTGCATTGTGAATGGGTGGAACATGTGTATGATTCTGTATTGCATGGTGAATGGGTGGAACATTCGTATGATTCTGTATTGCATAGTGAATGGGTGGAACATGAGTATGATTTTGTATTGCATGGTGAATGGGTGGAACATGTTTATGATTCTGTATTGCATGGTGAATGGGTGGAACATGTGTATGATTCTGTATTGCATGGTGAATGGGTGGAACATGTGTATGGTTCTGTATTGTATGGTGAATGGGTGGAACATGTGTATGATTCTGTATAGCATGGTGAATGGGTGGAACATGTGTATGATTCTGTATTGCATGGTGAATGGGTGGAACATGTGTATGATTCTGTATTGTATGGTGAATGGGTGGAACATGTGTATGATTCTGTAGTGTATGGTGAATGGGTGGAACATGTGTATGGTTCTGTATTGCATGGTGAATGGGTGGAACATGAGTATGATTCTGTATTGCATGGTGAATGGGTGGAACATGTGTATGGTTCTGTATTGTATGATGAATGGATGGAACATGTTTATGATTCTGTATTGTATGGTGAATGGGTGGAACATGTGTATGATTATGTATTGCATAGTAAATGGGTGGAACATGTGTATGATTCTGTATTGTATGGTGAATTGGTGGAACATGTGTATGATTCTGTATTGCATGGTGAATGGGTGGAACATGTGTATGATTCTGTATTGCATGCTGAATGGGTGGAACATGTGTATGATTCTGTATTGTATGGTGAATGGGTGGAACATGTGTATGATTCTGTAGTGTATAGTGAATGGGTGGAACATGTGTATGGTTCTGTATTGCATGGTGAATGGGTGGAACATGTGTATGGTTCTGTATTGCATGGTAAATGGGTGGAACATGAGTATGATTCTGTATGGCATATTGAATGAGTGGAACATGTGTATGATTCTGTATTGCATGCTGAATGGGTGGAACATGTGTATGATTCTGTATTGCATGCTGAATGGGTGGAACATGTGTATGATTCTGTATTGCATGGTGAATGGGTGGAACATGTTTATGATTCTGTATTGCATGGTGAATGGTTCGAACATGTGTATGATTCTGTATTGCATGCTGAATGGGTGGAACATGTGTATGATTCTGTATTGCATGCTGAATGGGTGGAACATGTTTATGATTCTGTATTGCATGGTGAATGGGTCCAACATGTGTATGATTCTGTATTGCATGCTGAATGGGTGGAACATGTGTATGATTCTGTATTGCATGGTGAATGGGTGGAACATGTGTATGATTCTGTATTGCATGGTGAATGGATGGAACATGTGTATGATTCTGTATTGCCTGGTGAATGGGTGGAACATGTGTATGATTCTGTATTGCATGGTGAATGGGTGGAACATGTGTATGATTCTGTATTGTATGGTGAATGGGTGAAACATGTGTATGATTCTGTATTGCATAGTGAATGGGTGGAACATGTGTATGCTTCTCTATTGCATGGTGAATGGGTGGAATATGTGTATGATTATGTATTGCATAGTGAATGGGTGGAACATGTGTATGATTCTGTATTACATGGTGAATGGGTGGAACATGTTTATGATTCTGTATTGCATTGTGAATGGGTGGAACATGTGTATGGTTCTGTATTGTATGGTGAATGGGTGGAACATATGATTCTGTATTGTATGGTGAATGGGTGGAATATGTGTATGATTCTGTATTGCATGGTGAATGGGTGGAACATGTGTATGATTCTGTATTGTATGGTGAATGGGTGGAACATGTGTATGATTCTGTAGTTATGGTGAATGGTGGAACATGTGTATGGTTCTGTATTGCATGGTGAATGGGTGGAACATGAGTATGATTCTGTATTGCATGGTGAATGGGTGGAACATGTGTATGATTCTGTATTGTATGATGAATGGATGGAACATGTTTATGATTCTGTATTGTATGTGAATGGGTGGAACATGTGTATGATTATGTACTGCATAGTAAATGGGTGGAACATGTGTATGATTCTGTATTGTATGGTGAATTGGTGGAACATGTATGATTCTGTATTGCATGGTGAATGGTGGAACATGTGTATGATTCTGTATTGCATGCTGAATGGGTGGACATGTGTATGATTCTGTATTGTATGGTGAATGGGTGGAACATGTGTATGATTCTGTATTGTATAGTGAATGGGTGGAACATGTGTATGTTCTGTATTGCATGGTGAATGGTGGAACATGTGTATGATTCTGTATTGCATGCTGAATGGGTGGGACATGTTTATGATTCTGTATTGCATGGTGAATAGGTGGAACATGCGTATGATTCTGTATTGCATGGTGAATGGGTTGAACATGTGTATGATTCTGTATTGCATGGTGAATGGGTGGAACATGTGTATGATTCTGTATTGTATGGTGAATGGGTGGAACATGTTTATGATTCTGAATTGCATGGTGAATGGGTGGAACATGTGTATGATTCTGTATTGCTTGGTGAATGGGTGGAACATGTGTATGATTCTGTATTGCATGGTGAATGGGTGGAACATGTGTATGATTATGTATTGCATAGTGAATGGGTGGAACATGTGTATGATTCTGTAGTGCATTGTGAATGGGTGGAACATGTGTATGATTCTGTATTGCATGATGAATGGGTGGAACATGTCTATGATTCTGTATTGCATAGTGAATGGGTGGAACATGTGTATGATTCTGTATTGTATGGTGAATGGGTGGAACATGTGTATGATTCTGTATTGTATGTTGAATGTGTGGAACATGTGTATGATTCTGTATTGCATAGTGAATGGGTGAAACATGTTTATGATTCTGTATTGCATGTGAATGGTGGAACATGTGTATGATTCTGTATTGCATGGTGAATGGGTGGAACATGTGTATGATTCTGTATTGCATGGTGAATGGGTGAACATTTCATTCTGTATTGCATGGTGAATGGGTGGAACATGTGTATGATTCTGTATTGCATGGTGAATGGGTGGAACATTTCATTCTGTATTGCATGGTGAATGGCTATTGAACATGTGTATGATTCTGTCTTGCATGGTGAATGGGTGGAACATGTGTATGATTCTTTATTGCATGGTGAATGGGTGGAACATGTGTATCATTCTGTATTGTATGGTGAATGGGTGGAACATGTGTATCATTCTGTATTACTTGGTGAATGGATGGAACATGTTTATGATTCTGTATTGCATAGTGAATGGGTGGAACATGTGTATGATTCTGTATTGCATGCTGAATGGGTGGAACATGTGTATGATTCTGTATTGCATGGTGAATGGGTGGAACATGTTTATGATTCTGTATTGCATGGTGAATGGGTGGAACATGTGTATGATTCTGTATTGCATGGTGAATGGGTGGAACATGTGTATGGTTCTGTATTGTATGGTGAATGGGTGGAACATGTGTATGATTCTGTATAGCATGGTGAATGGGTGGAACATGTGTATGATTCTGTATTGCATGGTGAATGGGTGGAACATGTGTATGATTCTGTATTGTATGGTGAATGGGTGGAACATGTGTATGATTCTGTAGTGTATGGTGAATGGGTGGAACATGTGTATGGTTCTGTATTGCATGGTGAATGGGTGGAACATGTGTATGGTTCTGTATTGTATGGTGAATGGGTGGAACATGTGTATGATTCTGTATTGCATGCTGAATGGTGGAACATGTGTATGATTCTGTATTGCATGCTGAATGGGTGGAACATGTTTATGATTCTGTATTGCATGGTGAATGGGTGGAACATGTGTATGATTCTGTATTGTATGGTGAATGGGTGGAACATGTGTATGATTCTGTATTGCATGGTGAATGGGTGGAACATGTGTATGATTCTGTATTGCATGGTGAATGGGTGGAACATGTGTATGATTCTGTATTGTATGGTGAATGGGTGGAACATGTGTATGTATATGTACTGCATGGTGAATGGGTGGAACATGTGTATGGTTCTGTATTGTACGGTGAATGGGTGAAACATGTGTATGATTCTGTATTATATGGTGAATGGGTGGAACATGTGTATGATTCTGTATTGCATGGTGAATAGGTGGAACATGTGTATGATTCTGTATTGTATGGTGAATGGGTGGAACATGTGTATGATTCTATATCGCATAGTGAATGGGCGGAACATGTGTATGATTCTGTATTGCATGGTGAATGGGTGGAACATGTGTATGATTCTGTATTGCATGCTGAATGGGTGGAACATGTGTATGCTTCTGTATTGCATGGTGAATGGGTGGAATATGTGTATGGTTCTGTATTGCATAGTGAATGGGCGGAACATGTGTATGATTCTGTATTGCATGGTGAATGGGTGGACTATGAGTATGATTCTGTATTGCATGGTGAATGGGTGGAACAGGTGTATGATTCTGTATTGCATGCTGAATGGGTGGAACATGTGTATGGTTCTGTTTTGCATGGTGAATGGGTGGAACATGTGTATGATTCTGTATTGCATGCTGAATGGGTGGAACATGTGTATGATTCTGTATTGCATGCTGAATGGGTGGAACATGTGTATGATTCTGTATTGTATGGTGAATGGGTGGAACATGTGTATGATTCAGTATTGTATGGTGAATGGGTGGAACATGTGTATGATTCTGTATTGTATGGTGAATGGGTGGAACATGTGTATGATTCTGTATTGTATGGTGACTGGGTGGAACATGTGTATGTTTCTATATTGTATGGTGAATGTGTGGAACATGTGTATGCTTCTGTATTGCATAGTGAATGGGTGGAATATGTGTATGATTCTGTATTGCATAGTGAATGTGTGGAACATGTGTATAATTCTGTATTACTTGGTGAATGGGTGGAACATGTTTATGATTCTGTATTGCATAGTGAATGGGTGGAACATGTGTATGATTCTGTATTGCATGCAGAATAGGTGGAACATGTGTATGATTCTGTAGTGCATTATGAATGGGTGGAACATGTTTATGATTCTGTATTGCATGGTGAATGGGTGGAACATGTTTATGATTCTGTATTGCATAGTGAATGGGTGGAACATGTGTATGATTCAGTATTGTATGGTGAATGGGTGGAACATGTGTATGATTCTGTATTGCATGGTGAATGGATGGAACATGTGTATGATTCTGTATTGCATGGTGAATGGTTGGAACATGTGTATGATTCTGTATTGCATGGTGAATGGGTGGAACATGTGTATGATTCTGTATTGCATGGTGAATGGATGGAACATGTGTATGATTCTGTATTGCCTGGTGAATGGGTGGAACATGTGTATGATTCTGTATTGCATGGTGAATGGGTGGAACATGTGTATGATTCTGTATTGTATGGTGAATGGGTGAAACATGTGTATGATTCTGTATTGCATAGTGAATGGGTGGAACATGTGTATGCTTCTCTATTGCATGGTGAATGGGTGGAATATGTGTATGATTATGTATTGCATAGTGAATGGGTGGAACATGTGTATGATTCTGTATTACATGGTGAATGGGTGGAACATGTTTATGATTCTGTATTGCATTGTGAATGGGTGGGACATGTGTATGATTCTGTATTGCATGCTGAATGGGTGGAACATGTGTATGATTCTGTATTACATTGTGAATGGGTGGAACATGTGTATGATTCTGTAGTGCATGGTGAATGGATGGAACATGTATATGATTCTGTATTGCATGGTGAATGGGTGGAACATGCGTATGATTCTGTATTGCATGGTGAATGGGTGGAACATGTGTATGATTCTGTATTGCATGGTGAATGGGTGGAACATGTGTATGATTCTGTATTGCATGGTGAATGGGTGGAACATGTGTATGATTCTGTATTGCATGGATGGGGAATGGGTTGAACATTTTATTACTCTGTGGAACACAATAATAATTGTTATCAACATATTTGTTTTTTATAGAATGCATTTTGAAAATAATTTCCGAGCATTACTTCGTCTTTTAGTTATTATTTAGTGATTTCTATTATCACTACACAAACATTGGATAAAACATTGGATAAAAGTGTGGACATTAGTTTATACAGACGGATTTGTAGCCCAGTGGTAACACGCTGTACTGGTAATCCACGGATCGCAGGTTCGATACCCCGTCTGACCCTAATAAAATTAATAGTCTTTCATGTGGGACTTTAAACCGAGGTCTCGTGTCGCTGCTTTACACCGTGCACGTAAAAGAACCAGAGCGGACTCTGGAATGGGTCTCTGTCTGTATCATGCACTATCCTCCAACAATCTAAAATGACTAATCTCTTCAGGAGGCGTCGCTCATATGGGCAACCGGTAGCGACGATAAAAGTTAATACACATTTCTTGTTTGTTACATTTTATTACAGACCATTTTGCAATGAATTGGTGTATAATCACTTAGGATAAATAGAATTAAATGTCAAAAAGAATATATGTATATTGTATGATTCTGAAGTTGCTCCAAATATTATTAAACACCACGTGACCGATTAGGAATTTTGTTGAGTGTATATTTAGGGACATACCAACTAGTTTGTAGATACGCACATTAGAATGATGTGGATATTTAATTAGCATCTATATTGACATTATACAACCATTTATTTGTTCTTTGCATAATTAGATCTCATGTTAGATTACCCATGTAAGCAAGCACAGTCTTGTGTTATTATTATTGTAAATATTGGTAAGTAAGCTTTTCCCAATGATATCGACTCACTCTAAGCTGTCCACCACACGTATCTCTGAATGTTAGGTTAGATCCAAAACTAGTTTCTATCCACAATAAAGAACACACTAGTGTATCTGTGAGTTGACATATACTGTGATATCATAGCTCAGTTGTACAAGTAAGAATTGTTTCCAGGCACTAATTAGGCTGATTCTATTGGAGAAGAAATAAACCTATTTGCTTTAGCGTTTTTGTAAAATATAAGTGAGTTTTACGTCAGCAAGCTCAGAAAACATGTTGTATTGCTATTATCTATGATTTGCGAGGATACTTCTCGTCTGCCTTTGCTTTGAATAAAGCCCACCGTGGAGCATATAATGAATAGGGCCCGCACTGGAGCATAACATGAATAGGGTCCACACTGGAGCATAACATGAATAGGGCCCACACTGGAGCATAACATGAATAGGGCCCAAACTGGAGCATAACATGAATAGTGCACACACTGGAGCATAGCATGAATAGTGCACATACTGGAGCATAGCATGAATAGTGCCCACACTGGAGTATAACATGAATAGTGCACACACTGGAGCATAGCATGAATAGTGCACATACTGGAGCATAGCATGAATAGTGCACACACTGGAGCATAGCATGAATAGTGCACACACTGGAGCATAGCATGAATAGTGCACACACTGGAGCATAGCATGAATAGTGCCCACACTGGAGTATAACATGAATAGTGCCCACACTGGAGCATATAATGAATAGGGCCCACACTGGAGCATAACATGAATAGGGCCCAAACTGGAGCATAACATGAATAGGGCCCACACTGGAGCATAGCATGAATAGGGCCCACACTGGAGTATAGCATGAATAGGGCCCACACTGGAGCATAGCATGAATAGTGCCCACACTGGAGTATAGCACGAATAGGGCCCACACTGGAGTATAGCATGAATAGGGCCCACACTGGAGTATAGCATGAATAGGGCCCACACTGGAGTATAGCATGAATAGGGCCCACACTGGAGCATATCATGAATAGGGCCCACACTGGAGCATAGCATGAATATAGTCCACACTGGAGTATAGCATGAATAGGGCCCACACTGGAGCATAGCATGAATAGGGCCCACAATGGAGCATAGCATGAATAGGGCCCACACTGGAGCATAGCATGAATAGTGCACACACTGGAGCATAGCATGAATAGTGCACACACTGGAGCATAGCATGAATAGTGCACACACTGGAGCATAGCATGAATAGTGCACACACTGGAGCATAGCATGAATAGGGCCCACACTAGAGTATAGCATGAATAGTGCCCACACTAGAGCATAGCATGAATAGGGCCCGCACTGGAGCATAACATGAATAGGGCCCGCACTGGAGCATAGCATGAATAGGGCCCACACTTGAACATAACATGAATAGAGCCCACACTGGGGTAAAACATGAATATGACCCACACTTGAACATACAATGAATAGGGCCCACACTGGAATATAACACGAATAGGGCCCACACTTGAACATAACATGAATAGGGCCCACACTTGAACATAACATGAATAGGGCCCACGCTTGAACATACAATGAATCGGACCCACACTTGAACATTCAATGAATATGGCTCACACTTGAACATACAATGAATAGGGCCCAAGCTTGAACATACAATGAATAGGGCCCACGCTTGAACATACAATGCATATGGTCCACACTTGAACATACAATGAATAGGGTCCACACTGAAGCATACATGTGCAACCGTCGATTATTAAATTGAAGATGCCAAAGTTGACTTTGAGTATAGTCATGTCGAATGATATACAATGTATAGGAATGAGTTCTCGATCATAGTGATTAATATAAGTTGTAATAACTTGTTTCGCAATCGAGTAACGATACATTTGTATTAACTAATACATGCTGGTCTTTGACACTTTATACAATCGGAGTGTATGAAAAGTCTCATTTGATATTCATGCTTAATTAACGAGAACTGCCGACATGTATAAAATTACAGATCACATTAGATTGCACCAACGACAGATCGACTGTTCTAAGAGAGACAAATTCATAGTGAAAACACATATCCAGAATTATCATTCTTTGTATGCGACATTTACTGTTCTATGCTATATGTATCTACCTGCAGCTATAGTACTGTCTAATAAACTAAATAAGCTTATTACCGCTTAGCATTGAGTTATCATATGAAATATAAGTTATTTCCATATATATAAATGCATCACTGAATTATAAAAGCAGCTGATTCCGTTACTAGTTACTATTTCTAACAAGGTTCAACCGATAAAATATTGATTATAATTATATATAAGGGTAAATCACATACCGAAAGACAATGGATGCAGACGTGTGCCGTATCGCATAGCAGACGGGTGCCGTAACGCATAGCAGACGGGAGCAGTATCGTATAGAAGGCGAGTGTCGTATCGTATAGAAGGCGAGTGTCGTATCGCATAGCAGACGGATGCCGTATCGTATAGAAGGCGAGATATAGAAGGCGCGTGTCGTATTGCATAGCAGACGGATGCCGTGTCGTATAGAAGGTGAATGTCGTATCGCATAGCAGACGGATTCCGTATCGTATAGAAGGCGAGTGTCGTATCGCATAGCAGACGGGTGCCGTATCTTATAGAAGGCGAACGAAAGTCGTATCGCATAGCAGACGGGTTCCGTATCGTATAGAAGGTGAGTGTCGTATCGCATAGCAAACGGATGCCGTATCGCATTGAAGGCGAGTGCGTATCGTATAGCAGACGGGTGCCGTATCATATAGAAGGCGATATATAGAAGGCGAGTGCCGTATCGCATAGCAGACGGATGCCGTATCGCATAGTAGACGGGTGCCGTATCGCATAGCAGACGGGTGCCGTATCGCATAGTAGACGGGTGCCGTATCGCATAGTAGACGGGTGCCGTATCGTATAGAAGGCGGGTGCCGCATAGCATAGCAGACGGGTGCCGTATCTTATAGAAGGCGAGTGCCGCATAGCATAGCAGACGGGTACCGCATCATATAGAAGGCGAGTGCCGCATAGCATAGCAGACGGGTGCCGTATCTTATAGAAGGCGAGTGCCGCATAGCATAGCAGACGGGTGCCGTATCTTATAGAAGGCGAGTGCTGCATAGCATAGCAGATGGGTGCCGTATCATATAGAAGGCGAGTGCCGCATAGCAGACGGGTACCGCATCGTATAGAAGGCGAGTGCCGCATAGCATAGCAGACGGGTGCCGTATCTTATAGAAGGCGAGTGCCGCATAGCATAGCAGACGGGTGCCGTATCTTATAGAAGGCGAGTGCCGCATAGCATAGCAGACCGGTGCGTATCATATAGAAGGCGCGTGCCATATTAAGGTTGTGTATGCGTAAATAAGCGGAAGTGCATTCGAGGCATACTCGAATGTAGCCCTAATAACTAATATAGGTCATGTTCCATTTTGGTTAAAATGTATCTTCATAACAGGCAGTGTATAGTTTTTGTGTATTTTGATAAGTTATGTGACTAGGAATACGTCAGACTAGTTGATGTAGCAAAGATGTAATATAAAAAATTAAGCACATGAAGGCGGGGTATACCGTAATATTTGGCCAAGGAACACCGTGTGTAAACACAGTGACGTCATTCACATGTGACCGGTGTCATTGCTCAATATTACATTTGTGATCTTTTTGCTGTTTTTCAGTTTGATTTGAATACCTCTTCACAATGGATGTATTATCAGAAGAAATTAAAGATTTGAAATATAAATGAACAGACTGTATGTTTTTACTTTTTACTATGTATTTAATAGGCAATGTATTTGTCTGCGCAACCATAAATTGATAATAACATTATTGCTATTTAGAATGCCAGGATGAAGCATAAGTTTAAAGGCTGTATATACGTAAATGGCAGAAGTTCATCCGAGGTCGAATGTGGTCTCAATGACTACTATAGTTAATTTTTCTTTTTGATAAAATAATGCATTTTCATGATACGCAGTGTATAGTTTTTGTGTTTAATGAGAGACTTCAGACTAGTTGATGTGTAGAAAAGATGTGGTATAAGAATTCAGGCCATTGCAAACTGAAGGTCGGTATACTGTAAACACAGTGGCGTTATTCACAGGCGAGCACTGGTTATTTGAAACTTAAAATTTGAAATATTCTTGGTGTGTTTCAGGCTGATTTGAATACCTCTTCACAGTGGATGTGGTATCAGAAGAAATGAAAGATTGGAACTATAAATGAACAGACTGTATGTTTTTACTTGTTACTCTGTATTTAATAGGCAATTTATTTGTTGTTCTACAACCTTAAAATACTGCTGTCAAATAATGCAATGGTTATTTTATGCAACATATGCTTACAGTCAACCCTGTGTTAGAGGGCACCTCCACTAAGTGCAGGCAACCTGTATTAAGCAGCCAGTTTCCAGATACACAATATGTTTTTCATAAATCATTTGGCCTGTGTATTAAGCAGCCCGTTTCCAGATTCCCAATATGTTGTTTATAATACATATGCCATCCACTAAGCGGTAACTTGTATTAAGCAGCCAGTTTCCAGATTCCCAATATGTTGTTTTAATACATATGCCCTCAATTAAACAGCCACTTGTATTAAGCACCAGTTTCCATATTCCATATATGTTGTATTTGATGCATATGCCCTCAATTAAACAGCTACCTATATTAAGCAGCTAGTCTCCAGATTCTTTATGATACATTTGTCATGTATTAAGCAAATTATGTTCTTTCGGGTTCGGCCGAGGCCTAGCACTTGAGGATATTTGCAATGCAATTTACATTATTGCAATGTTGGCAAGGCAACACTGTGGATATACGCCAGTTCTCCGGAGGGCATTGGGCTGGACACAGTTGTATCCCCAGTTTGTCATCTGAAGCGATGCCACATCAACGGTGTCGATACATATACATTGGATTTATGGCTCAGTTGGTTCGTCGGTTGCGACGGTAACCTAACCCAACAAGAAAAACAACAGAAAACATACAACAAAGACCAATGTTGGCAATATTTATTGATTCAATGACACACGTAGCAAACATAAACTGCATCAGTCTCAAAATGTAACATTGTTGGATTTGGTTGAATTATTATTCTTATCAGGTAAATGTTAATTAATTATCTATTTCGAATTTGCACTTTACATTAGATATTCACGAGTAGTTGGTTTCTATGATGCTATGTAATATATCTATAGAACTTGATCATGCATGTGAAATGTATTGACTGTTTATGTTGGGAGGGTAGCAAATATATTTAACATTTGAAAGCTGTCTTGGCCTGGGAACAGGCGTTGATATGTTTTGCATTCTCCTGCATTAACCGTCAACTAAATATATATTATGCATGTGGCGATGTCGGGTTGTTCACTTGAATGTTGCGCGTCTGTATTCTCATCTTCTCTAGTAGCAGGGGCAATGTCCTTTACAAGTAATAGTTCGCCTCCTGGAATTAGACATAACATATTGTATACCAAGTAATCAACTGAAACGTGCATGTTCAGACTCAGCACTGGCAAGGCAACCGTTTGAGCTGTTGGGGGCGTAGTATGTTCACCTTATATTAAAACATTATAACAAGCGTGTGTGTGCTTGTTTATTAATTTCTAATTTTACTTAACCCTTTGCACGCTAGTGACAGATAAAATCACTTTTGCAAACAACATAGAGCCAGATCAGATGATACATGGCGTGTTGTCTGACCAGGCTCTATGATATTTGCTATTCGGATAGTAAAGCTAAAACACTTCGCTGAATACCAAGAAACATAGGTTCTGATCAGACGCGGCGTTGCGCACCGGCTGTTCTGGATTGTTTGCAAATGTGATTTTATTTACTCAGCAGGCAAAGGGTTAAAGGAATTCTCGGCCGTAGCGGACATCACCGATGGATGTTGCCATTTGTAATTCAACCATATGTTCCCTTGGTTTCCAATGATCTCGTTCTGCATATTTATTGTAGTCTGTGAACCAGAGATAACTGTATATTTATTGTAGTCTGTGAACCAGAGATAACTGTATATTTATTGTAGTCTGTGAACCAGAGATAACTGTATATTTATTGTAGTCTGGAACCAGAGATACTGTTATCTGTGAACCAGAGATAACTGTATATTTATTGTAGTCTGTGAACCAGAGATAACTGTATATTTATTGTAGTCTGTGACAGAGATACTGTATATTTATTGTAGTCTGTACAAAAAACAACCAAACTGTATATTTATTGTAGTCTGGAACCAGAGATAACTGTATATTTATTGTAGTCTGTGAACCAGAGATAACTGTATATTTATTGTAGTCTGTGAACCAGAGATAACTGTATATTTATTGTAGTCTTGGAACCAGAGATAACTGTATATTTATTGTAGTCTGTGAACCAGAGATAACTGTATATTTATTGTAGTCTGTGAACCAGAGATAACTGTATATGTATTGTAGTCTGTGAACCAGAGATAACTGTATATGTATATATACAGTCAACCCTGTGCTAAACGTCACCTCCATTAACCTGTATTAAGCAGCCATGTTGTTATACTTATATATCGGCCTTCTATTAAGCAGCCACATGTGCTAATCAGCCTCTTTCTGTGATTTCCTTGGAATTCTGCTTAGCACAGATGCTTACTGCTTTGATAATTGTGTAAACCTGTCATAGATATACCACATATTACACCAATGACCATACTTACTCGCAAAATGCAAAACACTCATTTGGTAAGGTATCTCTGTTATCCACACAGACTGGTTCGAATTCCTCATGGATACAGTATTCACAGAATCGTGCATGTGGTCTAGCCGCTACAACTGGTGCATGAACTGGTGCCGGTGCTGGTACATATTCTAGTGCCGGTGCTGAGGCGACATGTGACTGGGGGATATAAGGACACGGACAGGAATGACGACATCTCAGCGGCTCGTTGCTTCTGTTAAATAGAAAACATGATTTGAATGTATGCAATTAATTAGAATGAGTTAATGTATACATATACTAAACTGTACTAAACGAGACAAGCATTTCATTGATTCTAAATATAGGACACATGCTTGATTCAGTATGTGATCCATTCTTATTTCACTCATGAACATAGAATATTATTATTATCACTCATGGCCTACACTACTCGTGATAATAAGGCTCTCAATAATCATTCGGTGTAATATAATTCGACCATAAACTGAACCAAACAAACGTATTAGTATCTCCCGTGGCCTACACCACTCGTGGCATACATATTATACATTGGAGAATCAACATGTTTCATTACTTTAAACCAAAATTTAATTATTCTCTCTTTACATACAACAGATATTTACGGTCTAAAAATGAAGCAGCTACTCTTGTGTTACCAAGAAGTCGGACTGTCACATACGGAGATAGAAGTTTCTTGACTGCTGCCCAAAAACTTTGGAATTCTCTTCCATCAAATCTTAGAAGTGCAACAACATTGTGTTCTTTCAAAAAGGCTTTGAAGACACACCTTTTTAAATGTGCATATGGAACATAATATCGAACTGTGTCTGTGCTCAATCAGGATTAAGACTGCAAATGAACACATTTTATTTAATTATTACCTATATTTTAATTGTTATAATTTTAGATCAGAATATTTTATAGCATATTTAGAATCCATTGTAATTGTGTTTGCTATTTTTGTCTTGTTTTATCTCATTGTATGTGGAAGTTTTTATCAATATTTGTGATATTTAGGCTGTAAAGCGCTTTTGAACGTTTTATTTTTTGATGACCATATAGTTTATACAAATTTATTTTAGCTCGATTGCGAAACAAATTATTTCAACTTATATAAATCACTCTCGAGACCTCATTCCTGATGGAATCCATCGCCACGAGGGAGAGAGAAGAGGCAACGTGGAATTTAAATACCTTGCCTAAGCGCTATATAATAATAATAATAATACTATTAATGCTATCAATAATCATTCGGAGAAATATAATTCGACCATACACTGAACCAAACAAATATCATATTCTTATATTAATTATTAAATACCGTTATAAGAGTAAAATTCTATTCTGATATTATGTACTTCTCCGTCGAACTTTACTACATAGTTGGGGAGAAACAAATATATGTATTGTCATTAATTGTTTCATACCCCTTTCTACGCCAATTCCATATGTTCCTTTGACATTAAAGGAACTTACATACATACTAGCCAATTCCATATGTTCCTTTGACATTAAAGGAACTTACATACATACTAGCCAATTCCATATGTTCCTTTGACATTAAAGGAACTTACATACATACTAGCCAATTCCATATGTTCCTTTGACATTAAAGGAACTTACATACATACTAGCCAATTCCATATGTTCCTTTGACATTAAAGGAACTTACATACATACTAGCCAATTCCATATGTTCCTTTGACATTAAAGGAACTTACATACATACTAGCCAATTCCATATGTTCCTTTGACATTAAAGGAACTTACATACATACTAGCCAATTCCATATGTTCCTTTGACATTAAAGGAACTTACATACATACTAGCCAATTCCATATGTTCCTTTGACATTAAAGGAACTTACATACATACTAGCCAATTCCATATGTTCCTTTGACATTAAAGGAACTTACATACATACTAGCCAATTCCATATGTTCCTTTGACATTAAAGGAACTTACATACATACTAGCCAATTCCATATGTTCCTTTGACATTAAAGGAACTTACATACATACTAGCCAATTCCATATGTTCCTTTGACATTAAAGGAACTTACATACATACTAGCCAATTCCATATCATAATATTCCATAACATTGTATATATAGTTTCTCTACTTTTCAGCTTTAACATTACTATATAATTCCACATGTGTAGTTCTCACTTATAGTCCTATCTTTTGATTGCATTTTATTTGCAAATATGTTGAGGGCCTCATAGTAGATTACCTTTTGTTAAATACGATCTCTCGTAAAATAAAGTTTTATTGTTATTAATAAAAAATTATTATTAATCCATACATTAATTATTGAATAGCAACATGAGTTGGCTTCTTTATTATTATATAATATTTTATTGCAACTGTTTTCGTCGAAAACAATTTACAATTACATATCACAATAGCATGACTGTCACATATATACCATACATACAACCTGAAAAAAATTATTATTAATCCATACATTAATTATTGAATAGCAACATGAGTTGGCTTCTTTATTATTATATAATATTTTATTGCAACTGTTTTCGTCGAAAACAATTTACAATTACATATCACAATAGCATGTCTGTCACATATATACCATACATACAACCTGATACTAGCCATATACATATACATCACCTGTTCAATGTAAAAGGATTGGGCTACACCTTTTGATAGTTGACGTTTAATAAACATTAGCAACAGACCTTTCTAAAAGGTCAGTAATATTACTAGTTCTAGACAAAATTACCCATTTTGATAAATGAACTGGTCCAAATGTAATGTTATTATTAATTAATTGGTGTAAATAGCATGGACCAGTCCATGTAAGTTACTTGGTGTTGAATTGATTAAGTATGTAATTATTTGTTACCTGCATTTTCTGTAACAATCATTATCGTAATCGCGTCCGTAAATGGTGCAGACCGGTATCTTTGGGTAATATTGACACTTGTCGTCACAGTCGTACTCTCGTACATAAATGACTTGGGCATTGGCAGGGGCCAGATTCGCTGTATGAGCAGGAACTGGAGCAGGTGCTGGAGCATATACTGGAGCAGGTGCTGGAGCATATACTGGAGCAGGTGCTGGAGCTGATGCTATTGGTGGAGCAGGTGCTGGAGCCTGGGCAGGTGCTGGAGCAGGTGCTGGAACAGGTGCTGGAGCCGGGGCAGGTGCTGGAGCATATGCTGGAACCGGGGCAGGTGCTGGAACAGGTGATGGGGCCGGAGCATGTACCGGTCCTAATGCCGGAGCAGATGATAGAGCATTTGGAGCCGATGCGAAGGCAGGATATGGAGCCGGTGCATACACTGCTGTCAGATCTGGATTGGGGGCGAGTGCCGGTGCATAATGGGTAGCATCATCACGTAGCTCTTCCTGGAAATCTGCACTTATGTATTCTGATGTCGGTGTTTTAAATCTGTGGAAATCTGATATATCCGCACCTGACGGAAGTCCAAAATCGGGGTTGTCACTTCGGCCTGACGGATGATAGCCCCGTGATCTAACAGCCGTAACTAAAATAAATGTGTCACAATTAAAACCAATTGGTAATAATTTCTAAAAACGTATTCAAAGGTACCAGATGGATATAATATTATTCATGGCTAAGCCCTCAATACAAAGTCCGCCTCTTGGTATAAATTCAATTTTGGTTACCAAATCAAGTGTTCGTGACACTTAGTGATCGCTGGTACCTTAACTCTTTCAGCGCCGAATACATTCAGAGCATGTAACGCCGCGCCTGATCAGGATCAATGGTGTTTGCTATTCGGACAGGTGGCTCAGCTCCACTTTCTGAAGAGCAATCAACATAAATCCTGATCAGACGGCACGTTTTGTTCTGTCTGATCGGGTTCTCTACATTTTGGAAAGTCGCTTTATTGCGACATTGGCGGTGAAAGAGTTAAACACGAGATGTTGTAGCTGATATTAATCACTCTCGAGACCTCATTCCTGATGGAATCCATCGCCACGAGGGAGAGAGAAGAGGCAACGTGGAATTTAAATGCTTTGCCTAAGGGCACAATCGTAACGGCTCCAGCGGGGCTCGAACTCCGAACCGTTCGCACCTGAAGCGAACGCGCATCCACTGCGCTATCACGACTTCCAGGACAAAACAAGGTTATGTTCTTATTAAATATCCATTACATAACATGACACAAACGCATGCGGGAGAGCATCACCGCCAAATACAATGATACAATATTATTAAAATGTTGTGTGTGTTATACGTTTATTTATCGTCGCTACCGGTTGCCTATATGAGCGACGCCTCCTGAAGAGATTAGTCATTTTAGATTTTTGGAGGATAGTGCAATGATACAATTAGAAATCCATTCCAGGGTATCCTCTGGTTCATTTACGTGCATGGTGTACATCACCGACACGAGACCTCGGTTAAACGTCTCATCTGGAAGACTGTTAATTGTATTATGGTCAGACGGGGGGATTTTTTTTTAATCCCTGGATTACCAGTCCAGCGTGTTACCACTGGACTACAGATCCGTCTGTAAAATGTTATTTCTTAGCGAATCATATATAACCTACAAGACAGCTACAATTCCTTTGAAGCAGACAAAAAAGATATGTTTGCTTATTTGATTTTGCTGTTTGAAGTTTAGGTGCTGAGCAGCAACAGCTTATGTCGTATTGCGACATTCCAGCTAAGTATTATTGTTGGAGAATGACCACAGGTGCCTCGCCGAACTATATTTCCGACACTGACCCGGATAACAAGCAGTACTGCAGATATATTCCCAAGTTTCTCCCGTATCCTATACTGTCATAGGTTTCCACACACACTGACCCGGATAACAAGCAGTACTGCAGATATATTACCAAGTTTCTCCCGTATCCTATACTGTCATAGGTTTCCACACACACTGACCCGGATAACAAGCAGTACTGCAGATATATTCCCAAGTTTCTCCCGTATCCTATACTGTCATAGGTTTCCACACACACTGACCCGGATAACAAGCAGTACTGCAGATATATTACCAAGTTTCTCCCGTATCCTATACTGTCATAGGTTTCCACACACACTGACCCGGATAACAAGCAGTACTGCAGATATATTCCCAAGTTTCTCCCGTATCCTATACTGTCATAGGTTTCCACACACACTGACCCGGATAACAAGCAGTACTGCAGATATATTCCCAAGTTTTTCTCCCGTATCCTATTCTGTCATAGGTTTCCACAACTGCGGACTGCTAACCTGGATAATTGTGAAACAAGAGGAAGCGAAGCGTGTATAACGAATACTCTGCTGCATCACGTTATGCTAGATCTATATAAAATAATCCTTGATAGCATGCTATATATCGCATAGTTCACCTGTACATAATCCGTATATACATATATGTTAGTTTATCACATAGACGATATTTAATAAGTATTATTATCTATTCTAACACGACCCAGCTAATAACATACATACTTATAGAGTAAAATCTACCTCGGGTTATTCTGCGATATACCTACCTTGAACTATGCTGCGCGCGCACCGTGTTTTGGCTATTCCATTTATACAATGCGTGTAAAGTTTTATGAATGAAAGTCACGTGCTGTTTGTAAATAATACCGTGGGAATTCGCGGAAGTGAGCTATTTTTAGAATCAGATAATCTCTTGTCCGTCTTGTTTTTCTGTTAAGTAACGTTTCAGTTACTATTCTGTACAGTTTTATTTGACATAATAAATAAAATTATTGATCAGTTACAACTTTTGTTCATTTATGCACTAGATTGATATTTTCCATACAAAATAACGTCATCACCCCTTAGGCCATCGTGATATATTTCTACGCATAAGAACTTCAAACTCGGGTTATTCTGCAATATACCACGGTTATTTCTTAATTAATATACATCTTAATATTAAAACGTACATTATATAATGTGGGATGATATTGTTGTCGCCAAACGGACATGTGGTTTTCTCTGGGTACTCCGGTTTCTCCCTAGCACGGATTATCTCATATACGCTTTCATTCCCGCCAACGTGAGTGATTAATATAAGTTGTTAACGATATTTTCGCAAACGGTGTAATATAAATAAAGTTTATACTTTATAATTATATAAACTACTAGTAGCTAGTGATAGTAATGAATAGTATTATTTTATAAATATTCAGAATGAAACACAAGAAAACATAGTAGTAGGTTCAATAACTTAATAGTTGTTAAAGTCGTGATAGCGCAGTGATAGAACGGCGTTCGCTTCATGTGCGAATGGCCCACTGGAGCCGTTACGAGTTTGCCATTAGGCAAGTCTTTTAAATTAAACATGCCTCTTCTCTCTCCCTCGTGGCGTTGGACTTAACCTGGAATGAAGTCTCTCTCTCTCGAGTGATTAATATGAGTTGTAAGAACTTGTCTCACAATCGAGCTAAGATAAATTTGTATAAACTAAACTCACATAATACCTATGATATTAAAATAATTACCTGATACTATCACCAACAAGCAAAGAAATAGTCCCTTCATCGTTAAACCGTCGTGTACGCACCGCAGTAGAACTTAATACACACACAACTGCTTATGTAATGGTCAAATGCAAGTGTGTGCACGCCTTGGTGTTTCCGTGCATCTTATTAATATGTGCATAATTAATGTCATAAATGTTCAGTTTTAGTACTTCCGCCATGCCTTCACAATGCGTTTCTGTGTCAGGAATAATGAATGCCAGTCAGTATTGTTATAAATTCAACAATTTGTGATGAGTTCGTAAATCTGCTGCAATAGCTATTCTTGTACAAGGTGTCAACTCCTGGTATGCGTGAAGTACATCATTGTGTCCCAGTTGCTGCGTATACATTGTCAGCTATCAACAATTCCATCGCTCGCTCACATGGTTCGTAGGCGGCGAGGTGTCTCGGTATGACAATGGTTTGATTATTTATGGATATATGTGGTACAGTGCTTGCGGTCGTTGCCTCGCCCTCACATCAAGTGAGAAAACTAACTAACTTGCTTGCGGAAGGTTTGTGGTTCTATCCTGATGGAGGTGCATAACTGATATACCGCTCTGCAGGGCACGCGGTGTATGCCTCAACCAGCTGGAGGTTCGCTATATGACTGCAACTATTGGTGTATTTGAAACATTTCCGCTATTATCCGGGACATACCGATAACTGATAACATATGATAAGCAATAACCTGTGTATGTGTGTTTCAAAACGAGGCTGTCAAATAATGAAAGCAACAGCACTGGCATTCATCTTTTATTTACGCAGTGATACCAATGATCGGTGTCGAGGTAAAATATCGCCTCATTCGCAGCGCATAAGTTTATACCAGTAGCAACACATGCCATATAAGGCAATCATGTGACGTCACATGAATAGCGGTCACCCTACAAGTGTCCAATGCAGCCGATAGATAACAAAATCAATGAAATTCGCATAAATATTGACTACATGAACGAAAACTTACGAGTGTAATGAAAACATAACAAGTTTTGAATAAATGGAGGTAAATTGACACGTAGAAATGACATTTTTAGTCTATGGACAGTTGCGGAAATCCGACGGAAATTGTGAATAGTAAATAGAAAATGACCATGTGTGGTTCATTTGGATTTATTCTGATATCACCGTTTATTAGTATTCGCCGATATTTGGGTCATTGGTGATACTATTGTTGCGTTCCAGCGAGTAAGGGTCCACCCTACTCTCGTGGTAGCGTGCAAAGAGTGTGCACGTGGTCCCTACACAGCACTGGAGCACTTCACTAGCAAGTGCTCTTCTTGCGGATATTACGGTACTACAATGAGTTGATCGCACTGTACATACGTGATGTATATGTGCGTGAGTATAAAGAGAATGTACTATAAGATGAGTTTAAAGATGAGTTTAGTCTCGAAAGCATATAATAACACGATAAGAGACCGTACTCCCAAGACTTCCGACGGTTCTACGCGCTATATTAACTCTTTCAGCACCAATGTCGCATAAAAGCGACTTTGTAAAAAAGTAGAGAACCCGATCGGACAGAATAGAACATGCCGTCTGATCAGGCTATATGCTGATTGCTCTTCATACAGTGGAGCTGAAGCACCTGTCCGAATAGCAAACAACATAGATCCTGATCAGACTCGGCGTTACGCCGCGGCTGATCTGGATCTATGTTGTTTGCACATGCTCTGAATTTATTCGGCGCTGAAAGAGTTAAGCACTATAATAATATAATGTTACAACCACTCGCAGTCAGTACGACACAATACTAGTTATCCGTCCAGTTTAGACGCTACGTACAGACTCAGTACTTTGATAAAATCCCCACTAATTCTAATAATTTAATAATAACTTTTAATAAAATACAGCAGAGTGTGATCCCAAAGAAGTTTAAAATCGCTAAAGTTAAAGTGCCGTTCTGTTGGGTCCAGGACCTCAATCCCGTGACCATTCTCTGGCTAACATGTTTTGACGATTGATTTGACATCTATGGACCTTTTAGAAAAAATTTAGAAACACGGTCCCTCGAAAATTTGCCGGCATTTTTTGCTAGGGGGCCAAATCCAAAATGGCCGCCGGCGCCATCTGGAAAAATTAACTTTTGAACCAGAGCACCAACAATCAAGTGTAAATACACTTTTTGCACTGAATCTACCATGGGGAAACCGATTCTGACATCAGTTTGACGCAAAAATTTAGTTTTGACCAAAATATCCAAGATGGCCGCCAGCGCCATCTGAAAAAGTAACTTTTCAACCCCATCACCTACAATCAAGTGTAAATACACTTTTTGCACTGATTTGACCATCGGGATTCCGATTCTGACATCATTTTGATGTTATAACATCATTTTTACCCAGATATCCAAGATGGCTGCCATACACTGGAGTGAAAAGTAACATAAAATGAAAGCAAAGGCCCCACTCGACCGAGAGCTTTTAATCAAGAATGAGCATTATATATATACGAATAATTATACTCATTGTGTATTGTACATTCAATTATACATTGTACATGGTGTCTTATTTTTATATATTTCCAGAGACAGAGTTATCAGCATATGAACAGCGTATGAACAGCGCAGCTTATTACAATGTCAACAGTTCCATGTGTTCTTCAGTGTGGAGGGGTTTGCGATAAAGCCGCCGGTGCCATTTCTGCAGCTCTGTGGGCCAATCTTGAACAGAAGGCGCTGTTATGGAGTGGTCTGGACAAGTTCGGGACCGTCCATTCAACCGTGGATTGGGGTAAAGGTCACTGTGGACAATGTGTCCATGATACGTGTAGGTTCACCCTATCAAGCGCGAAGAAACTGGAGCAGGCCATCAAAAGAAAGAAGAAACAAGAGGTTGAATGCCAAGCTCAGTCATCATCTGTGTCTGATGTTCCTTCTCCAACTGGACCTCCAGCAGCCAAACGACTGCGATCTACTCTAGGGGCGATACACGATAAAACCAAATGTGTTTGGTGTTGCAAGGCGGAGACGACCAAGCACCCAGAATCAAAGCTGAATCTCATTTCATATGATCATGCATGGGCGGCCTTTAAGAGTCATACAGTGGCCCTGGACGATCCGATGATGCGTGACAGAATAAACTGCCTGATTGATTCTGCAGGTGATCAACCCTACGCACTTGAGATTAGATATCACCATAAATGCTGGTTGAAACATGTTCGTACATATCAGAAGATGACTGATGACGACAAGCTACCACTCATGAACAATGTAAGTCTGCGCGAAGCTCAGACCATCTTCTTCGACCTTATCAGATTTTTTATCTTTGAGGAACATGAGCTACGGTCACTGCAAAGCCTCCTCCGAGACTACAGCTCGATCATGTCTCGGTATGGCTTCCAAACATCTGGAGTCAAGTCTTCCTACATAAAAGACATACTGATCCGGGAATTTGAGGATAAGATTGGATTCCATTCCCGCCCTCAGAAGAACCATAGTGACCTAGTTTATGACACGTCTGGGAGTGGTTCTTATGTCGAAGCAGCGCTATCCTCCATTGGTGTTAGTAGTGAGCAGCTGGTGCACAATGTGGCCGCCCGACTGCAGGCTGATATCAAGGCAGTACAACTCGTCCCGTGGCCGCCGAGAGTTGATGAGCTTGAGGAGGAAGAAGAGGTCTCCCCTCTCATGGTACAGCTGCTATCGTCTTTGCGGGGCAAGAAGGAGTTAGATCTGTCCCCCATCACACTATCTCTCACGTCAATCATCACGCAGTATGTCACAAAGCGACCAACTACTACCACCATCAATGCCACAGTCACCCTTCATGGTATAACTCGTAGCAAGGAGCTCGTCGACTCCTTTCACAAGCTTGGAATAGGTATAAGCTACCCCAATGTGCTCCTGCTGCGAGATATCTGGGCTATGCATGACCTTGAACGATGCGCAGTGTGCCCCAACGAGATCGCGGAGGGGAAGCCCAGTGTTAGCATTATCGACAACGATGACTTCCACAACGACACGCTGACGGGAGGGGGCACTGCACACCGTACTAATTGGATGTTCCTGCAGCATGTCGAAAATCGTGTGCAGGATGAGGTCGAGACAAACATCCCGGACGACCAGGATGTGGATGCACGTATCAAAGATGCCAAGACTGTTTCCAAAGCATTGATAGAGAAAGTATCCGAGCTGCAGGCGGTTAAACCATACAAGACCATCCAGCGTGGTGAGCCTCCCATCCGCCCAGAGCCTGATGCTGCCTCATCAAGTACAGATGCTCAGCGCAAGCGGAGCATTATTCATGTACTTGCTCGTACTGACGAGAATGGCGACCGCCCTGATGCACACAATCAAACTATACCAACGTATAATGGGTTCCATGCTTGTTTCAATGTGCATACAGATAGGAGCAAGGCATATTACCACATGTCATACAGTCAGGCGCCGAACAAATCCGTTGTGAATGACGTCATGGACAAGCTGTCTACTATCATCATCACTAAACGCATGCCATTCGCATTCTTGGTGGGGGATCATCCTGTATATGTCCTCATAACCCAGCTGAAGGCCGAGAACTCTGTGAAGTACCACAAGATCATTCCTTTCCTGGGCCCCTTCCACACACAATGCGTCATGATGTCCTCAATATACAAGAGGTACAAGGGTAGCGAATTGGGCGATATTCTCGTGGCCGGGGAAGTTATCGCTGAGGGCTCCGTCGATCGAGCGCTGCAAGGCAAGCATTACAAGAGAGGACTACGCTGTTTGCGGCTCATGTATGAGGCGCTCATGAATCAGCTGGTGAAGAAGAAGCTCATTGCAGACTTGTCTGCTGAGACGAGGGATAACCTGGAGCTATTGAGAGATATGAGCATCTCCCAAGAAACCCGCGCTGCTGCCCATGTAGAACTGGAGGAGGACGCCAAACTCACGGACCTCATCACGACGCTCTTCACTGATGTGGAGGATAGTAACATGGCACAATACTGGATCGATTTCCTGACCATGACAGATGCTTTAATGCAGAATGTGCATGCGGTCCATGCATGTAACTGGGACGAGTACGTCATTTCTCTTCGCGCCATGATGCCATAGATGGTAGCGTATGACAACAATAGGTATGGTAGGTGGTTGCCGGATTTCTGGGCAATGCTGACATCTCTTCCTTCTGATCATGTCGACTTCCTGCGTACCGACTTCACACAGTCCATCACAGGCAACCCCTACTCCAACATGGCATGGGACATGTGGATCGAGTGCACCATGAACAAGGGGAGCAAAATGAAATCTGGCTGGCTCTCCATCCTTCAGAATGAAAAGCAGCTGATGGTACACTCCAGAAATGTGAACAACGTGGCCAAGATCCGGGCAGCTCACAATGCCCTCGCCAACCGAAAACCAGCCAAGAGGAAGCACGTGGAATGTGGCCCAAAACGTATGCGAGAAGATGAGCAGTGTGTACAGGATCTAATTGCTTGCATGCAAGAGTTTGACTCCTTCCCGTTTGACCCAGCATCACCCATACTCCGCACATTACAATCAGCCATGCCTGCAACTGATGAACTCGTTGCAGACTTCAATTCAGCCCTTGCTGCAGGAGAGGAGAAGTTAACCCGCTTCTTGCGAGAAAGGGTCTTCACTAAGGCTACCTCCATCTACGCATCCGTCCCTTTGAGCAAACGCTTGACCTTTGCGAAGGGAACGGACACCACGACGAAGCCCGGGGAGGACCTCAAGGCTAAAGCTGCGCAGATGGAACAGGATGCGCTCAAGGCGGTGATCAACTTGGGTTGAGGTCAGCCAACTAGTCGAACTCGATGAGTTGTTCGAGCATCGTGTCGTTGCAGAATGTGTACCCATATTCAACTGCAATGGAACATACCGAAAGACACAAAAGAGTAAACTCCTCCAAAAACTCTCTCTACAGGTCATAAATCTACTGGCACCCTACATCGCCATCGTCGACATGGGGATGATCTGGCGGATGGCAACTCCTTCAACAGAAGATCGACAAAAGCAAGATGGCACACCCTACAAGTGGTCGGACTATGTGGAGAAGCTTACAACCATCATCCTCTCCCGACATGGATACGCTACGCGTATCATCTGCGTGAATGACCCGTATGATGCAGCATTCTCGACTAAAGATGATGAGCGGGACATGAGGGTGCAGGGCCAGGCACATATCCCTAACACTTATATGAAATTGGGCGATCCCTTCCCCTCTGCTGTATCATTCAAGACGCTGCTGTGTAGCAGTAGCAACAAGGGGCGGATGCAAGCACTGATATGCAGCTACCTAACCGACGTAGCACAGAGAGTCAACCAAGAGATTGTGTACTCCGTTGGCTCCCACTGTACGAACTTGTCAACCGAGCAACCAATGCAGGACTATAGCTTCGATCAGTCGGAGGCTGATACTATATTATTCTCAACGTACGCACTGCTGCGGGAGTCAGGCTGTAATGACCCGGTTGTTATTGATACAGCTGATACCGATGCCTATGTAGCGGCAGCATTTCTCTCGCATCAGCTACCCGGTATGCTCTGCATCAAGAGAAAACAGGATATGGTCTCCTGTAGTGGCCTGGTTACTGACGAGATGGCAGACTGCATTGTGCAGTTGCATTGTATGACCGGTTGCGATGCAAACTCGGGTTTCTACGGCAAGGGTAAGATGTCCCTGTATGCCAAGGTGGCGAAGAGCCCTATAGCGTGACAGCAGCTCGGTCGGTGCGGAGATGGTCTTATCATGGAGGAGGACGTGATAGAAGGACTTTTCCAGTTCACCCGAGATGTTGTCTATGGGGATAAGAAGAGCAGCTCCATGGCTGAGGCTCGCGCCGCTAAGTGGAAGACCATGAAGAAGAAGTCCTTCATCCGGCTTCCTCCGGATGGAGATAGTCTCCGCCAACATGTGCTACGTGCCAACTACCTGGCCTACCTAGCGCGCCACCCTGCCCTGAGGAAGCATCCGTCTCCACTCGGGCATGGGTGGGAGCTGGTGGGTGGCCGCTGTCGCCCTGTACGTCACACACTTCCTGCTCTTCCGGTGACCCTACCTGCACCAGGAGAAGCTGACGATAGCGAAGAAGATGACAACGAATGGGATGAAGACGGATCCAATGATGAACAGAGGAGCGTATATTCGTCGGAATCTGATTCTTCCGAATACAGTGCATCTGAAAGCTCCGATTCAGATTAGATTGACCATATAGCTTGGCTTCGTAAGCTGCAGAACATTATCAGTAACGTTTAAGTTAGAAATGTATACAGTACTGTGATTATTTTCATTGATGGAAGTACCATATTATGTGACAATTATACATTGTATAACTGTTTTATAAGTTTGTTTTCATTTGTTTTTAGTTACAACTATTAAAGATAGATTTTGTTATCATACACTATGATTTGCTTTCATTTTATGTTACTTTTCACTCCAGTGTATGGCAGCCATCTTGGATATCTGGGTAAAAATGATGTTATAACATCAAAATGATGTCAGAATCGGAATCCCGATGGTCAAATCAGTGCAAAAAGTGTATTTACACTTGATTGTAGGTGATGGGGTTGAAAAGTTACTTTTTCAGATGGCGCTGGCGGCCATCTTGGATATTTTGGTCAAAACTAAATTTTTGCATCAAACTGATGTCAGAATCGGTTTCCCCATGGTAGATTCAGTGCAAAAAGTGTATTTACACTTGATTGTTGGTGCTCTGGTTCAAAAGTTAATTTTTCCAGATGGCGCCGGCGGCCATTTTGGATTTGGCCCCCTAGCAAAAAATGCCGGCAAATTTTCGAGGGACCGTGTTTCTAAATTTTTTCTAAAAGGTCCATAGATGTCAAATCAATCGTCAAAACATGTTAGCCAGAGAATGGTCACGGGATTGAGGTCCTGGACCCAACTATTTCCTCTCTTGTTGAAATAATAAAATAATGATAATCTCGATCCTAAAATAATAATGAATCTCCGACCCAAAATTGGTCGTTTATATACCACACGCTGGTCGAACTAACAGAATATGGTCGACCCGACCCAAAATTGGTCGACCGACCCAACATTGGTAGCGACCCAAAATTGGTCGAACGTTCCAAAATCGCTATGGCGTCCACACTAGCGATGGAACAAACATGGCGGATACCAAAAACTGACATACAAGCAATATTAAATGGCCTACTATTAAGCTTGATACGGTAATACATTTACCGGTTCAAAGGTTACGATCTCTTCATAGTTCAAGATTCTATACTGGTATTTCCTTGTATCGCGGCACAAAACGATCATATCAATAATGTGTACAATAAAACACTTACCTCAAAATCATCTTTATCCTGTCAGTTACTTTAACATCTTGTCTTCATCTTCGCAAAACAGCAATTACTCTGTCATAGTTGTTCAATTGTTATGTTCGTAGGCCATGTTTGACCTTGGGTCAAAAAACAACTTCCTGTTGCATCGCGTCATCCGGGGTTTTCCAATTATTGTCAAAAATATCGAGGCCCCGATAAGTGTTCTTTATACAAATGCTACTTAATAATATATTTAGCAGTTTTAGACGAGTATCACATATTTTAACTTGTAACAGTTCAACAAAACAATTTTAACTGAACTGTGTACCGTTTTTTAAAGTTTATTCTTCTTGTGGTGGGCTGTGTGTACATCTGAACATACTGTCACCTGTGTAGAGTGATCACAGACGCTGCATTTACCTTAAGTATTATGCCAATACCCTGACATTGCAGTTGTGGACATATTTATGCAAACTATGTCCAACTTAAGACAAATATAAATTTATTATAATATTGTGATTTTCTAAAAATTCTGTTAGGGCCTCAAAATGATATGCCCATATTTGGACACCGGTGAAATCGTAACATTTTGTGAGAGTTACCACTTCCATTCAAAAAATATAGTAGCAGACGGACGTTTTGGTAGTAAATTATATATTTCCGGTTTTTGTGTTTTCAGCTGCATTTTAGGGTAGGGGGTGGGGCAAAATGACTAGTTTCGTGAAATACAGGTGTATATACTAAACATAAACTGTACTAAGCATTTTGTGTTGATATTTAGTCAATTTTGTTTACAAACAAAAAAAGTAGACTTCTGTCGTAAAACTGGACCGTGGAAACTGACGATAGATGGCGCCTTTTCAGACTGGTTGTCGAAATGGGAAATACCGCGATACAAGCTATCCCGCGATACAACCGGAATCAACTATACGATGTGCATTGCTTAACTATGATGCATCAATAAATCTACCAGAATGCAATGTTAAAAATGGGATCCATGATTCCAAAACTTGTCAAAGAGAAATTATCTTTTACGATTTACAATGTGTTCTCAAATGAATTAAACAATACCACTTGGCATAAATGTAGACAATGTCCTACATTTCACATATAAGCACAATATTCACCGTCGGATTACGATTCCTCGACGGTACACGCTTAAACATAGTCAAATAAACAGACATCGTGGAAACATGAGACATAAACCGGACACAACGCAAGGGCGACAGAATAGATCGGATTTGAACAGGCAAGCCTTATGTGTTCCATGTGTAAGCTGGCCTGCAATTATAACCAGGTCGACATACATATTTAACGTATGGTGACTTGTCTCATGCTTCACACAAAATCACACGACCGCGGAAGTCTTGGATTATCCTACCCCAATAACATATTAATGCAACCCCCTATATGCGGTGCATATCAATATGTACATGTTTGTGGATAGGTCAAACTAGAATTATATATTTTTATTAGACAACTGGTTTTAATGCACATCAATGTTACACAACGCTTAACATGGTAACACAGCATAAATATGCAACAAGTCAAAACTTGTGTGGCGTCCATGGTCCAATGGTAGAGCATCGGATTTGGAATCGGGTTCGATACTCAGTCAGGCCACGTATGTAGTGTCATTGAGCAAGACATCTCATACACATTGCTTAGTACTGGTTAACCGCTATGGTCGGCTAAGCATGCCCAGGAAAACATGTCTAGGTCCCCGCAGGGGTTTGACATTAATGATACATACATACATACAAAACAATCGTTCAGGTGTGATAGCTTAAAGGCCTGCAGGTTGACCTATATTTGACCTTAAACACACGAGGAATAGCGGTACAAATCTGACAATCGACGCACTAAACACACGAGGAATAGCGGTACAAATCTGACGGTCGACGCACATCGTATTTGCCACATGCGAGGCCCTGCATGGTATACATCTAATACATGAGCACCACTTATATCTATTATGACCCACGTACATATCAGAGGTTATAAATTGCTGAAATTGAAGTTCTGTATTTTTATAGTACTTACAACTGGTATAAACAATTCAACTCCACTTATGGCCCAAATAAGGCTGGTTGCGCGGGTTAGGCAGCCAGTTCCTGCATTGCTGTACCACACATTCAGGCATCAGTTCCCTCTTATGCCAAGTACAGTCTCCTCTTCTAGCCGCTACTTTTCTCTCTATATATCTGACATCTTTCCATGCGCCACAATTATATAGCATTGCCCAAAACCTCCTGTATAGAAGCTTTCTCTCATGTGAATTTAGATTATGCGGTGGACGATTATTAGCAGGCCACCAAAGTTGTTTGTTCTGTTCATTTATTATGCAAGGGGAACACAAGCACAGTGGACACTCAGCAACACCTTCAGCATGCTGAGGCATATGGGGGAGGTACGTAAGCAGCCTCTGCAACGGGCATGGCGGTGGCTGTTTCTTCTATTTCCATCTCTACGTCCCAGTTCTTATTTTGCAAGAAAGTCAGCAATTCTTTTCTCTGCTCATCAGTTACATACATTGTTATTTTACTCAATGGCATCTTGTAGAAATCGGCAGAATATGTGTAATACTCGTATGTTCAAGAGATTATAATTATAATATTATACATGTACTCATAGCATTCACTGTGATTATTATGTAGCATCAATATCGGTCAAATACTTACAAGTCCTGTTGCTGTAGAACTGTTGCTGTCATGTGTTAGAAAATGCTATGTTTATAAGGAAGCGCAAAATTATATCTACCACATGGACACTAGTAGCGTGGAATCATTCAACAACAGCTTGAATGTTTTCCATGACAAACGTATCGGAACCTTCTCTGCTCTTCACTACACTATACGCTCAAATTTGGCAATATGTCAATGGAATGAGACAGTGCAAGTCAATAATAATACAAGACTCCATTGTACGCTCCAGTTCAAATCCAACATTTGGGCAAGGTATAAACAGGCATTATTTTCACACTTAATCTGGCGGCCTTTTTAAACCAGATGATACATGAAAGTTACAGAACAGAATATGAAAGTGACGAAACTCCGACCTTACAAACAACATAGATCCTGAATAGTTTAACAGTTTATTCGTAATTCAAGGCCTTTAAAGGCCTGCAGTTTGACCCCGTCCAATTGTAAAGATTTATACTTTAATACCTGTTCCATGTGATTAGTGGCTTGTATCAACAATGTAGCAGTACATTCAGTATAATTTGGCGTATGTAGGTATTTTCTAACGGTTAATATGCACGATCACTCTGTGAGCTGAGAATTAGTCAAAATGAGGCCCTGACAATTTAAGTAAACGTATATTATTGATTGTAAAGAAAATTGATAGTTATGAGTATTCAAACTACATAATCCAGATCAGCCCAGGGACATAGATTACATGTTATGTAGGTGCCTCATCAGCCGTAGCGTAATCACTGAGACTGATAATTTGTATGCATGTATATAATATGTATGTATTTATATGAATAAACTATATGTGTTCGTTATATGGTAACCTTCATACTTCATTTAATTATATATCTACAGTATTATTCGCAAGTTTTCTGTTATATTTTAAATATTTCTCTGTGTCAGTGTGTGTTTACCGATATTGATGCTACATAATAATCACAGTGAATGCTATGAGTACATGTATAATATTATAATTATAATCTCTTGAACATACGAGTATTACACATATTCTGCCGATTTCTACAAGATGCCATTGAGTAAAATAACAATGTATGTAACTGATGAGCAGAGAAAAGAATTGCTGACTTTCTTGCAAAATAAGAACTGGGACGTAGAGATGGAAATAGAAGAAACAGCCACCGCCATGCCCGTTGCAGAGGCTGCTTACGTACCTCCCCCTATGCCTCAGCATGCTGAAGGTGTTGCTGAGTGTCCAATGTGCTTGTGTTCCCCTTGCATAATAAATGAACAGAACAAACAACTTTGGTGGCCTGCTAATAATCGTCCACCGCATAATCTAAATTCACATGAGAGAAAGCTTCTATACAGGAGGTTTTGGGCAATGCTATATAATTGTGGCGCATGGAAAGATGTCAGATATATAGAGAGAAAAGTAGCGGCTAGAAGAGGAGACTGTACTTGGCATAAGAGGGAACTGATGCCTGAATGTGTGGTACAGCAATGCAGGAACTGGCTGCCTAACCCGCGCAACCAGCCTTATTTGGGCCATAAGTGGAGTTGAATTGTTTATACCAGTTGTAAGTACTATAAAAATACAGAACTTCAATTTCAGCAATTTATAACCTCTGATATGTACGTGGGTCATAATAGATATAAGTGGTGCTCATGTATTAGATGTATACCATGCAGGGCCTCGCATGTTGCAAATATGATGTGCGTCGACCGTCAGATTTGTACCGCTATTCCTCGTGTGTTTAGTGCGTCGACCGTCAGATTTGTACCGCTATTCCTCGTGTGTGTAAGGTCAAATATAGGTCAACCTGCAGGCCTTTAAATGAAATGTATACTGACACCAAAAAGAAACGGCATGTTTATATTTAGCGTTACCATTTCGACACATATACTGAGCCAAAAAAGAAAGTATCCACTTTTAATTTTTGAATAATTTCATTAATATTAATAATTCTCCGAACTAAGCAATACATAATGTACATGCATTTATTTGGAGTACCTGTTAACCTTAGTTTTATCAAAAATCAGCCAAGCACTAAACCGCAAGGAGCGATTATCTTGTTTTACACGTGCATCTCGTGCAGCGATAGTTGATATCTGGAATAAGTATCTGACTGCACTGATTGACCAGCAGTTACGAACAATACAAAAAGATCAAATCAGATTCAATCGAAGAATAATGACACGACTAAATAACGACCAACGAAATCAGGCGATCGGGATGTTGAATGCTGGCGCATCAGTAGCCGATATATCCCGGCTGTTCGGCTGCACAAGGGCAACAATTAACCGCTTGCGTACACGTTTCCAGACCATGGGAAATGTTCGTGACCGTCCCCGAGGAGGTCGGCCACGTGTAACGACTGCGGCGGATGATCGGTACATTAACGGTTCAACATTTACGTAACCGTCGTCTGTCAGCATCAGCAACAGCACGACGGCACGGAATCAGTGCACAGACAGTTCGGAACCGACTTCGGCAAAATAATGCCCCGATTCGTCCGTACATACCCTACTTTGGCCAAATGTTAACAAGGCGTCATAGGGCTGCGAGACGTGATTGGTGCCGACGTCACCGGCGTTTCCGACGTGCTGAATGGAGATCAGTGTTATTTTCGGATGAATCGCGATTTAATTTGAGCCATGCCGACGGACGTGAACGAGTTTATCGCCGTCGGGGAGAGCGTTACGCTGATGCGTGCGTCATTGAAAGAGACCGTTTTGGGGGAGGTTCAGTTTTAGTCTGGGGCGGAATAATGAATGATCAAAAGACTCGTCTAATCGTTATTCACGGAAACATTAATGCCCAGACCTACGTCAATAATGGTCTTCAAGCAGAAGTGCTTCCGTTTATTCAGCGTAATGGACATAACGTCACACGTATGCATGACAATGCCCGGCCCCATACAGCAGCACTTACTCGACGCTTCTTGGCGAATAATAACGTGAACGTTTTAGACTGGCCGGCAATTAGTCCCGACTTAAATCCCATCGAGCATATTTGGGACGAGTTGGGACGTCGTGTTAGAACACATTATGTAATCAACACGGTACATGACCTTTCAGCAGCATTGCAGGCTAAATGGAACAACCTACCGGCACATTACATACAACGTTACGTCGACAGCATGCGACGGCGGATATTGACGTGCATTGGGCAATACGGCGGACACATGAGATATTAGCTCTTTCACTGCAACCAACATCACACTTTCACTGGAGAAAAATCCCATTAAATGGAATTTTTAACTTTCCCGATAGCTAATGCAGATTTATCGAAACGGTTGTTATTTCGGAAATTGACCCCTATGTAATATCGATCAAGTTTTTTCGATGAAATGCGTATAGCAACTGCTTCAAAATTTTACATGATATCAAAAAAGGTTTCTTCTTTATTTCAATGTAAATTAGAAATTCGGATGTGTACTCCTTTTCTATATATCGATAGAGACATAGAGTGGATACTTTCTTTTTTGGCTCAGTATATTTTACTATTATGAGTGAAGAAAATAATCATAATACTATAATACAAATGCAAATTTATCCTGGTGTACTTGAACAAAAATCGAGACCCAAGTGGGATTTAAACCTACAAGGGTAATGGTCATGTGATTGACACAATCGAAGCTAGATGAGCTATCGATACAATCGACGCTAAATGAGCTATATATATAATCGACGCTAGATGAATTTGAGCGTCGTCCAAATCTGTACATGCTCATATCTGTTTCAGAAATCAATTCAAATCATATATTAATACAATGAATTGTTTTAATTTGCACATATCACGAGACACAACAATAAAGTAGCTTAAACGTCAATGTGAGCAATTCAAAGCAGAATGGAGCTTTAAATCGAAAATCAATTCATCAACATCAAAATCTCTGAACAAGTCATACAGTTTGGAACAACCGTCTGATGTTGAAGAGTTCCAACGCATGTTATGCTCAGTCATTTGTTTTGGCAAACTTCCAGAGAGACTTGACTAGGCATATACATACATCACATGCTAATTATGTGGTATTGAAATTTACCACGCAAGAGAACCAACCATATGAAGATATTTATACCGAATCTATGAAATAATACATGTTGATAGCACAGTGGTGGGCGTTGATTTCAGGTGCGAAAAGCCCGGAGTTCGAGCCATGCTAGAGCCGTTACGAGTTTGCTCTTAGACAAGGTATTTAAATTCCACGTTGCCTCTTCTCTCTCCCTCGTGGCGATGGATTCCATCAGGAATGATGTCTCGCGAATGATTATTATAAGTTGTAAAAACTTGTGTCACAATCGAGCTAAAATAAATTTGTATAAACTAATACATACTGATCGCTGACACTTTATACAATCGGAGTGTATGAAAAGTCTAGTTAGATATGCATGCTTAATTAATGAGAACTGCCGACCTGTATAAAATTAAAGATCACATTAGATTGCACCAACGATAGATCGACTGTTCTAAGAGAGACAATTCCAGAGATTCCTACTGAAAACACATATATAGTATTATCATTCTTTGTATGAGACGTGTATTACATGTATAACTACGTTATATGTATCTATCTGCAGCTATAGTACTGTCTAATAAACTAAATAAGCTTATAAAGCTTAGCTAATATAGCGACGCACCAACTATTATAGGTGAAGGAAGACCCAAGGTACAATTGGACAATCGTAGAGCTCTAGGAGAACAATATGTTGATTGTCTAGTCGTCAAGTGTTAGGGGTTAACCATGTAATATATACTTATAGGCCCACTGGGCGGGTGCAACATTTTGTATATATTTGTTTCTTATTTATGTTTAATGCACATGTAACTATAATAAAATAATTTCTTATCTTTCATATCTTATCTATACAATGTTGGGTATGTTCGAACAGCATACCAGACACTGATGGACGCCTGGGTAAAACCACCGATTTTCCGCAAACGTAACCACAGGTCACGCAACCCGCCTTTTATCAAATGTCACATGGCAAACACCTGACGTAAAGTTAGTAACATTGCCATATATACCTAGTACCAACATCTAGTACAGAACGAATAACATTAAAGACTGTTTCGTACTTCTCAGGCATTGACCTGATGGATATTACCCGTTTCATAGCCTAGATCCGTCGTCGACCATATATGTGGGTGTCGTTCTGTGAATGCTGTTCCGTTCAGTTTGGACGCGGTTCTCCCAATGTTGTAAGCTGCTATAGTACACTATGTATATATCATAAGCAATGCTATATAGTACGCATTATTCACGCTGCTTTGATCGTTCGTCAGTCAGTTCAACATCCACTGTGCATTCTCAATCTATAGCATTGAGTTATTATATGAAATATAAGTTATTTACATATGTATACAATTCACCTGTCTTAAGCCAAATGAGTCAGAGAAAGTGTTTGGTTAGCACAGGTGGCTGCTTAATAGAGGTCAACTGTATAATAACAACCGATTTTGAATCTGGAAACCGGCTCCTTAATACACGTTGGTTGCTTAATGGAGGTGACCACTAACACAAATTTGACTGTAGATGCATCACTGAATTATGAAAGCAGCTGATTTCGTAAGTTACTATTTCTAACAAGTTTCAACCGATATTATATTGATTATAATTATATACAAGAGTAAAGCACATACCGAAAGACAACAACGGATGCAGACGGGTGCCGTATCGCATAGCAGACGGGTGCCGTATCGCATAGCAGATGGGTGCCGTATCGCATAGCAGACGGGTGCCGTATCGCATAGCAGACGGGTGCCGTATCGCATAGCAGACGGGTGCCGTATCGTATAGAAGGCCAGTGCCGTATAGCATAGCAGACGGGTGCCGTATCGCATAGCTGACGGGTCCGTATCGCATAGCAGACGGGTGCCGTATCGCATAGCTGACGGGTGTCGTATCGCATAGCAGACGGGTGCCGTATCGCATAGCAGACGGGTGCCGTATCGCATAGCAGACGGGTGCCGTATCGCATAGCAGACGGGTGCAGTATCGCATAGCAGACGGGTGCCGTATCGTATAGAAGGCGAGTGCCGTATAGCATAGCAGACGGGTGCCGTATCGCATAGCAGACGGTTGCCGTATCGCATAACAGACGGGTGCCGTATCGCATAGCAGACGGGTGCCGTATCGCATAGCAGACGGGTGCCGTATCGTATAGAAGGCGAGTGTCGTATAGCATAGCAGACGGGTGCCGTATCGAAGACGAGTGCCGTATATGTTTGTATATACCTAAATAGGCGGAAGTGCATCCGAGGTCATCTCAAATGTAGTCATATTAACTACTATAATTTATTTTTATTTTTATGTTTTTTTTATTTATAAATTATTTGACTTGAGAATACTCCAGACTAGTTTATATGTAGAAAATATGTGATATAAGAAGTCAGGCAATTGCAAACTAAAGGTGGGGTATACTGTAATAGTTGACCGAGGATTACAGTGTGTGATCGGTGTCAATGCTCACCATTACTGTTGTGATATTTTTGATGTTTTTTCAGTTTGATTTGAATACCTCTTCACAGTGGATGTGGTATCAGAAGATAAACTAACAGACTATATTTCTACTTGTGACTATGTATTTAATAGGAAATTTATTTGTTGTTTTACAACAATAAATTGATAATGACATTACTTAAAATGCCAAGAAGAAGCATACAGTTTAAAATACTGCGGTCAAATAACTCAATGGTTATTTTGTGCAACATACAATCAATCCTGTGTTAGTGGGCACCTCCATTAAGCAGCCAGTCTGTATTAAGCAGCCAGTTTCCAGATACACAATACGTTCTTTATAAATCAATATCCCTCAATTAAACAGCCACCTGTATTAAGCAGCCAGTTTCCAGATACATAATACGTTTTTAATAAATCATTAGCCCTCCATTAAACAGCCACCTGTATTAAGCAGACTGTATCCAGATTCCAAATATACTGAGTCAAAAAAGACACGATACCAAACTAAAAATGACGTAAAACGGATAAAACCATAGAAAGGTTTAATATATTATTACGTATCAGTACCGGGTATCTTATTGCAACGTCAGCCAACCATAAACACAGGTAAATAAACACCCGATAATCCTGGAACGCCGAATTTCCGATTTGCACGTGCTCCTCATCAAAGACAACTTCCTACACATGTACAAATCGGAAAACCGGTTTATTGTACTGGTATTGCATTATCATCGAGGAAAAACACCTTACATACCCATTGTTACCTCTAACAAAATGCCTAGGCTAAACCGCAATCAGAGAATGCGTGCCATTGGCATGATTGACGGCGGTTTACGTCAGCGTGACGTCGCAAATCGACTCGGGGTTACGCGGATCACGATAACACGTCTACTTCGACGTTATCGAACACATGGATCGGTGGACGACCGTCCAAGATCTGGTCGACCACGTGTGACGACGCGTGAACAGGACCGTCACATTCGGACGTCACATTTACGTGACCGGTTCCTACCTGCTACGCACACAGCTGCCGTTACTCCTGAGATGACCAACAATCGCATCAGTGCACAAACAGTCAGGAACCGGCTCGGTGAACGTGGCATTCGTGCCTATCGGCCATACGTTGGACCCATCCTGACACGACGTCACCGTGACGTACGGCGGGAATGGACGACGGAACGTGCTCGCTGGACTCGGTTACAGTGGAATTCGGTGATGTTTAGCGATGAATCGCGGTTCTGTTTGCGTCGAGCGGATGGCAGAGAGCGGGTATATCGCAGACGCGGTGAACGTTACGCCGACGCATGTGTACGTCAGGTCGATCTGTTCGGGGGCGGAAGCGTTATGGCGTGGGGCGGTATCACCTTCGGCAGTCGCACTGAACTGTTAGTGGTGGACGGGAACCTAAACGCCCAGCGGTACTGTGATGAGATCCTTGCGCCAGTTGTTGTGCCGTTCTTTAACGCCAACAGAAACGTCACACTGTTCCAACAGGACAACGCCAGGTGTCATACTGCTCGGATTTCCACCACATTATTGGAGCAGAACAATATTGAAACCCTGCCGTGGCCTGCTTTGTCACCAGACTTGTCACCCATAGAACATTTGTGGGATACGTTAGACCGCCGCGTCAGACGACGTCAGCCGGTAACGTTAAACCAACTGAGGGATGTTTTGCGTCAGGAGTGGACAAATATTGACCAGCAAGAGATTCAGACACTCTTCCGTTCGATGCGACGGCGGTGCATTGCAGTGAGAGACGCAAATGGTGCCCATACTCGGTATTGACGTCTGTGTGAAAACTCCATTAGACCCCTGTCCGACGAATTACGTCATCACGCAGCAGACAGTTTCGGAGGCTCATTATGCTTTATGTGCTCCTCTTTCAAACATGTTGGACTATCATCTTATGAATTTTCAAAGAATTTTCTTAATAAATGTTGAAATTATAGACACATAAACACCAGGTATCGTTTCTTGTTTGACTCAGTATATGTTGTTTTATAATACATATGTCCTCTATTAAGCAGCCACATATATTAAACAGCCAATTTCCATGTTCTAAATATGTTTTTTATTATACATACACCCTCCACTAAGCAGCCATCTGTATTAAGCAGCCAGCAATATGTTGTTTTTATTACATAATTATGCCACCATCTATAATAAGCAGCCAGTTTCCAGATTATCAATATGTCTTTTTTTATATACATTTATATGTATTAAACAACGACCGGAAATATGTTATGTCAGGTTAAAATAATTACATATCATTGCCGGGGACTCACTCCTGGTGATATTTTGCAATGTTGGCAAGACTGTGGTTATCTGCCAGGTCTGCGGAGGGCATTGGGCAACGACCATGGATGTACGCAGTTGCGTCCTCATTTTGTCATCGGGTGCGATGCCACATCAACGGTGTCGAAAATTATTACATATACATTCTACTAGTCGGTATACATTACATATACATTATACTAGTCGATACACATTACATATACATTCTACTAGTCGATACACATTACATATACATTATTCTAGTCAGTATACATTACATATACATTCTACTAGTCGGTATACATTACACATACATTCTACTAGTCGGTATACATTACACATACATTCTACTAGTCGGTACACAATACACATTACATATACATTCTAATAGTCGATACACATTACATATACATTCTACTAGTCGGTATACATTACATATACATTCTACTAGTCGAAACACATTACATATACATTCTAATAGTCGATGCACATTACATATACATTCTACTAGTCGGTATACATTACATATACATTCTAATAGTCGGTACACACTACACATACATTCTACTAGTCGGTACACATTACATATACATTCTACTAGTCGATGCACATTACATATACATTCAACTAGTCGATGCACATGACATATACATTCTACTAGTCGATGCACATTACATATACATTCTACTAGTCGATACACATTACATATACATTCTACTAGTGGATGCACATTACATATACATTCTACTAGTCGATACACATTACATATACATTCTACTAGTCGATACACATTACATATACATTCTACTAGTCGATATACATTACATATACATTCAACTAGTCGATACACATTACATATACATTCAACTAGTCGATACACATTACATATACATTCAACTAGTCGATACACATTACATATACTAGTCGATACACATTACATATACATTCAACTAGTCGATACACATTACATATACATTCAACTAGTCGATACACATTACATATACTAGTCGATACACATTACATATACTAGTCGGTACACATTACATATACATTCAACTAGTCGATACACATTACATATACATTCAACTAATCGATACACATTACATATACATTCTACTAGTCGATATACATTACATATACATTCAACTAGTCGATACACATTACATATACATTCAACTAGTCGATACACATTACATATACTAGTCGGTACACATTACATATACATTCAACTAATCGATACACATTACATATACATTCAACTAGTCGATACACATTACATATACTAGTCGATACACATTACATATACTAGTCGGTACACATTACATATACATTCAACTAGTCGATACACATTACATATACATTCAACTAATCGATACACATTACATATACATTCTACTAGTCGATATACATTACATATACATTCAACTAGTCGATACACATTACATATACATTCAACTAGTCGATACACATTACATATACATTCAACTAGTCGATACACATTACATATACTAGTCGATACACATTACATATACATTCAACTAGTCGATACACATTACATATACATTCAACTAGTCGATACACATTACATATACTAGTCGATACACATTACATATACATTCAACTAGTCGATACACATTACATATATACATTTACTAGTCGATACACATTACATATACAAATTTACTAGTCGGTAATCATTACATATACATTCTACTAGTCGGTATTCATTACATATACACATTTACTAGTCGATACACATTACATATACATTCTACTAGTCGATACACATTACATATCCTTCTACTAGTCGAAGTGCATTACATATAATAGTCAATACACATTACATATACTAGTCAATTCGTTCGTCGGTTGCGACGGTAACCTAACCCAACAACAACAATAACAACAGAAAACATACAACAAAGACCAATGTTGGCAATATTTATTGATTCAATGACACACGTAGCAAACATAAACTGCATCAGTCTCAAAAGGTAACATTGTTGGATTTGGTTTAATTATGCTTATCAGAAAAATGTTAATTAATTACCTATTTCGTATTTGCACTATACATTAGATATCAATGTTGTTTTATATGATGCTATATAATATATCTATAGAACTTGATCATGCATATGAAATGTATTGAATGCTTATTTTGGGAGGGTAGCAAATATATTTAACAGTTGAAAACTGTCACATGTATGCTTGGCTACCATTGGCCTGGGAATAGGCGTTGATATATTTTGCATTATCCGTCAACTACATATATATTTATTTAACACCCGTACCGTTAATTGCGCGGTATTGAGTTTCTGATAATATAAACGTTCTACCAGCAGAAACAAAATGTGAAAACTCGACAGGCTGGAAGCAGATCCTTTTGGATTGACGTCTAGATTCCTGCTGGAGACTTGGTTATGTTACTATCTAAACATGCATTCACAAAGAAGTTTGGAAATTGCATTAGAAATGCATTTAATATGACCATGTTTATTCACAAGAGCAGCTCTCTAGTTGTTAATTCAGTGTGTATGTCAGTCAGTATGAGACTGTCCATAGAAGTTAGTATGTTATTATATAGCCCGTGGATGGCTAACAATGGTCAGGGTATGATTTTACAATATTTGATTAATGTTTTAATATAATGTGTATATATTATCAACACTATTCATAACTAAGATGGCTTTTTGTTATTAAACACATAGCATACTAAAACAGAAACCAATATAAAACATAAACAAGACAGATATGTGATTTGTGTCATGTTGCGATGTCGGGTTGTTCATTTGACTTTTGCGTGTCTGTATTCTCGTCTTCTCTAGTAGCAGGGGCAATGTCTTTTACACGTAATAGTTCGCTTCCTGGAATTAGGAATAACATGTTGTAAACCAAGTAACTAACTGAAACGTGCATGTTCAGACTCAGCACTGGCAAGGCAACCGTTTGAGCTGTTGGGGGCGTAGTATGTTCACCTAATATGTAACTAATCGATTAAATCAGAAAACACACGATAACAAGCGTATTGATTTTACTTTACCCTGTGCACGCTAGTGGCACATAAAATCACTTTTGCAAACAACATAGAGCCAGATCAGACGCCACATGACGTGTCGTCTGACCAGGCTCTATGACGTTTGCTATTCGGATAATGAAGCTAAAACACTTCGCTGAATAGCAAACAACATAGATCCTGATCAGACGTGGCGGTGTTTGCAAATGTGATTTTATTTACTCAGCAGACAAATGGTTAAGGGAATGAATTATTGGCCGTAACGGACATCACCATGTTGAATGTTGCACCTGTTGGCTTCATTATCGTGGCATTTAAGCTATCTTACATTCTGCAAAAATACAATTTTCAAAAAAATGTTTGCAAATGTGATTTTATTTACTCAGCAGGTAACGGGTTAAGGGAATGAATTATTGGCCGTAGCGGACATGACCATGTTGCATGTTGCACCTTTTGGCTTCATTATCGTGGCATTTGAGTTATTTTACATTTCTGCAAAAATACGATTTTCAAAAAAAAGGTATATGTTTATTTAATCAAATTTTATTGCAGATCAATAGTATATATGTCATACACATAAAGATCAATACATAGCATGAAAATGACAAAATGGTTTGGGCCACAAGTTTTAACAACATTGAACAGCGGCCCGCGCCAGCATAAAGGTATATGTATTAAATGGTTCACATCAGCGAGAGTAGTTACTGATGTCATTGTATAGTGTATATAATTCTGCTGACTGGCACTTTCTTGTAAACACTAATAATTGAACCATATGTTCCCTAGGTTTCCCATGATCTCGTTCTGCATATTTATGTTAGTCTGTGAACAAGAGATAACTGTATATTTCTATATACAATCAAACCTGTGCTAGTGGTCACCTCCATTAACTTGTATGAAGCAGCCATGTTGTTATACTTATATAGTGATTTCCTTGGAATGCTGCTAAGCCTGTTATAGTAGGGGGACCAATGATTTCCCGTTGATTTTAAATGCTAATTTTTGGTGATCATAATGAATGCATGTTAATGGTTTTCAAGTTGTGAAAAAAACTGCGATTATTGTAGTTTTGGCGGCCATTTTGTAAAATGGCCGCCATGTAAATTTACAATGTCTCATATCTGAGCTAATAATAGAGCTAAACATTACAATTTGGTATCCATACCCATGTTTTCAGGGTCAAGGATTCCAAATATCACAATATATTTAAAATACCTTGTGTCAGGCATTAGGAATTTCAATATGGTTGCCTTTTATATGATATGGTCGCTATGCAAAGTTAATAAATCTCAATTACTACACACGTCTTCATCTGCCCCACACATACACATCTCTGAGCAGTTGAGATTCTGTGCTCTACAAGAAACACATGTGTAATGGATTCTGGATCTGGAGGATCCATTCTTTTGATGGGAACTAGTCGATCCCCCTCTGTCTCCCATCCATATCCAGCTTCTGGCGGTAGCTGTGGATTAGGCACGTGAGATTGATGCCATATCATGGCCTGAAAATGTGCACGACCAATAGCTTAATGCAAAGCTCCTCTTGTTGGTGGAAGTTTCTGAGCTTTCAATTGCTTTTTGGAGAATAGTCTCCATCTAAGATCACCTACATCTGTCACAGCAGTACGAAGCTGATACAGTTCACATACAAATGCCTCAATAGCAGATTCTGTGTCGACTGTTAGCATGTTACAGGTTCCCAGAGTAGCAAACGCGGATACTACCTCAACAGGGCACCTATTTAGTGTTTGCCAACATGTTAGCTTTCCTTTCCCGGAAAACCGTCCAGTCTGGTCAACTCCAGAAACTGCATGGACGCCAGGTAAGGCTGCAATCTTTGCATCGCCAAGTGCATGCACTATTGGTTTCAGTGAGATTTTCCGCACCGGGATTTTACCTGTGATGAAGTATGCTTTTTCGCACAGTTGATGATAGCGGTGGAGTGCAAGGATAAATACATCTGTGTCGGGGGACTAAATGTACAGTTATGTAGCTCCTCGTCGAACAACATCCAGGCTGTGCAGGATTTTCTTTGTGTCGGCCTATTCTTGAGAGCTACATAGGTGTTCAGCATTCATGCAATTCGAGAGGACTTTTTGCTGTGAAATGACAAAGCAAACTTTTGACGATCCCTCATAATGGTGAAGAGCTTTGCTTGCAAGGTAAACTGTCAATTCATCTTTGGTGGCTGTACTTGCCAGGAACTGTTTTGCTGATAACTTCCCTACTGGTGTATTATCTTCATCATGATACACTGTGACTGGTCTCGTACCCTGGCGTCTCTCTCGTGTGAACTCCTTCAGTGAAGTGGGAAGGTCAGAACGGTCAAACACTAAATGGATCTCGTCATATTCTTTGGACTTGTTTTCTAGTGTTGCAATGAAGTGGTCAGCCCATGGGGCACATGCTTTTATCGTTTGTGGTTTCCCCATTGCATGCACCATTGCCATGCCATTTATGATGGTTGCCCTCTTTGGTGGCACCAGAACATCAGTGATGTCTTCAGGTTGTTCGACATCTTCAGCTGAACTTTCTGACTGCTGACACTGGTTAGTTACCTCCTGGTTGGGTAGCTTTTCCATTATGGTCATGAGGCTGCTTTTGTCTATTGGTGGTAAACGTGACCCATCTATTGCAAATAGGGTTCTTGGAAGGGATGTAAACTCATGCTGGCCAATGGCTTCCTTTAGGTTGACTTCTGGTCGTGAGCGGGCCACAATAAGCATGCAGGCAAATAGTGACCTGTCATCCTTCATTTCCACCACTTAATCAGCCAGCTGGTGCTTCACTGTTTTTCTGCAACTTTACCAATTTCATCTCGGCTGTAAACATCGTTCTGTACCTGATTTGGCATTACTACTTTTGTGATGATATTTATCAGGTCTTCACACTCCCCTGTCATAGAGGACTGAATCGCATTCTTCAGTTTCAGTATGTTTTCCTCTTGTCTAGTCCAGACAGCCTTTGACAAGTTCATGGTGATCTTTGCGTGAGCTTGTTTGCGAGCCAGCTATTTCATGGGCTTCTGCAGCAAGTCTACACAGTTTGGGTGCTGTAAGGAAGAATCTTTCACGGGCACTGGCATTCTGTGTAATCTCTACCAGACCTCCTGTGACTTCATGATGCGATTTATATGCTCTAGGGTATAATCCACTCCAACTGCACAAAATGGATCTTGTTTTTGTGAACTGTGAAGTTTCCATCCATGAACTCTTTATGTATGTCTGGATCGGTGGTCTCAAGAGCTATCATTTCTGCAAAGTAGACTGGAACAAGCCTCGCGTACTTTTGCTTGTCATGAGCAAAAACATATTTGCACAGCTCATCAATAGGTGAAGCTGCCAGAGCCCATCACGTGTGGCACGAATGAACATGGATATGACCAACACCATCTGCAAATAGCGTCGCACAAACTTGAAGAGTGGGCTTGTGGATTCCATCATTTCATCAAAATTGTTTCATGATCTCCAAAATGTTATTGGACTCTAGGGTACTTAGCATGTTTTGTTGATCCTTAGCATATCCTGCTGGATGCGTTGTGCACAACTCGCCAATCAGTTGTGCTGAATTTGTACATGGGCCACGTAGATTAGGGTTCTCTGAGAATAGTTCTTCCACATATAGGTCAAATAGGGCTTGGACTGTAGTCATATGTGCTTCTAGATCCCTCTTGATGTGCTTGGCTTCAAGAATCTGTCTTGTCGTGGTGGGTCCATATATATCGGCCTCAAATCAGGCTTCTTCATGCCCACTATCTTCTATGGCATTGCCAACAGCCCTCAATGCAGCCATCACTGTATGCATCTCGCCCAACCGCAGCACACATTTGCCCTTGCAATCATCCCTGCTCATCTCGAGCTGCTTAGCACGTTAATACAAGGCCATGCCGAGAGTGATCACTGTCTTGTTGCTAGGACCAAATTACCGTGTAGTTGATCTGCTGTGTCTGTTTTAATACTGTAATGAGAGTTTGCCATTCATGGGCTGGTGATGCTATGAGAGGCATAGCATTTACTTCGGTAAGAGGCTTTGTTGACACCAAGAATGAGTTGTAGGCAGTCCATGTAGAGATATTGTGATGTATAGTCTTAGTACTTGACGATGTTCCCATGTCTGCTGATTCTGTGTCTGCTGGGACATTGTGTTCAGCATCCTGGGGTATCTTGGAAGATAGCTGGTGAGCTGGTAGGTCAATGACTACATCCTGCATATCCTTAGCTCTTGTGATACGCATTACAGTGCGTGAAAGTAGCCATGCTGTGTACTGTGTAGAATATGGTTTGACGACATGAGATATGGTATGGGGTATGAAGGTAGGAAATGTTGACGCCTCGCTGAAACCTTGTTTCTTTGGTGCACAACAATGGATGCATTCTGGAGTAGGGACGATTTTTAAGAGATAGATCTCTGGATTTGGTCCCGTGTAGCCTCAACTGGATTATTTGGCCCTGAATACATGGGCATCAACACAATTTAATTGCTAGCACTATTATTAGCCGAGATATGAGATATATTTAACTTTGTGTAATGGTCATACCATAAAAACAGCAGCAATATTGAAATTCTTAATGTCTAACACAAGGTATTTTAAATATTTTGCCACAATAATCACAGAACAAAAAAGGCGACATGTTTTTTTCATTGCCCAAGAATCATTAGCATGCACTTATCATAGTCGCCAAAAATTAACATTAACAAAACAACGAGCGCCCTAAAACTAGCATTGCCCCCCCCCCTACTAGTATAGATATACCACATATTACATCAATGACCATACTTACTCGCAAAATGCAACACAATCATTTGGTAAGGTATCTCTGTTATCCACACAGACTGGGCTGAATTCCTCACTGATACAGTATTCACAGAATCGTGCCAGTGGGTTAGTCGCTACAACTGGTGCAGGAACTGATGCCGGTGCTGGTACATATGCTGGTACCGGTGCTGAGGGGACAGGTGACGCGGGTATATAGGGACACGGACAGGAATGACGACATCTCAGCGGCTCGTGGCTTCAGTTACAATAAAAAACATGAATTGAATGTATGCAATTAATTAGAATGAGTAAATAATGTATACATATACTAATCTGTACTAAGCGAGACAGGCATTTCATTGAAACTAAGCATGAGTCTAGTGGTTAAGGCGTCCGCCTACGGAGCGGGAGGTCGAAAGTTCGATCGAAGTCGAAGGTTCAAACCTAGTCAGGGGTTCATTCTGATATGGCCGGTTGGTGAACCGCCATCTAGTTAAATAATGGTTACCAATTGCATACCAGCCAGGCGCCTGACCTCCAATGATACGTTTCGGGTAGTATTGGTTCCCATATGAGGTGTCTCATAAGTCAGAAATAGCTGACCCTTTCAATAGGGGTGACATTATAATGAACACACACTTTTACCTTTTGTAGGACACATGTATATGATTAAATAATATTTCACTCCTGAACATTGAATGATATTATTATCAATCATGGCCTACACCACTCGTGATAATAAAGTTTCAAATGTATTGGCATAATCAGCAACTATATACGGAAGATGGACTTCAAAATGAGTTGGATTTACTTAAACATACTGTGATAAATGGAAACTACTTATTAAGTTCAAGTTTCAAATTTATTGGCATAATCAGCAACTATATTGCCTTTGGCCATCTACAATAATAGAAATATGACAAAGTCGTCACAAAACATGTTACAGATATACATATGTAAACAAATACAATACATTTAAGAAACAGTAGTAATTGACAGGGTATTACTACGTAATGACATAGCTTCTTTGATGTACTTACAAACATTTATCAAATATTTTTTATTTTTGCATGACATGATAAATATAAATTTATTTATTGATGGCCATGTTATGTAGCCCAAATATTTCAATCTTATATCTCTATATTTTTCACAACATAATATAAAATGGTATTCTGATTCAATAACATTTTGATTGCATAATTTACATTTAAATTCAATTTGTTAATCTTAAACATGTAAAATATTGACGTAAACTATCGCTAGAAATTTGCTCAATATAATCTTCATAACAGAATGTCAGCTTTAATTAACACTAATGTGTGTTTACTGATGTGTCTTGAACGAACTGCTCTCGTAATCTCACATAGGTATATAGTTAATGCTAGCATAAAAATTGAGTCGAACATTTGTAAAACCAATATGATCAATTATGGAATTAACTCAACATTTACCGTTAACATTATTACACAGATCAGCATACATATTATACATTGGAGAATCAACATTTTTCATTACTTTAAACCAAAATTCAATTATTCTCTCTTTACATATAACAGATAATAATGCTCTTCGGTGAAATATAATTCGACCATACACTGAACCAAAAAATATCATATTCTTATATTAATTATTAAATACAGTTATAATAGTACAATTATATTCTGATATTATGTACTTCTCCGTCGAACTTTACTACATAGTTGGGGAGAAACAAATAGATGTATTGTCATTAATTGTTTCATCCCCCTTTCTACGCCAATTCCATATGTTCCTTTGACATTAAAGGAACTTACATACATACTAGCCAATTCCATATGTTCCTTTGACATTAAAGGAACTTACATACATACTAGCCAATTCCATATGTTCCTTTGACATTAAAGGAACTTACATACATACTAGCCAATTCCATATGTTCCTTTGACATTAAAGGAACTTACATACATACTAGCCAATTCCATATGTTCCTTTGACATTAAAGGAACTTACATACATACTAGCCAATTCCATATGTTCCTTTGACATTAAAGGAACTTACATACATACTAGCCAATTCCATATGTTCCTTTGACATTAAAGGAACTTACATACATACTAGCCAATTCCATATGTTCCTTTGACATTAAAGGAACTTACATACATACTAGCCAATTCCATATGTTCCTTTGACATTAAAGGAACTTACATACATACTAGCAAATTCCATATGTTCCTTTGACATTAAAGGAACTTACATACATACTAGCCAATTCCATATCATAATATTCCATAATATAATTATTATATATAGTTTCTCTACTTTTCATTACTACAAAATTCCATTGTGCAGTCCTATCTGTTGATTGCATTTGATTTGTAAATATGTCGAGGGCCTCGTGGTAGATTTTGCTAAATGAATTCTCTCGTAAAAGTCTTATTATTATTATTATTATTATTATTAATCCATACTTTTATTATTGAATATCAACATGAATTGAAATAAAGGAACAGACAGATTAACTGATTTGCTTTTTTTAAATTTAATAATATTTTATTGGAACTTTTTTCATAATGATGAACACAATTTACATTTACATATCACAATAACGTTACTATCACATTTATAACATACATAATGATGAACACAATTTACATTTACCTATAACAATAACATTACTCTCACATTTATGACGTACATAATGATGAACACAATTTACATTTACCTATAACAATAACATTACTCTCACATTTATGACGTACATAATGATGAACACAATTTACATTTACCTATAACAATAACATTACTCTCACATTTATAACGTACATAATGATGAACACAATTTACATTTACCTATAACAATAACATTACTCTCACATTTATGACGTACATAATGATGAACACAATTTACATTTACCTATAACAATAACATTACTCTCACATTTATAACATACATAATATCCATATAAAAATACATGATATTTTCAAAGTATAAAATGATTGGGCTACAAGTTTTGAAAACATTAGCAACAGTCCTTTCCAAAAGGTCCAATTTGTCTGTATGTAGTACTAATATAAATCAGTTTTTCAAGAAAATTATTGTTTAAATTGAATAAGAAAATGACGGGATACGCTTAACAGAACATTGAAAATGAACAAAAATAATTTAAGAAAAATAAAATTTAATAGCTGCCCTAATAAGCTGCTAGACTGCCTCTCCCAGAAACACCAACCTCAGAACAACATCGGTTAAGTTAAACGTCTTTGCTACACCATGTTCTATCACAGTAAACATGTTCACCTTTAGTTGCAGCATAATTTAAACGTCAAACATGTTTTCCAATAGTGTTTCCAATTGTGCCAACTCTTTATGTCAAAACAAAACATAGCCCTGCTTTAAAGTACTGCCCCAACTCTTTATGTCAAAACAAAACATAACCCTGCTTTAAAGTACTGCCCCAACTCTTTATGTCAAAACAAAACATAACCCTGCTTTAAAGTACTGCCCCAACTCTTTATGTCAAAACAAAACATAACCCTGCTTTAAAGTACTGCCCAATTAGCGTATTGTTCCAAACACCTTAGCATACGAACGAAGAGGCCGGGTACTTGTTTGGGTTTAATCCTTTCAACACCACATACCTCTAAATAGGTGTACACAAAGTGTATATCCAGATGAGCCAGCTCGCCACAGGATCTGCATTGTTTGCCAGTAATATTACTAGTTTTAGACAAAATCACCCATTTTGATTAATGAACTGGTCCAAATGTAATGTTCTTATTAATGTATTGTTGTAAAAATAGCATGGACCAGTCAATGTCAGTTACTTGGTGTTGAATTGATTAAGTATGTATTATTTGTTACCTGCATTTTCTGTAACAATCATTATCGTAATCGTTTCCGTAAATGGTGCAGACCGGTATCTTTGGGTAATATTGACACTTGTCGTCACAGTCGTACCCATGTACATAAATGACACGAGATTTGGCAGGGGCCTGTATCGCTGTCTGAGCAGGAATCCGAACATGGGGAGACACTGGAGCCAGCGCATGTGATGGAGCAGGTGCTGGAGCATATACTGGAGCATGAGCAGGTGCTGGAGCATATACTGGAGAATGAGCAGGTGCTGGAGCCGGTGCTGGTGCTGCTGGAGCATATGCTGGAGGCGGCACAGGTGCTGGAGCATATACTGTTGCTGGAGCAGGTACTGGAGCAGGTGCCGGAGCAGGTACTGGAGCCGGAGCAGGTGCCGGAGCAGGTACTGGAGCCGGAGCAGGTGCTGGAGCAGGTACTGGAGCCGGAGCAGGTGCTGGAGCATATACAGGAGCTGGGACAGGTGCTGGAGCAGGTGCTGGTACAGGAGCAGGTTCTGAAACCGGAGCAGGTGCCGGAGCAGGTGCAGTAGCAGGTACCGGTACTAATGCTGGAGCATGGGCAGGTGATGGAGTCACACCCAGATATGATCTAACAGTTGTAACTAAAATAAATGTATCACAATTACAGCCAATATTAATGCGACAACTCTTAATAATTTCTACTAAAGTATTCAAAGGTATATATTTGAATACCAGATGTATACTTATTATATCCGTCGCTAAGCCCTCAATACAAATTCCGTCTCCTGGTATACATTCAATGTGGTTACTAAATGATCGCTTGCACCTTAACAACGAGATGTAATATCAGGAAAGTTACCTTAACAACGAGATGTAATTATCAGGAAAGTTACCTTAACAACGAGATGTAATTATCAGGAAAGTTACCTTAACAACGAGATGTAATATCAGGAAAGTTACCTTAACAACGAGATGTAATTATCAGGAAAGTTACCTTAACAACGAGATGTAATTATCAGGAAAGTTACCTGAACAACGAGATGTAATATCAGGAAAGTTACCTTAACAACGAGATGTAATTATCAGAAAAGTTACCTTAACAACGAGATGTAATATCAGGAAAGTTACCTTAACAACGAGATGTAATTATCAGGAAAGTTACCTTAACAACGAGATGTAATATCAGGAAAGTTACCTAAACAACGAGATGTAATATCAGGAAAGTTACCTTAACAACGAGATGTAATTATCAGGAAAGTTACCTGAACAACGAGATGTAATTATCAGGAAAGTTACCTGAACAACGAGATGTAATATCAGGAAAGTTACCTTAACAACGAGATGTAATATCAGGAAAGTTACCTGAACAACGACATGTAATTATCAGGAAAGTTAAGACACTGTACGGTACTCGAGCGCTCAGTTTGATACGCCAATAATTTTTAAACTGCTTTCATATGATATTGTACACAGTCTCTAGCACATTTACTAGATTCTGTGAATGGCTGTCTTTAGACTGATTTCATAGGTTTCAAGATGATATAGGTGATATCTGTACATTATTGTATAGGTTTATTGTCATAAATGTTCTCATTCCCCCTTTTCTACTCTGTTAGACAATTTCATATAAGTGTTTGTTTATTATAGTGTCACCCCTATTTAAACTGCCAGCCATTTCATACTTATGAAACACCTCTTTTTATGAACATCAGTACTTCCCGAATCCTATATGCTTGTTTGTCAGGCGCCAGGCTTGTAGGCAATCGGTATAAATTATTTAACTAGCTGGCGGCTCACTAACCGGTCATATCAGAACGAAGTCCTGATGAGGTTCGAACCTTCGACCCCCGCTCCGTAGGCGGACGTCTTAAGAGATTAGTCATTTTAGATTTTTGGAGGATAGTGCAATGATACAGACAGAGACCCATTCCAGAGTCCCCTCTGGTTCTTTTGCGTGCACAGTGTAAAGCACCGACACGAGACCTCGGTTTAACGTCCCATCTGAAAGACTGTTAATTTTACTAGGGTCAGACGGGGGATCGAACCTGCGATCTCTGGATTACCAGTTCAGTCTGTATTTGAACTGAACTCGTTCAGCTTTTTCCACAGTCACTCACATGACAGATTTGTTATGGATATGGATCTCAATAAATAATCTATTGTTCAAGACATTCATTAATTAACAGTACCTTTTTCAAACTCAAGTTTATATGTACATATATAAGTTTCTATGTACATATATAAGTTTATAAGTTTCTATGTACATATATAAGCATTCTATGTACATATATAAGTTTCTATGTACATGTATAAGTTTCTATGTACATATATAAGTTTCTATGTACATATATAAGTTTCTATGTACATATATAAGTTTCTATGTACATATATAAGTTTCTATGTACATATATAAGTTTCTATGTACATATATAAGTTTCTATGTACATATATAAGCATTCTGGTTGGGCCATTATTTAAATTAATAAAAACAAACATGGTGACAGTGCCTTGTGTTGTCTATTTTCAGAGTATTTGATGTTGGTCAAAATCTACAAACTGTAATTAGTATCGATGTGGATCTCAGTAAATATCCATTAAGTCTTCATTAATTAACCATACCTTTTCAAACTCAAGTTTCTAATTCTAAGCATTGACCCAATGGAGCCGTTACGATTGTGTCCTTACGCAAGGCATTTAAATTCCACGTTGCCTCTTCTCTCCCTCGTGGCGATGGATTCCACCAGGAATGAGGTCTCGAGAGTGATTTATATAAGTTGAAAGAACTTGTTTCGCAATCGAGCTAAAATAAATTTGTATAATCTAAGCATCGTACTTGGGTCAATATTTAATTTAATAAAAAAGCGTTGTGACAGCGATGTGTAGTTCCAATGCATTTGTTGTGTGTCAATATCTAGCAAAGTATTGAAGACAGAACCTTAAGCAACATCAAGCCCGGTCGGTACTTGGATGGGTGACTGCCTGTGAATACAGGGGACTGACAGTAGACTTAGAAAATGGGAAGGACCGAATGTAATGTTATAACATGCGTGTATGTATGTAATACTTGTATGATTGTGAGTGTGTTTATGCATACATGTACAGTACAATATGAGCATAAACTAAAAGAACTAAAACATATAAACGAATATTGATATATTTGCGACTATGATTTGCTACGGGGTAACGGTGCTACGGACCCAATGATCAGCACCACTGTGGGCTATATCGCCGGCAGACAGTTTACTTAACAGCATATTTCATTGACACGTGCATCGGTTAACCAGGACTTTGTGCAGCAACCTCCGTAAGAAACTGCCAACTTATTCATATACAGAGACACGGACTGAGGGGGGCTCGTAAGTAATTTTCATCTGCCAATCTTTAAGCTGTTTTAAAATGCAAGACATGTATTGTGTTTGATCTAACACAACTGATCATGCAGTTGAATCATGATACATATTAGTATGTTTTCGTTTACCCATTGCACACACAGTTACTGCCATGGACTGGTGCCGGATATTCTTAGACCAATAATTTAATTAATTAATACGAACATTACATTTGGACCAGTTCATTTGGACCAATTTTGTCTAAAAATAGTAATATTACTAGCAAAAAGTGCACAATCCGGTTCATCTGAATCTACACTTTTTGTACAGACGGATTTGTAGTCCAGTGGTAACACGCTGGACTGGTAATCCAGGGATCGCAGGTTCGATCCCCCGTCTGACCCTAATAAAATTAACAGTCTTTCAGATGGGACTTTAAACCGAGGTCTCGTATCGGTGCTTTACACCGTGCACGTAAAAGAACCAGAGGAGATTCTGGAATGGGTCTCTGTCTGTATCATTGCACTATCCTCCAACAATCTAAAATGACTAATCTCTTCAGGAGGCGTCGCTCATATGGGCAACCGGTAGCTACCATAAATAAACGTAAAACACACACACACACACACACACTTTTTGTAAGCCTATTTAGAGGTATGTGATATGAAGGGGTTAATTGTAAGTTCATGCATGCATCTCGTGTGATTTGATAGGTCCATGGCATGGAATTTAACAACATTTCAAAAACGAGTTTCATAAAATATGGTATGACATCACCACAAGTGTAAGATCCTCGTTATCACATTACCATAGTAACCACATCCTTAAATCAGAAAAATAATACGTCTCTGTTTGTCACTATATTGTTGAGCCTTACTACATTAAGCTGCATCCATACGCCGTAGTAAATAGTGCCTGATGATCAAACAGTTGAACAACAAATAAAACATGAACGCAAGCAACATGTCATATATATTGCAAACTGTCAGTGTCATGCCACGACGAATCAGAATCCGCCCAGGTGTTATTAAACGTGTGGTCATACAATAATGATTGTACAAGCAAAGTTATGTCATAACAGTTTATAACGTTTTTCGCAAACGTTGTAAAATAAACAAAGTTATATTTTATAATTATATAAACTACTAGTAACAAGGAATAGTATTTTTTAAAATAAATATTCATAAAGAAACACAAGAAACCCTGTAGTCGTAGTAGGTGCAATAACTTGATACTTATTATATGATATTAGAATAATTACCTGTTACTATCACTAACAAGCAAAGAAATAGTCCCTTCATCGTTAAACCGTCGTGTACGCACCGCAAAGAAGATCGTAATACACACACAACTGCTTATGTAATGGTCAAATGCAAGTGTGTGCACGCCTTGGTGTTTCCGTGTATTTTAATATGTGCATAATTAATGTCATAAATATTCAGATTCAGTTCATCAGCCTTGCCTTCACAATGCGTTTCTGTGTCAGGAATAATGAATGCCAGACAGCATTGTCTTAAATTCGACAATGTATGATGAGTTCGTAAATGTGCCGCAATAGCTATTCTTGTACAAGGTGTCAACTCCTGATATGAGTGAAGAACATCATTGTGTCCCAGTTGCTGCGTATACATTGCCAGCTATCAACAATTCCATTTAAATCAGAGATGCATAGCCAATCAGTTGTAGTCCAGTGGTTAACACGTTGGACTGGTCATCCAGAGATCGCCGGTTCGATCCCCCGTCTGACCATACTAAAATGAACAGTCTTTTAGATTGGACTTTAAAGCGAGGTCACGTGTCGGTGCATTACACCGTGCACGTAAAAGAACCAGAGGAGACTCTGGAATGGGTCTCTATCAGTATCATTGCACTATCCTCCAAAAATCTAAAATGACTAATCTCTTCAGGAGGCCTCGCTCATATGAGCAAACGGTAGCGACGACAAATAAACGTAAAACATACACAAATCAGACGTTACGTAAATAACCAGGTTAGAAATTGTCTGAGGGTAACCGGTAACATTCAGCCTAAATCAGTGATGCATGCCAACTAATGTGTTACGTAAATAGCCAACCATGAGTGGTCAGAATGTGATAATTCCATATATATCAGAAATCAGTTGATATATATTCCAGGAAATATGCACATTATCTGGTAAAGATGCTTGTATATTTATTGTTAAATCAGTGTATAACCGTTAACATGTTTTCGCAAATAAGGCCGAAAACGTGAGATTCAATACAACCCACAACTATGTCTCGATATGACAATGCTTTCATTATGGTATGACCATCTCACCGCTGTAGCCCACGAGTCCAACGTAGTGTGTTGAATTATTTCGTGTGAGAAAGCTAACTAACTTGCGCGCGGAAGGTGTGTGGTTCTATCCGGGTGGCGGGGCATGCCTGATATACCGTTTGGAAGGGCACACGGGGTATGTCTCCACCAATTGGAGATTCGCTATATGACTGAAACTAGTGGTGTGCCTTTAAGCCAAAAACACACACACACACACACTTGATTACGGTTGTTCTAATGGAACTAGTTCCGCTATTAATATGTATGCTACATGTATGTGCATTGGTAACACTATACTTACCTTTTATTAGACAACTGCACATCAACGTTATACAAGTGGAAGTCGTGATAGCGCAGTGGATGCGCTTTCGCTTCAGGTGCGAATGGTCCGGAGTTCGAGCCCCACTGGAGCAGTTACGATTGTGCCCTTAAGCAAGGCATTTAATTTCCACGTTGCCTCTTCTCTCTCCTTCGTGGCTATGGATTCCATCCGGAATGAGGTCTCGAGAGTGATTAATATAAGTTATGAACTTGTTTCGCAATCGAGCTAAAATAAATTTGTATAAACTAACGCTATACATCGCTTACCACGTTAACTGCGAGTTTTAAACTTTATTTATTTCACAACGATTGCTAAGCAAGTTCTAACAACTTATATTAATCACTCTCGTTGGCGCGGATGAAAGCGTAAATATGGTAATTTGTGTTGTGTGGAAGGAAACCGGAGTACCCGGAGAAAACCCACCTGTCCGATCTGGCCACCATCCACATACTTCCCGGTCGGAGGATCTAACTCGGGTTGCATTGGTGAAAAGCGAGCGCGCTAACAACTTCGCTAATCGGACAGTTAGTATAGGGGAACACATAAATATGCATGGATTCTAAGTCAACAACAATCGTCACACATTGCGTTAATTTACCCAAATATTTAAGCCCGTAGACGTTCACATTTGCCTATAGTTGTTTTCTAAGAAGAATATAAATGTTACCTATACGGCAGGTGCACAGTTTCTTTTTGGTGTCAGTATACGTAGCTAAAGTGATGTTACATAATACGAAGCTGTCGGAAAGTGCAGATAAATGTTGCGGAAGCAACACTGCCTAGAACTACATTGTATTATATCTATTGCTTGCGAGGATAGCATGTTTCTCACTAACTTGGTTTGTATTGTTCGGTTCGCTGTACTGTTCGGTTCTCTGTACTGTTCGGTTCTCTGTACTGTCCAGTTCGTTGTACTGTTCGGTTCGCTGTAGTGTTCGGTTTGCTGTACTGTTCGGTTCTCTGTACTGTTCGGTTCTCTGTACTGTCCGGTTCTCTATACTGTTCGGTTCACTGTACTGTCCGGTTCGGTTCGCTGTACTGTTCGGTTCTCTGTACTGTTCGGTTCTCTGTACTGTCCAGTTCGTTGTACTGTTCGGTTCGCTGTAGTGTTCGGTTTGCTGTACTGTTCGGTTCTCTGTACTGTTCGGTTCTCTGTACTGTCCGGTTCTCTATACTGTTCGGTTCACTGTACTGTCCGGTTCGGTTCGCTGTACTGTTCGGTTCTCTGTACTGTTCGGTTCTCTGTACTGTCCAGTTCGTTGTACTGTTCGGTTCGCTGTAGTGTTCGGTTTGCTGTACTGTTCGGTTCTCTGTACTGTTCGGTTCTCTGTACTGTTCGGTTCGCTGTACTGTCCGGTTCGGTTCGCTGCATTGTCCGGTTCGGTTCGCTGTACTGTTCGGTTCGCTGTACTGTCCGGTTCGGTTCTCTGTACTGTTCGGTTCTCTGTACTGTTCGGTTCGCTGTACTGTTCGGTTCGCTGTACTGTTCGGTACTCTGTACTGTTCGATTCGCTGTACTGTTCGGTTCGCTGTACTGTTCGGTTCGCTGTACTGCCCGGTTCTCTGTACTGTTCGGTTCGCTGTACTGTTCGGTTCACTGTAATGTCCGGTTCGATTCGCTGTACTGTTCGGTTCGGTTCGCTATACTGTTCGGTTCGCTGTACTGTTCGGATCGTTGTACTGTTCGGTTCGGTTCGTTGTACTGTTCGGTTCGCTGTACTGTTCGGTTCACTGTACTGTTCGGATCCGTTCACTGTACTCTTCGGTTCGCTGTACTGTTCGGTTCGGTTCACTGTACTGTTCGGTTCGGTTCATTGTACTGTTCGGTTCGGTTAGTTGTACTGTTCGGTTCGATTCGCTGTACTGTTCGGTTCGGTTCGCTGTACTGTTCGCTTCGCTGTACTGTTCGGTTCGTTGTACTGTTCGGTTCGCTGTACTGTTCGGTTCACTGTACTGTTCGGTTCGTTGTACTGTTCGGGTCGCTGTACTGTTCGGTTCGCTGTACTGTTCGGTTCGCTGTACTATTCGGATCGGTTCGCTGTACTGTTCGGATCGGTTCGCTGTATTGTTCGCTTCGCTGTACTGTACTGTTCGGTTCGATGTACTGTTCGGTTCGGTTCGCTGTACTGTTCGGTTCGTTGTACTGTTAGGTTCGATTCGCTGTACTGTTCGGTTCGCTATATGTACTGTTCGGTTCGCTGTACTGTTCGGTTCGGTTCGCTGTACTGTTCGGTTCGCTGTACTGTTCGGTTCGCTGTACTATACTGTTCGGTTCGCTGTACTGTTCGGTTCGGTTCGCTGTACTGTTCGGTTCGCTGTACTGTTCGGTTCGCTGTACTGTACTGTTCGGTTCTCTGTACTGTTCGCTTTGCTGTACTGTACTGTTTGGTTCGCTGTACTGTTCGGTTCTCTGTACTGTTCGGTTCGTTGTACTGTTCGGTTCGCTGTACTGTCCAGTTCGCTGTACTGTTCGGTTCGGTTCGTTGTACTGTTCGGTTTGCTGTACTGTTCGGTTCGCTGTCCTGTTCGGGTAGCTGTACTGTTCGGTTCTCTGTACTGTCCGGTTCGCTGTAATGTCCGGTTCGCTGTACTGTTCGGTTCGCTGTACTGTTCGGTTCGCTGTACAGTTCGGTTCGCTGTACTGTCCGGTTCGGTTCTCTGTACTGTTCGGTTCGCTGTACTGCCCGGTTCGCTGTACTGTTCGGTTCGCTGTACTCTTCGGTTCGCTGTACTATTCGGTTCGCTGTACTGTTCGGTTCACTGTACTGTCCGGTTCGGTTCTCTGTACTGTCCGGTTCGCTGTACTGCCCGGTTCGCTGTACTGTTCAGTTCGCTGTACTGTTCGGTTCGCTGTACTATTCGGTTCGCTGTACTGTCCGGTTCACTGTACTGTCAGGTTCTCTGTACTGTACGGATCGCTGCACTGTACGCTTCGCTGTACTGTCCGGTTCTCTGTACTGTTCTGTTCGCTGTACTGTACGGTTCGCTGCACTGTACGCTTCGCTGTACTGTTCGGTTCGCTCTACTGTTCGGTTCGGTTCGTTGTTCTGTTCGGTTCGTTGTACTGTTCGGTTCGGTTCGTTGTACTGTTCGGTTCTCTGTACTGTCCGGATCTCTGTACTGTTCGGTTCGTTGTACTATACTGTTCGGTTCGCTGTACTGTTCGGTTCGGTTCGCTGTACTATTCGGTTCGCTGTACTGTTCGGTTCGCTGTACTGTTCGGTTCTCTGTACTGACCGGTTCGCTGTACTGTTCGGTTCGCTGTACTGTTCGGTTCTCTGTACTGTTCGGTTCGCTGTACTGCCCGCTTCGCTGTACTGTCCGGTTCGCTGTACTGTTCGGTTCGCTGTACTGTTCGGTTCGGTTCGCTTTATGTACTGTTCGGTTCGCTGTACTGTTCGGTTCGCTGTACTGTTCGGTTCGGTTCGCTGTACTATACTGTTCGGTTCGCTGTACTGTTCGGTTCGCTGCACTGTCCGGTTCTCTGTACTGTTCGGTTCGCTGTACTGTTCGGTTCGGTTCGTTGTTCTGTTCAGTTCGTTGTACTGTTCGGTTCGGTTCGTTGTACTGTTCGGTTCTCTGTACTGTCCGGTTCTCTGTACTGTTCGGTACGCTGTACTATATTGTTCGGTTCGCTGTACTGTTCGGTTCGGTTCGATGTACTGTTCGGTTCGCTGTACTGTTCGGTTCGCTGTACTGTTCGGTTCTCTGTACTGACCGGTTCGCTGTACTGTTCGGTTCGCTGTACTGTTCGGTTCTCTGTACTGTTCGGTTCGCTGTACTGCCCGGTTCGCTGTACTGTTCGGTTCGCTGTACTGTCCGGTTCGCTGTACTGTTCGGTTCGCTGTACTGTTCGGTTCGGTTCGGTTCGCTTTATGTACTGTTCTGTTCTCTGTACTGTTCGGTTCGGTTCGCTGTACTGTTCGGTTCGCTGTACTGTCCGGTTCGCTGAACTGTTCGGTTCGCTGTACTGTTCGGTTCTCTGTACTGCCTGGTTCTCTGTACTGTACGGTTCGCTGCACTGTACGCTTCGCTGTACTATCCGGTTCTCTGTACTGTTCGGTTCGCTGTACTGTTCGGTTCGGTTCGTTGTTCTGTTCGGTTCGTTGTACTGTTCGGTTCGGTTCGTTGTACTGTCCGGTTTTCTGTACTGTTCGGTTCGCTGTACTATACTGTTCGGTTCGCTGTACTGTTCGGTTCGGTTCGCTGTACTGTTCGGTTCGCTGTACTGTTCGGTTCGCTGTACTGTTCGGTTCTCTGTACTGACCGGTTCGCTGTACTGTTCGGTTCGCTGTACTGTTCGGTTCTCTGTACTGTTCGGTTCGCTGTACTGCCCGGTTCGCTGTACTGTTCGGTTCGATGTACTGTCCGGTTCGCTGTACTGTTCGGTTCGCTGTACTGTTCGGTTCGCTGTACTATTCGGTTCGCTGTACTGTTCGGTTCGCTGTACTGTCCGGTTCGTTGTACTGTTAGGTTCGCTGTACTGTTCGGTTCACTGTACTGTACGGTTCGCTGCACTGTACGCTTCGCTGTACTGTCCGGTTCTCTGTACTGTTCGGTTCGCTGTACTGTTCGGTTCGGTTCGTTGTTCTGTTCGGTTCGTTGTACTGTTCGGTTCGGTTCGTTGTACTGTCCGGTTCTCTGTACTGTTCGGTTCGCTGTACTATACTGTTCGGTTCGCTTTACTGTTCGGTTCGGTTCGCTGTACTGTTCGGTTCGCTGTACTGTTCGGTTCGCTGTACTGTTCGGTTCTCTGTACTGACTGGTTCGCTGTACTGTTCGGTTCGCTGTACTGTTCGGTTCTCTGTACTGTTCGGTTCGCTGTACTGCCCGGTTCGCTGTACTGTTCGGTTCGCTGTACTGTCCTGTTCGCTGTACTGTTCGGTTCGCTGTACTGTTCGGTTCGCTGTACTATTCGGTTCGCTGTAGTGTTCGGTTCGCTGTACTGTCCGGTTCGCTGTACTGTTCGGTTCGCTGTACTGTTCGGTTCACTGTACTGTTCGGTTCATTGTACTGTTCGGTTCGCTGTACTGTTCGGTTCGCTGTACTGTTCGGTTCGCTGTACTATTCGGATTGGTTCGCTGTACTGTTCGGTTCGGTTCGTTGTTCTGTTCGGTTAGTTGTACTGTTCGGTTCGGTTCGTTGTACTGTCCGGTTCTCTGTACTGTTCGGTTCGCTGTACTATACTGTTCGGTTCGCTTTACTGTTCGGTTCGGTTCACTGTACTGTTCGGTTCTCTGTACTGACCGGTTCGCTGTACTGTTCGGATTGGTTCGCTGTACTGTTAGGTTCGGTTCGTTGTTCTGTTCGGTTCGTTGTACTGTTCGGTTCGGTTCGTTGTACTGTCCGGTTCTCTGTACTGTTCGGTTCGCTGTACTATACTGTTCGGTTCGCTTTACTGTACTGTTCGGTTCGCTGTACTGTTCGGTTCTCTGTACTGTTCGGTTCGCTGTACTGCCCGGTTCGCTGTACTGTTCGGTTCGCTGTACTGTCCGGTTCGCTTTACTGTTCGGTTCGCTGTACTGTTCTGTTCGCTGTACTATTCGGTTCGCTGTAGTGTTCGGTTCGCTGTACTGTCCGGTTCGCTGTACTGTTCGGTTCGCTGTACTGTTCGGTTCACTGTACTGTTCGGTTCATTGTACTGTTCGGTTCGCTGTACTGTTCGGTTCGCTGTACTGTTCGGTTCGCTTTACTATTCGGATCGGTTCGCTGTACTGTTCGGTTCGCTGTACTGTTCGGTTCGGTTCGCTGTACTGTTCGCTTCGCTGTACTGTACTGTTCGGTTCGATGTACTGTTCGGTTCGGTTCGCTGTACTGTTCGGTTCGCGGTACTGTTCGGTTCGATTCGCTGTACTGTTCGGTTCGGTTCGGTTCGCTGTATTGTTCGGTTCGGTTCGCTGTACTGTTCGGTTCGCTGTACTGTTCGGTTCGGTTCGCTGTACTATACTGTTTGGTTCGCTGCTATGTACTGTTCGGTTCGCTGTACTGTTCGGTTCTCTGTACTCTTCGGATCGCTGTACTCTTCGGTTCTATGTACTGTCCGGTTCGCTGTACTGTTCGGTTCGCTGTACTGTTCGGTTCGGTTCGTTGTTCTGTTCGGTTCGTTGTACTGTTCGGTTCGGTTCGTTGTACTGTTCGGTTCTCTGTACTGTTCGGTTCGCTGTACTATACTGTTCGGTTCGCTGTACTGTTCGGTTCGGTTCGCTGTACTGTTCGGTTCGCTGTACTGTTCGGTTCTCTGTACTGACCGGTTCGCTGTACTGTTCGGTTCGCTGTACTGTTCGGTTCTCTGTACTGTCCGGTTCGCTGTACTGTTCGGTTCGCTGTACTGTACGGTTCGCTGTACTGTCAGGTTCGCTGTACTGTTCGGTTAGCTCTACTGTTCGGTTCGGTTCGTTGTACTGTTCGGTTCGCTGTACTGTTCGGTTCGGTTCGTTGTACTGTTCGGTTCTCTGTACTGTCCGGTTCTCTGTACTGTCCGGTTCTCTGTACTCTTCGGTTCGCTGTATTGTCCGGTTTGCAAACAATCACCTGTCAAAGTATCTTTGTGCGGTTTTTGTTCCTCCGTTGGAAACATAATCCTATAGTACATATTCAAATTTATACTGGTGTTAACTTTAGCAAACCACCATTTGATTTTGCTGAAAAAATACCAATAAAGGGAGGTAATTTACAAATGGTAATTTCACAATAGCAGGTTAGTTTGCAGCCATATTTTCGAAATTTTATTTTTACTGTTATCATTGAATACCGAAACTATAAGACAATAATCACACTCTCTAATCATTCGTTACTTACAATATCTCTGTGTGCAGCACATTCTAAGTAAACGCACACGGGGCTTTAATGTAATTACAGACGGATCTGTAGTCTAGTGGTTAACACGCTGGACTGGTAGTCCAGGGATCGCAGATTCGATCCCCCTTCTGACCCTACTAAAATTGACAGTCTATCAATAGGGACTTTAAACCGAGGTCTCATGTCGGTGCTATACACCGTGTACGTAAAAGAACCAGAGGAGACTCTGGAATTGGACTCTGTCTGTATAATTGCACTATCCTCCAACATTCTAAAGTGACTAATCTCTGCAAGAGGCGTCGCATGGACAACCGGTAGCGACGATAAATACACGTATAACACACAATTTAATGTAATTGTGATTGTAACAATAAACTAGGGATGGCAACGAATAGCGATTTAGGTATTCGAATATTTGGTCCGAAAAAATATACAACAAAATATTCGAATTATAAAAAAATATTCGAATATTCGGTTGTTTGGTCGAATATTCGAATATTTGGTTATTCGTTGCCTTCCCTACTATAAACAGAACAAGTTTAACTAAGTGCAACGTACACGTATCACTAGTAGGACCACTTACATTGTCGTATTGCAATAAGAAAAGACATAGAAACAAATAACAATTTTGATTTTGATTATTGTTTTTGTGTTGAGGTTCAAATGTGCAACAGGAACAAACTGATTCAGTTACACAGAAACAACAAAACATAATACATAAACAAGAGACAAAACTGGTACGTGCGATGAGGTCATATGCTTGTGTCTTTGTGGCATCAGTACGATCTCGCTTCCTTTAGTAACATGGACAGGCTGATGTACACGTGACCGTTTTCCTCCTGAAATAATGAAAATTAGCATGCAACTATTTATTACCAGAAATGTTCATTTACCTACGTATCGCCGACAATGCAACAGTCTGGCCTCCGTGGCCAACTAGTTACGACCGGCGACTTCAGATCACTTGGACCTGTCTGTTGTAGGTTCGAATCCCACATAAGGTGTCGACTAGTTTCGAAACACTGGGTTCTGCTTGTATATCAAGCTGTGTGTGGAAGTCAAATCATTTGAGTTCTGCTTGTATATCAAGCAATGTGTGGAAGTCAAATCATTTGAGTTCTGCTTGTATATCAAGCAATGTGTGGAAGTCAAATCATTTGAGTTCTGCTTGTATATCATGCAATGTCTTTAAGTCAAGTAAAAGTTGACTTCTGCTTGCATAGCATGTAGTGTGTATGGAAGCTAAGTCAATTGAATTTGATTGTATATCATGGAATGTCTGGAAACGTATATCAATTGAGTTCTGCTTGCATATCATGCAATGTCTGTAAGTCAAGTAAAAGTTGAGTTATGCTTGCATAGCATGTAGTGTGTATGGAAGCTAAGTCAATTGAATTTGCTTGTATATCATGCAATGTATGTAGATCAAGTAAAGGTTGAGTTATGCTTGCATGGCATGCAGTGTATGTAAGTCAAGTAAAGCTTGAGTTCTGCTTGCATGACATGCAGTGTATGTAAGTCAAGTAAAGCTTGAGTTATGCTTGCATGGCATGCAGTGTATGTAAGTCAAGTAAAGGTTGAGTTATGCTTGCATGGCATGCAGTGTATGTAAGTCAAGTAAAGGTTGAGTTATGCTTGCATGGCATGCAGTGTATGTAAGTCAAGTAACGGTTGAGTTCTGCTTGTATATCATGCAATGTCTGTAAGTCAAGTAAAGGTTGAGTTCTGCTTGCATGGCATGCAGTGTATGTAAGTCAAGTAAAGCTTGAGTTATGCTTGCATGGCATGCAGTGTATGTAAGTCAAGTAAAGGTTGAGTTCTGCTTGTATATCATGCAATGTCTGTAAGTCAAGTAAAGGTTGAGTTATGCTTGCATAGCATGCAGTGTGTATGGAAGCTAAATCAATTGAATTTGCTTGTATATCATGCAATGTATGTAAGTCAAGTAACGGTTGAGTTCTGCTTGCATATCATACACTGTCTGTGAGTCAAGTAAAGGTTGAGTTATGCTTGCATGGTATGCATTGTATGTTAGTCAAGTAACGGTTGAGTTCTGCTTGTATATCATGCAATGTATGTAAGTCAAGTAACGGTTGAGTTATGCTTGCATAGCATGCAGTGTGTATGGAAGCTAAGTCAATTGAATTTACTTGTATATCATGCAATGTATGTAAGTCAAGTAAAGGTTGAGTTATGCTTGCATGGTATGCATTGTATGTTAGTCAAGTAAAGGTTGAGTTATGCTTGCATGGCATGCAGTGTATGTAAGTCAAGTAAAGCTTGAGTTCTGCTTGCATGACATGCAGTGTATGTAAGTCAAGTAAAGCTTGAGTTATGCTTGCATGGCATGCAGTGTATGTAAGTCAAGTAAAGGTTGAGTTATGCTTGCATGGCATGCAGTGTATGTAAGTCAAGTAAAGGTTGAGTTATGCTTGCATGGCATGCAGTGTATGTAAGTCAAGTAACGGTTGAGTTCTGCTTGTATATCATGCAATGTCTGTAAGTCAAGTAAAGGTTGAGTTCTGCTTGCATGGCATGCAGTGTATGTAAGTCAAGTAAAGCTTGAGTTATGCTTGCATGGCATGCAGTGTATGTAAGTCAAGTAAAGGTTGAGTTCTGCTTGTATATCATGCAATGTCTGTAAGTCAAGTAAAGGTTGAGTTATGCTTGCATAGCATGCAGTGTGTATGGAAGCTAAATCAATTGAATTTGCTTGTATATCATGCAATGTATGTAAGTCAAGTAACGGTTGAGTTCTGCTTGCATATCATACACTGTCTGTGAGTCAAGTAAAGGTTGAGTTATGCTTGCATGGTATGCATTGTATGTTAAAAGTCAAGTAACGGTTGAGTTATGCTTGCATAGCATGCAGTGTGTATGGAAGCTAAGTCAATTGAATTTACTTGTATATCATGCAATGTATGTAAGTCAAGTAACGGTTGAGTTCTGCTTGCATATCATGCACTGTCTGTGAGTCAAGTAAAGGTTGAGTTATGCTTGCATGGTATGCATTGTATGTTAGTCAAGTAACGGTTGAGTTCTGCTTGTATATCATGCAATGTATGTAAGTCAAGTAACGGTTGAGTTATGCTTGCATAGCATGCAGTGTGTATGGAAGCTAAGTCAATTGAATTTACTTGTACCATGCAATGTCTGGAAATGTGCTTGAACCATCAGGCGTATGCTGAATTAACAACACACATTTATGTTTAGAAAGCTACTGATGTCCTAACGATTGTATGTTACTACACCACATTTTCTTTTGCACATCAGTTCAGTAATAAATTGCAGTGATTAATATGTAATAGCAGACAGTCCATTATGTTATTGCTGTCATCGCCAGAAATTGAATCCATTAAGTAAATTTGATTGATGTAGGCATTTAGAAAAACATATATATATTGGTGGTTAATTGCTCGTTTTACTACGTGTACTGCTGATGGCGAGAAGTGATGGCTGGAAGTGAAGGAAGTAACAGTATTTATTTAATGATGTGCACGTATCGTTTGTCTTTTGTCAAAGTTTATTGCAAAAGCAACAATTAAACTGAAATATACTACACATTTGGAGCACTGTCGGAATAATGTCATTGGCTACCATAAAGATGATATATTTTATTGTATAACATAGTCTGTAATTTATTCATAGGTTTAAGCATACGTTCTTAATGTATCTTAGATATGTCAGCATCGCGCATGCGTCAATCATCGGTTACGTTCGTATTAATGTTATTAATCCGTTTGTAATAATTATGTGCTCTAGTTTTAAGTAATTGTATAGGAGACATTCGGCAATGTACGTTAACGACGGAAATATCCGATGTTACCCATGCAATTTCGAGCAAATTGTCCGTGAACACATATCACATTTTAAAGTTAGAGTTGTTTTTGTATATGTACACTCGTTGTGTCTGCTTTATGTGTATACATGGGTCATAGTATGAAAGTATTACATGCATTGGTTGTTGAATACCAATCCTCTAACTGATAGTAATTCGAATATCTTTCCAGGCAGTCAGGTTGCAGTCTGGACATATTTTTTTTAAAACTTTATTTAATCACTCTTGTTGGCTAGGATGAAAGCGTATATGTGGGCATTCATGTGGGAGGAAACCGGAGTACCCGAGGAAACACATCTGTCCGATCTGGCGATTATCTTACGAGATAGACACATTGTAATGTTAATAGAGATTTCAGATCACTGTGATATTAATAGATATAGAAACACCACAGACGCTGTGGTCAACTGTAATAGGAAAATAAAGTACAGTCTGATTATTTAGGGCAGTCACTTGTATACATAACATTCGAAAACCAAAATAATCATTGTTGAACCATCAAACCTAAAAATATTTTTCTGTAAGCCTACAGCTTTGACCACTCGATATATTTTATATTATGCTTAATCGAACTGTATATACACATTCGCCAGGATTGTTGTAAACGTGACATGTACATAGTAAACAAAAGTGTGGTATTACATTAAATAACACGTGCGTTATGAGTGCATAGTACTATAATCAAACGAAAATGGTTGTACAATGCGGTATAGTAATATACAAAGCAAAGCAATCCCAGACACATAGCAATATCAGACGCATAGCAATCCCAGACGCATAGCAATATCAGACGCACAGCAATCCCAGACGCATAGCAATATCAGACGTATAGCAATCCCAGACGCATAGCAAGATCAGACGCATAGCAATATCAGACGTATAGCAATATCGGACGTATAGCAATATCAGACGCATAGCAATATCAGACGCATAGCAATATCAGACGCATATCAATTCCAGACGCATATCAATATCAGACGCATAGCAATATCAGACGCATAGCAATCCCAGACGCATAGCAATATCAGACGCATAGCAATCCCAGACGCATAGCAATATCAGACGCATAGCAATCCCAGACGCATAGCAATATCAGACGCATAGCAATATCAGACGTATAGCAATCCCAGACGCATAGCAAGATCAGACGCATAGCAATATCAGACGTATAGCAATATCGGACGTATAGCAATATCAGACGCATAGTAATATCAGACGCATAGCAATATCAGACGCATAGCAATTCCAGACGCATAGCAATATCAGACGCATAGCAATATCAGACGTATAGCAATATCGGACGTATAGCAATATCAGACGTATAGCAATATCGGACGCATAGCAATATCAGACGCATAGCAATATCAGACGCATAGCAATATCAGAGGTATAGCAATCTCAGAAGCATAGCAATCTCAGATGTGTGGCAATATCAGAAACATGGCAATCTCAGAAGCATGGCAATATCAGAAGCATGGCAATATCAGACGTATAGCAATATCAGAAGTATAGCAATCTCAAACGCATAGCAATCTCAGAAGCATAGCAATCTCAGAAATATATCAATCTCAGAAGCATAGCAATCTCAGAAGCATAGCAATCTCAGAAGCATAGCAATCTCAGAAGTATAGCAATCTCAAACGCATATCAATCTCAGAAGTATAGCATCTCAGATGCATATCAATCTCAGAAGTATAGCAATCGCAGACACATAGCAATATCAGAAGCAGAGCAATCTCAGAAATATAGCAATCTCAAACGCATATCAATCTCAGAAGTATAGCAATCTCAGAAGTATAGCAATCTCAAACGCATAGCAATCTCAGAAGTAGAGCATCTCAGATGCATATCAATCTCAGAAGTATAGCAATCTCAGACACATAGCAATATCAGAAGCATAGCAATCTCAGAAATATAGCAATCTCAAACGCATAGCAATCTCAGAAGAATAGCAATCTCAGAAGCATAGCAATCTCAGAAGCATGGCAATATCAGAAGCATGGCAATCTCAAACGCATAGCAATATCAGAAGCATAGCAATCTCAGAAGTATAGCAATCTCAGACGCATAGCAATCTCAGAAGTATAGCAATCTCAAACGCATAGCAATCTCAGAAGTATATCAATCTCAGAAGCATAGCAATCTCAGAAGCATAGCAATCTCAAACGCATATCAATCTCAGAAGTATAGCATCTCAGATGCATATCAATCTCAGAAGTATAGCAATCGCAGACACATAGCAATATCAGAAGCATAGCAATCTCAGAAATATAGCAATCTCAAACGCATATCAATCTCAGAAGTATAGCAATCTCAGAAGTATAGCAATCTCAAACGCATAGCAATCTCAGAAGTATAGCATCTCAGATGCATATCAATCTCAGAAGTATAGCAATCTCAGACACATAGCAATATCAGAAGCATAGCAATCTCAGAAATATAGCAATCTCAAACGCATAGCAATCTCAGAAGAATAACAATCTCAGAAGCATAGCAATCTCAGAAGCATGGCAATATCAGAAGCATGGCAATCTCAAACGCATAGCAATATCAGAAGCATAGCAATCTCAGAAGTATAGCAATCTCAGAAGCATAGCAATCTCAGAAGTATAGCAATCTCAAACGCATAGCAATCTCAGAAGTATAGCATCTCAGAAGTATAGCAATCTCAGAAGCATAGCAATCTCAGAAGTATAACAATTTTAGAAGCATAGCATCTCAGACGCATAGTAATCTCAGAAGTATAGCAATCTCAGAAGTATAGCATCTCAGAAGTATAGCAATCTCAGAAGTATAGCATCTCAGAAGTATAGCAATCTCAGAAGTATAGCAATCTCAGAAGCATAGCAATCTCAGAAGTATAGCATCTCAGAAGTATAGCAATCTCAGAAGTATAGCAATCTCAGAAGTATAGCAATCTCAGAAGTATAGCAATCTCAGAAGTATAGCTTCTCAGAAGTATAGCAATCTCAGAAGTATAGCATCTCAGAAGTATAGCAATCTCAGAAGTATAGCAATCTCAGAAGTATAGCAATCTCAGAAGTATAGCAATCTCAGAAGTATAGCAATCTCAGAAGTATAGCAATCTCAGAAGCATAGCTTCTCAGAAGTATAGCTTCTCAGAAGTATAGCAATCTCAGAAGCATAGCAATCTCAGAAGTATAGCAATCTCAGAAGTATAGCATCTCAGAAGTATAGCAATCTCAGAAGTATAGCAATCTCAGAAGTATAGCATCTCAGAAGTATAGCAATCTCAGAAGTATAGCAATCTCAGAAGTATAGCATCTCAGAAGTATAGCAATCTCAGAAGTATGGCAATATCCAAATTAGATATCAAACAAGTTCATAAATATACATTCTTCACAAATATATAATATAAATATACATACATATTGGAATTGTGATATGTATTGCTATATGACATACTACGTTACATGTGAAGTACGAGCGAGATACAACAAACAAGAGGCAACATGAGATTGAATGGTATAAACAAGTTTAAACTTTATTTAATTTACAACGATTGTGAAACAGGTTCTAAGAACTTATATTAATCACTCTCGTTGTCGGGGATGAAAGCGTATATGTGGTCATTCGTGTGGGAGGAAACCAGAATACCCGGAGAAAACCCCACCTGTCCGATCTGGGGACCACCGTATCATCTCACATACTTCCCGGTCCGAGGATCGACCCCGGGTTGCATTGGTGAGAAGCGAGCGCGCTAACCACTGCGCTAATCGGACAGTTGAATGGTATGCGGCTAGACACAAGTCAGTTGAATTGCTAACATAAGTGATACACTGCTAATCAATACTTATTTAAGCTGCTGGTGGAAGTGGAAGTCGTAATAGCGCAGTGGTAGCGCGTTCGCTTCATGTGCGAAAGGTCCGGAGTTCGAACCCCGCTGGAACCGTTACGATTGTGCCCTTAGGCAGGGCATTTAATTTCCACGTTGCCTCTTCTCTATCCCTCGTGGCGATGGATTCCATCAGGAATGAGGTCTCGATAGTGATTAATATAAATGATAAGAACTTGTTTCGCAATCGAGCTCAAATAAATTTGTATAAACTATAACATAGGCTGCTGGTGTGACTTTAAATCGACCAAACAAACAAATAAACAAATCAAATGCTTTCCATGAGCACCACTGCCACTTCTTTTCAACTGTGTACATAGCTTAGCCTGGGAACAGGCGTCGATATATTTTGCCTGGTCAGTCAAATAAATATATTTTAACACCGAGATTAATTGGGCCGTATTGAGTTTCTGAACATATTATTTTGCTAGAAGTTAAAAAGTGAAACATCTGACTGGAACCCAAGCTATACATAGCTAGATGTGTGTCGAATACTAGTAGCCAATAAGCAAACGGATATGTAGTCCAGTGGTTAACACGCTGGACTGGTAATCCAGGAATAGCAGGTTCGATCGCCCGTCTGGCCCTAATAACATTAACAGTCTATCAGATAGGACTTTAAACCGAGGTCTCGTGTCGGTGCTGTACACCGTGCACGTAAATGAACCAGAGGATACTCTGGAATGGGTCTCTGTCTGTATCATTGCACTATATATCCTCCACAATCTAAACTGACTAATCTCTTCAGGAGTCGCTCATATGGGCAACCGTAGCGACGATAAATAAATGTAAAACACACATATATATAGTAGCCCCCGGCACGAAGCAGTTCCAACGACACATTGTGGGCAACCGGTAGCGATGATAAATAAATGTAAAACACACATATAGCCAATAATAGTAGCCCCCGGCACGAAGCAGTTCCAACGACACATGTGAATATATACTGCGACCAAAAAGAAACTGTGCACTTGCCTTAGATAATCCTATAAGTGGATTCTTGTTCGGAACTGAGAATTTGACTGTGACAGTTCAACGATTTACCATAGCATGAAGAAGGAGACCCTACAGTTGTGTGCATCCCTCATTGGTGTTAATCACGCTAATAATGTTCACGTGAACGATAGCAAGAAGACAACTTCATACTTACTCGCATAGTGCAAAACATTCATTTGGTAGGTTCTCTTCGTTATCAACACATACTGGGCTGAATTCCTCATCGTTACAGTAGTAGCATGGTCCTACCCATGAGTTAGCTGATACAACTGGCGCGAGTACTGGCTCTGGTATTGGCGCTGGTGCTGGTGCTGGTTCTGGTCCTGATGCGTCACACGGACAGGCAGTATCGCAATCGCTTGGCTCATTTCTACAATTGCAATAGAAACATGAACGTTTTTCATTCAGTCAAAGTATAATTCATCGATTATAGTTAATCCAACGAATGTAACATTGGAAATAACCCTTCGGAAGAAGCATAATATATATTTACGAGAGTACATCTATCTCTGGAAATGTACCATACTGTACTTATTGTTGTCGGTTAGTGAGGTTCAAACTCGCAAATATAGTATTGTACCTGTATACGTACTTCTGAATAAATACATGAATATTATTAAAGTATGTCGCGGAAAATAAGATTTCCAGCCCACGAAGTATAAAAACTCCCAACTTTAATGTATCTTGACAGACGGATCTGTAGTCCAGTGGTAACACGCTGGACTGGTAATCCAGTGATCGCAGGTTCGATCCCCCGTCTGACCCTAATACAATTAACACTCTTTCAGATGGGACGTTAAACCGAGGTGTCGTGTCGGTGCTTTACAGCGTGCGCGTAAAAAAACCAGAGGGGACTCTGGAATGGGTCTCTGTCTGTATAATTGCACTATCCTCCAAATATCTAAAATGATTAATCTCTTCAGAAGGCGTCGCTCATATGGGCAACCGGTAGCGACGATAAATAAACGTAAAACACACACACGCATTTTGACAAGTTTTGCCGTATCTAGATGTGTAATTTATTACCTGCATTTTCGGTAACAGTCGTTATCGTATTCGTTTCCGTAAATGGTACAGACTGGTCTGATTGCATCAAATTTACAGTAGTAATCACATTCGAACGCTGGTGGAGCCGGGACCAGGACCAGGGCCGGGGCAAGAACAGGAGCTGGAGCAGGTGCTGGGGCGATATAGAGGCCACTGTCTGGATAATCATTTCCTGATGGGAGTCCCCAGTCTGGGTTATCATTTCTGCCTGTCTGAACCGGGGCCGGTGCTGGAACTGGGGCCGGCCCAACATAACGTCCACTGTCTGGATAATCTCTGCCTGACGGAAGACCCCAGTCTGGGTTGTCATTTCTACGTGTCGGAGCTGGAGCAGGGACCGGTGCCGGAGCTGGAGCAGGTGCTGGGGCGATATAGAGGCCACTGTCTGGATAATCATTTCCTGATGGGAGTCCCCAGTCTGGGTTATCAGTTCTGCCTGTCTGAACCGGGGCCGGAGCTGGAACTGGGGCCGGCCCAACATAACGTCCACTGTCTGGATAATCTCTGCCTGACGGAAGACCCCAGTCTGGGTTGTCATTTCTACGTGTCGGAGCTGGAGCAGGGACCGGTGCCGGAGCTGGAGCAGGTACCGGAGCCGGAACTGGGGCCGGCCATACATAACGTCCACTGTCTGGATAATCACTGCCTGACGGAAGACCCCAGTCTGGGTTGTTATTTCTACGTGTCGGAGCTGGAGCAGGGACCGGTGCCGGAGCTGGAGCAGGTACCGGAGCCGGAACTGGGGCCGGCCATACATAACGTCCACTGTCTGGATAATTTCTGCCTGACGGAAGACCCCAGTCTGGTTGTCATTTCTACGTGTCGGAGCTGGAGCAGGGACCGGTGCCGGAGCTGGAGCAGGTACCGGAGCTGGAACTGGGCGGCCACTTACCCCACTGTCTGGATAATCTCTGCCTGACGGAAGACCCCAGTCTGGGTTGTCATTTCTACGTGTCGGAGCTGGAGCAGGGACCGGTGCCGGAGCTGGAGCAGGTACCGGAGCCGGAACTGGGGCCGGCCATACATAACGTCCACTGTCTGGATAATTTCTGCCTGACGGAAGACCCCAGTCTGGGTTGTCATTTCTACGTGTCAGAGCTGGAGCAGGGACCGGTGCTGGAGCTGGAGCAGGTACCGGAGCTGGAACTGGGGATGGGCCGACATTACGCCCACTGTCTGGATAATCTCTGCCTGACGGAAGACCCCAGTCTGGGTTGTCATTTCTACGTGTCGGAGCTGGAGCAGGGACCGGTGCCGGAGCTGGAGCAGGTACCGGAGCCGGAACTGGGGCCGGCCATACATAACGTCCACTGTCTGGATAATTTCTGCCTGACGGAAGACCCCAGTCTGGGTTGTCATTTCTACGTGTCAGAGCTGGAGCAGGGACCGGTGCTGGAGCTGGAGCAGGTACCGGAGCCGGAGCTGGAACTGGGGATGGGCCGACATTACGCCCACTGTCTGGATAATCTCTGCCTGACGGAAGACCCCAGTCTGGGTTGTCATTTCTACGTGTCGGAGCTGGAGCAGGGACCGGTGCCGGAGCTGGAGCAGGTACCGGAGCCGGAACTGGGGCCGGCCATACATAACGTCCACTGTCTGGATAATTTCTGCCTGACGGAAGACCCCAGTCTGGGTTGTCATTTCTACGTGTCAGAGCTGGAGCAGGGACCGGTGCTGGAGCTGGAGCAGGTACCGGAGCCGGAGCTGGAACTGGGGATGGGCCGACATTACGCCCACTGTCTGGATAATCTCTGCCTGACGGAAGACCCCAGTCTGGGTTGTCATTTCTACGTGTCGGAGCTGGAGCAGGGACAGGTGCCGGAGCTGGAGCAGGTACCGGAGCTGGAACTGGGGCTGGGCCGACATTACGTCCACTGTTTGGATAATCTCTGCCTGACGGAAGACCCCAGTCTGGGTTGTCATTTCTACGTGTCGGAGCAGGGACCGGGACCAAGGCAGATGCAGAGGCTGGGGCGCCACCATTCATGTATCCACTGTTTGGATAATTTTGGCCTGATGGGAGACCCAGATCCGGGTTGTTATTTCTGCCAGCTGCTTTTGGTGGCATGCCACTTCTTGTACGAGTTATTCCAACTGGTCTGGTAGCAGGCATTGGAGCTGGCCTAGGGGCTGGTTGCGGAGCGGGTGCTGGAGCTGAAGGAGCAGAAGCATACACTTGGCGTCGGTTGTCTGGGTAATCTGCTCCGGAAGGTAGACCAAAGTCAGGATTGTCGTTCCAGCGTCGTCCACCTGCAGCCGGTTTAGCTACAGGTACTATGTATGCTACTGTTGGTCGATTTATTCTGCGGCCGTCTGGTATATCAGCACCAGACGGAAGTCCAAAATCAGGATTGTCATTTCGGCGGGACGGACGCCTCCCTTTCCTTGTTCGTGTAGGCGGGCCTTGTGATCTAACAGCCGTAACTGCAATAAATGTATCATAAGTATAGAAACTGTTAATGCGACAACAGGTAATAAAACAATCAATTTATATATTTACTAAAATGCCAGTGCAGACTATGCCGATACATTGTTAAACCCTACATACAAATATCAACTCCGTAGAATAAATTAGTTTTTAACCCGTTCAACACCACAGACCTCTAAATTGGCTTACAAAAAAGTGTAGATCCAGATGAGCCGGCTCGTGACGAGCCGTCTCATCAGGAGCTGCACTTTTTTCAAGTAATATAACTATTTTTAGAAATTGTTTACCCATTTTGATAAATGAACTGATCCAAATGTAATTTTGTTATTAATTTAATGGTCTAAAAATATCATGGACCAGTCCATGTCAGTTACTTGGTGTTGAATGGGTTAACTGCACGTTACTTGCATTGTATAACCAAACTAATACGTCTAGTGGAATTATAGTTTCATGGACATGAATTGAATAAAAAGTAAAAGTGTTTGGTTATAATAGTGTCACCCCTATTTAAAGGGCCAGCCATTTCTGACTTATGAGACACCTCTTTTTTATGAACATCAGTACTTCCCGAATCCTATGCTTGTATTCCAGGCACCAGGCTGGTAGGCAATCGATAACCATTATTTAACTAGCTGGCGGCTCACCAACCGGCCATATCAGAACGAACCCCTGACGAGATTCGAACATTCGACCTCCCGCTCCGTAGGCGGACGCCTTAACCACTGGGCTACGGAGACGGAATAATGTGTTACATTAAACACTTTAAATTTAACTTACTGATGGTAATGTGAATGGGCTTTACGGATCTAATGTAAATAATTAAGATTGCAACGGTACTATTTGTTCAGTTTAGCGGCTGTATAAAAGTATCGCAGTGCTTAATATAATAAAACTGGAAATCAGTGTAATACCATGCAACTCTCAGAATCAGGGTTATTTTGGAAACCTTTAGTGGGTTGATATCATGCAGCAGTGATCGACTGATCAGATTTATACATTATCAGCAGCGATGCTTGGTCGACATCTGGTTTATGTCTATTTAGAGTTTGAATTTATTTGAGTAAATCAGCTTTAAAACACTAAGCAGGTTAAAGTTTATTAGTACGTATTTAAAAGATGACAGGTGCGATGTTGATGTTTCGGGGTGTCAATCAATGCCGCGGGACGAAAGAGGGCGGAGACATGTAGAGAGTGAACACAAATAATTTAAAACACTAAGCAGGTTAAAGTTTATTAGTATGTATTTACAGGTGCGATTTTGATGTTTCGGGGTGTCAATCAATGCCGCGGGACGAAAGAGGGCGGAGACATGTAGAGAGTGAACACAAATAATTTAAAACACTAAGCAGGTTAAAGTTTATTAGTATGTATTTACAGGTGCGATTTTGATGTTTCGGGGTGTCAATCAATGCCGCGGGACGAAAGAGGGCGGGGACATGTAGAGAGTGAACACAAATAATTTAAAACACTAAGCAGGTTAAAGTTTATTAGTATGTATTTACAGGTGCGATGTTGATGTTTCGGGGTGTCAATCAATGCCGCGGGACGAAAGAGGGCGGAGACATGTAGAGAGTGAACACAAATAATTTAAAACACTAAGCAGGTTAAAGTTTATTAGTATGTATTTACAGGTGCGATTTTGATGTTTCGGGGTGTCAATCAATGCCGCGGGACGACAGAGGGCGGAGACATGTAGAGAGTGAACACAAATAATTTAAAACACTAAGCAGGTTAAAGTTTATTAGTATGTATTTACAGGTGCGATTTTGATGTTTCGGGGTGTCAATCAATGCCGCGGGACGAAAGAGGGCGGGGACATGTAGAGAGTGAACACAAATAATTTAAAACACTAAGCAGGTTAAAGTTTATTAGTACGTATTTACAAAATTAAATTTTATTTTAATTTAATTTTGTAAATACGTATTAATAAACTTTAACCTATACTCAAATATATTATACATCATTCTCAATATAAAAACAGTAGCGTTCAAATAGCAAACTAGAAGAAAATGACATGTCTGAGTCGAATAACATTATTAAATAGTTGTATGAAGTATGCGAAATGTATTTATATATCTATCTATATAAAGTAAAGTAAAGTGTTTGTTTATTATAGTGTCACCCCCTATTTGAAGGGCCAGCCATTTCTGACTTATGAGACACCTTTGTATATATCTATATAGCTAGCCGACATGGACGACGATAAGAACATCTCAGAGGATGTCGGTTTGACGTTCTGTAAGATTAATTAAGTTACTCTATTGAACAAGGCTAGTTTACAAGTTGAAAACACAAAGAGAAAATGCATGCTAAGGTAAAACAAAAATTAATTAATTACAGCAACAATAACCATGAATTATTAACAGATCCTACATTTAAACAATTGCAACAAATCATGTTCACATATATACAAGCACACGTTGATGAAGGATGGCATAAAGACTTAGAAAGCATAGACAACATGCATATATACATGCTTAACTCTGTTCATTTTGAATTAGATAACATATGGGTGTGTTTACGTTTATTTATCGTCGCTACCGGTTGTCCATATAAGCGACGCCTCCTGAAGAGATTAGGCATTTTAGATATTTGGAGGATAGTGCAATGATACAGACCCATTCCAGAGTCTCCTCTGGTTCTTTTACGTGCACGGTGTAACGCACATACACAAGTCCCATCTGAAAGACTGTTAATTGTATTAGGGTCAGACGGGGGATCGAATCTGCGATCCCTGGATTATCAGTCCAGCGTGTTACCACTGGACTACAGATCCGTCTGTTAGATAACATAATTTAACGAATGATGCTTAAATCTGTAACTCAAATAGTGGTCCTGTGCAAGAATCTCGTTTACTGTAACGAAATGTGTAAGACATTGCTGTTCTTTATCAGTGTTTATTTTTTTATTTGTTATCTTGTATTAAAATTCTTTCCGGAGATGCCATGATTAACAGAGGTATCAAACGAATTAAACTGCTAACGGCGGTGATACAAAATACACCGTTTGCTGACGATGCACGTGTTATTCTAGATTCTAGTAGGATCTTATTTGCATTTTAAAGAAACACTAAAATAAATTATAATTCTATCAGAATGTTCAGGCCTACGATTGATTGTATTATTTATTCATACAAATGTATTTTAGCTCGATTGCGAAACAAGTTCTTACAACTTATATTAATCAATCTCGAGATATCATTCCTGATGGAATCCATCGCCACGAGGGAGAGAGAAGAGGCAATGTGGAATTTAAATACCTTGGCTAAGGGCACAATCGTAACGGCTCCAGCGGGGCTCGAACTCCGGACCTTTCGCATCTGAAGCGAACGCGCTACCACTGCGCTATCACGATTTCCATAATATTGACATTGATAGTATTGGAATGCGTATATATATATGTTTTAAAGTCTCCTCGTACATTGCTTTGGTTTTCAAATGGAAAATTAAATCTGTACGTCATTTGTAAATTTATCCTAATGATACCGTTAGTAAATCTCCATTTACAAAGTTAGCTATGATGTGTATATATGTATCCATACATGTTGCTAGTAATAAAGTTCCATCATTAAATTGCTAGTGAATAATTACTATAAGTGTTGGACAGATGTTGTAAGCAAATCAGTTTTACTCTGAATACCAAGAGTCGGGTGGTGACTAGTAACTATGCCATGTAAGTAGTATCTCTACATACGGAGCTGTAGTCCGGTGATAACACGCTGGACTGGTAATCCAGGGATCGTAGATTCGATGCCCCGTCTGACCCTAATGAAATTAACAGACTTTCAGATGGGACTTTAAACCGAGGTCTAGTGTCGGTGCTTTACACGTAAAAGAACCAGAGGAGACTCTGGAATGGGTCTCTGTCTGAATCATTGCACTATCCTCCAAAAATCTAAAATGACTAATCTCTTCAGGAGTCGTCGCTCATATGGGTAACCGGTAGCGACGATAAATAAACGTAAAACACACATACTAGTAATCTAACACTTATTAATCTCTTCAGGAGGAGTCGCTCATATGGGCAACCGGTAGCGACGATAAATAAACGTAAAACACACACGCGCGCGCGCGCGCGCACGCACGCACGCACAAATAGAAACAATTCATTTGACTGCATTGGTAATTGACAAATACTAACAAAAGATTAACCCATTCAACACCAAGTAACTGACATGGACTGGTCAATGATCAGTTTTTAGACCAATAAATTAATACGAAAATTACATTTGGACCAGTTCATTTATCAAAATGGGTAATTTTGTCTAAAATAGTAATATTACTGGCAAAAAGTGCAGATCCTGATGAGACGGCTCGTTACGAGCCGGCTCATCTGGATCTACACTTTTTGTAAGCCTATTTAGAGGTATGTGGTGTTGAAAGGGTTAATTCATTTGTCTGCGTATCTTAGTGTAATTGAAATCACAATCTGGAATATATGTGATATGCAGTATATTCTTAGTAAGCAGTAAGCATATATTGGAGATTTAATTTTAATGGCAACTTATTTATAGTGTTTCAAACATTTCAGCGGGATGACTCGCCTTTATCAATGTAATACTAGATAGGTGTATATTACATTAAATATTAGATATTTTCTTATTTTAAGAATAATTTTGAACATTTATAGCGTATTTATAGTTTGACGTGAATTGGAAAAACTACAACTTAATTCTTTGTTTTTTAGATTAACCCACAATTAAAGGCAAGTCGTTATTGCGCAGTGGTAGCGCGTTCACTTCAAAGTGAAAGGCCCGGCGTGTTCGCGCCCCGCTGGAGCCGTTACAATTGTGGCCTTATGCAAGGCATTTAAATCCCACATTGACCCTTCTAGGCAGGCCTTCGTGATATATTTCTATGCATAAGAACTTCAAACTCGGGTTATTCTGCGATATACCACGGTTGATACTTATTATTTCGATTCTAACACGACTTACTTCTAATAATTTTAGACGATAATCATTTATTTTCAAGTATTTTCTTCAAACGCCGCTGCATTTGGCTTTCGAAATGTCCTCCCGCGTAAAGGGTGATGACGTTATTTGTTATGGAAAATATCAATCTAGTGCATACATGAACAAAAGTTGTAACTGATCAATCATTTTATTTATTTTGTCAAATAAAACTGTGCAGAAGAGTAACTGAAACGTTACTTAACAGAAAAACAAGACCGACAAGAGATTATCTGATTCTAAAAATAGCTCACTTCCGCGAATTCCCACGGTAGTATTTTACAAACATCACGTGACTTTCATTTATAAAACTTTACACGCATTGTAAATATTGAAAAGCCAAAACACGGTGCGCGCGCAGCATAGTTCAAGGTAGGTATATCGCAGAATAACCCAAGGTAGATTTTACTCTATAAGTATGTATGTTATTAGCTGGGTCGTGTTAGAATATTAATTAACTCATATATGAAAGTTGGATATATGTCAGGTTTCATTAGATGCTTTCATAAACTATTAATATTAATTAATTCATATTCGAATTAGCTAAGCCAACTGAAATGGTAGATTAACTTGCCAACATTCTTGGTTTGCAAGCATTCCTTCACACGACACTTTATTATAGGAACATACGATTGTACATGTAGTTTAATCAAATTTCTTTTCGCTCGATTACAAAACAACATTCGTTTAACTCTTTGCATGCTGAGTAAAATAAAACATATAAATAGTTCAAATAATTAATGGGATCTTCTATATGCCATTTCGAGTTGATTTCTAATGAAAGTGATAGAAACCTATTTGAATAACATCTCATTATCCACACTCTAAATCTGCCGAAGTACCCTTTGTGCAGATAAATTTATTCAAACTGGAATTTCGTAGATCCACGGTTTGAACTCCAAATAGCAGGTACTCATCAAGCTTACTGTACTGCCAACAGTTGAATGCTCGCCTCTTGTACAACAGCTGAATGCCTGCCTCTTGTACTACAGTTGAATTCCCACCTCCTGTACAACAGTTGAATGCCCGCCTCTTGTACAACAATTGAATGCCCGCCTCTTGTACAACAGTTGAATGCCTGCCTCTTGTACAACAGTTGAATGCCCGCCTCTTGTACAGCAGCTGAATGCCCGCCCCTTGTACAACAGTTGAATGCGCGCCTATTGTACAACAGTTGAATGCCCGCCTATGTACAACAGCTGAATGCCTGCCTCTTGTACAACAGTTGAATGCCCGCCTCTTGTACAACAGTTGAATGCCTGCCTCTTGTACTATAGTTGAATGCCTGCCTCTTGTACAACAGCTGAATGCCCACCTATTGTACAACAGTTGAATGCCTGCCCCTTGTACAACAGTTGAATGACCGCCTCTTGTACAACAGTTGAATGCCCACCTATTGTACAACAGCTGAATGCCCACCTCTTGTACAACAGTTGAATGCCCACCTCTTGTACACCAGCTGAATGTCCACCTATTGTACAACAGTTGAATGCCCACCTCTTGCACAACAGTTGAATGCCCGCCTATTGTACAACAGTTGAATGCCCACCTCTTGTACAACAGTTGAATGCCCGCCTATTGTACAACAGTTGAATGTCCACCTATTGCACAACAGTTGAATGCCCGCCTATTGTACAACAGTTGAATGCCCACCTATTGTACAACAGCTGAATGCCCACATACTGTACAACAGCTGAATGCCCACCTATTGTACAACAGCTGAATGCCCACCTCTTGTACAACAGTTGAATGCCCACCTCTTGTATAACAGTTGAATGCCCACCTATTGCACAACAGTTGAATGCTCACCTATTGTACAACAGCTGAATGCCCGCCTCTTGTACAACAGTTGAATTCCCATCTCTTGTACAACAGTTGAATGCCCACCTATTGTACAACAGTTGAATACCCACCTGTTGTACAACAGTTGAATGCTCACCTCTTGTACAACAGTTGAATGCCCACCTATTGTACAATAGTTGAATGCCCAACGATTGTACAACAGTTGAATGCCCACCTCTTGTACAACAGTTGAATGCCCGCCTATTGTACAACCGTTGAATGCCCGCCTATTGTACAACAGTTGAATGCCCGCCTATTGTACAACAGTTGAATGCCCACCTAGTGTACAACAGCTGAATGTCCACCTCTTGTACAACAGCTGAATGCCCACCGCTTGTACAACAGTTGAATGCCTACCCCTTGTACAACAGTTGAATGCCCGCCTATTGTACAACAGTTGAATGCCCGCCTATTGTACAACAGTTGAATGCCCGCCTATTGTACAACAGTTGAATGCCCACCTAGTGTACAACAGCTGAATGTCCACCGATTGTACAACAGTTGAATGCCCACCTCTTGTACAACAGTTGAATGCCCGCCTATTGTACAACCGTTGAATGCCCGCCTATTGTACAACAGTTGAATGCCCACCTAGTGTACAACAGCTGAATGTCCACCTCTTGTACAACAGCTGAATGCCCACCTCTTGTACAACAGTTGAATGCCTACCCCTTGTACAACAGTTGAATGCCCACCTATTGTACAACAGGTGAATGCCCACCTATTGCACAACAGTTGAATGCCCACCTATTGTACACCAGTTGAATGCCCACCTATTGTACAACAGCTGAATGCCCACCTCTTGTACACCAGTTGAATGCCCACCTCTTGTACAACAGTTGAATGACCGCCTATTGTACAACAGTTGAATGCCCACCTAGTGTACAACAGTTGAATGCCCACCTCTTGTACAACAGTTGAATGCCCACCTATTGTACAGCAGTTGAATGCCCACCTATTGTACAACAGTTGAATGCCCACCTATTGTACAACAGTTGAATGCCCACCTCTTGTACAACAGTTGAATGCCCACCTATTGTACAACAGTTGAATGCCCGCCTATTGTACAACAGTTGAATGCCCACCTCTTGTACAACAGTTGAATGCCCGCCTATTGTACAACAGTTGAATGCCCGCCTATTGTACAACAGCTGAATGCCCACCTATTGTACAACAGTTGAATGCCCACCCCTTGTACAACAGTTGAATGCCCGCCTATTGTACAACAGTTGAATGCCCACCTCTTGTACAGCAGTTGAATGCCCACCTCGTGTACAACAGTTGAATACCCACCTATTGTACAACAGTTGAATGCCCGCCTATTGTACAAAAGTTGAATGCCCACCTCTTGTACAACAGTTGAATGCCCGCCTATTGTACAACAGTTGAATGCCCGCCTCTTGTACAACAGTTGAATGCCCACCTATTGTACAACCGTTGAATGCCCGCCTATTGTACAACAGTTGAATGCCCGCCTATTGTACAACAGTTGAATGCCCACCTCATGTACAACAGTTGAATGCCCGCCTCTTGTACAACAGTTGAATGCCCGCCTCTTGTACAACACTTGAATGCCTGCCTCTTGTACAACAGTTGAATGCCCGCCTCTTGTACAACAGTTGAATGCCTGCCTCTTGTACAACAGTTGAATGCCCGCCTATTGTACAGCAGCTGAATGTCTGCCTCTTGTACAACAGTTGAATGCCCGCCTCTTGTACAACAGTTGAATGCCTGCCTCTTGTACTATAGTTGAATGCCTGCCTCTTGTACAACAGCTGAATGCCCACCTCGTGTACAACAGTTGAATGCCTGCCCCTTGTACAACAGTTGAATGACCGCCTCTTGTACAAAAGTTGAATGCCCACCTATTGTACAACAGCTGAATGCCCACCTCTTGCACAACAGTTGAATGCCCATCTCTTGTACACCAGCTGAATGTCCACCTATTGTACAACAGTTGAATGCCCACCTCTTGCACAACAGTTGAATGCCCGCCTATTGTACAACAGTTGAATGCCCACCTCTTGTACAACAGTTGAATGCCCGCCTATTGTACAACAGTTGAATGTCCACCTATTGCACAACAGTTGAATGCCCGCCTATTGTACAACAGTTGAATGCCCACCTATTGTACAACAGCTGAATGCCCACCTATTGTACAACAGCTGAATGCCCACCTATTGTACAACAGCTGAATGCTCACATCTTGTACAACAGTTGAATGCCCACCTCTTGTATAACAGTTGAATGCCCACCTATTGCACAACAGTTGAATGCCCACCTATTGTACAACCGTTGAATGTCCGCCTATTGTACAACAGTTGAATGCCCACCTATTGTACAACAGCTGAATGCCCACCTCTTGTACACCAGTTGAATGTCCACCTCTTGTACAACAGTTGAATGCCCGCCTATTGTACAACAGTTGAATGCCCGCCTATTGTACAGCAGTTGAATGCCCGCCTATTGTACAACAGTTGAATGCCCACCTATTGTACAACAGCTGAATGTCCACCTCTTGTACAACAGCTGAATGCCCACCTCTTGTACAACATTTGAATGCCCGCCCCTTGTACAACAGTTGAATGCCCACCTATTGTACAACAGTTGAATGCCCGCCCATTGTACAACAGTTGAATGCCCGCCCCTTGTACAACAGTTGAATGCCCACCTATTGTACAACAGTTGAATGCCCACCTATTGTACAACAGCTGAATGCCCGCCCCTTGTACAGCAGTTGAATGCCCACCTCTTGTACACCAGTTGAATGCCCGCCCCTTGTACAACAGTTGAATGCCCACCTATTGTACAACAGTTGAATGCCCACCTATTGTACAACAGCTGAATGCCCGCCCCTTGTACAACAGTTGAATGCCCACCTCTTGTACACCAGTTGAATGCCCACCTCTTGTACAACAGTTGAATGCCCGCCTATTGTACAACAGTTGAATGCCCACCTATTGTACAACAGTCGAATGCCCACCTCTTGTACAACAGTTGAATACCCACCTATTGTACAACAGTTGAATGCCCACCTATTGTAAAACAGTTGAATGCCCACCTATTGTACAACAGTTGAATGCCCGCCTATTGTACAACAGTTGAATGCCCACCTCTTGTACAGCAGTTGAATGCCCACGTCTTGTACAACAGTTGAATGCCCGCCTATTGTACAACAGTTGAATGCCCGCCTCTTGTACAACAGTTGAATGCCCGCCTCTTGTACAACAGTTGAATGCCCACCTATTGTACAACCGTTGAATGCCCGCCTATTGTACAACAGTTGAATGCCCGCCTATTGTACAACAGTTGAATGCCCACCCCTTGTACAACATTTGAATGCCCACCCCTTGTACAACAGTTGAATGCCCACCCCTTGTACAACAGTTGAATGCCCACCCCTTGTACAACATTTGAATGCCCACCCCTTGTACAACAGTTGAATGCCCACCCCTTGTACAACAGTTGAATGCCCACCTCTTGTACAAGAGAAACTCGTAAATGTACGGTAGGTGGATTATTATGGATATAATATGTAACGGTGTAAAGAGTGATCCATATGTATACCTCACACACCATATAATTATGGTGGCGTCCGATTTGGAATCGAACGGTCCGTGTTCGATACTCAGTCAGGCCACGTATGTAGTGTCATTGAGCAAGGCACCTCACACACATTGCTTAGTACTGATTAACCGCTATGGTCGGCTAAGCATGCCCAGGAAAACATGTCTAGGTCCACACAAGTGGTTTGACATTAATGGTACATACATACATACATACATTATGTATTATGCGCACGTATCTTATTCCATACTACATGCATATTCATAGTTAACAATAAAGACTATATAAACATGTGTTGGTATTATTTAGACAATTTATTTTAGTAATTAATGGTGGTATATAATTAAGTAAAGATATACTGAAATATCTATACGGACATGTTGACGATGCTATAATGGTGTAAGTAATCGTCACATGAACAACATAAGCATTTTGCTAAGGATTAAATATAATCATGTAAAATTGCGTGGATACTTGTTTTAAATCGTATTTTGTTTTACCGTTATACCTATTCAAATAGAAATGCACGCTTTAAATTTTAAGCATGTTTAATCTACAAATTATAAGGATTATTCCATCAACCAATCATAATCATTCGAGGTGTTATTACACGTATGTACATATAATAAAATATGTGATGGCTGTATGAAGCTGAATACATACAAAGGTTAATAAATATCAGCTATGCAAATGAATTAATTTAATGCATATTTCAATACAATATTTTAATATCAAATTAATTCCAGTTTTACTATTTTATTATCATTTTTAGGTTACTATTGAAATATATGTTAGATTTATTATAAATAATATTAATATTATTTAGTCTATACAAATTTATTTTAGCTCGATTGCGAAACAAGTTATTACAACTTATATTAATCACTCTCGAGACCTCATTCCTGATGGAATCAATCCGTCGCTACGAGGGAGAGAGAGAGAAGAGGCAACGTGGAATTTAAATGCCTTATCTAAGGGCACAATCGTAACGGCTCCAGTGGGGCTTGAACTCCGGACCGTTCGCACCTGAAGCGAACGCGCATCACTGCGCGATCACGACTTCCTCTAATTCACGTCCATTAATACCATAGCACTACATAGGAATGAGTTATGTATATAATTTTATTCACATACGAACAGGTCCGCCTCCGTGGTCGAGTGGTTAAGGTCGCTGACTTGTATACCACTGTAACCTATCATCACTGATGGTCACGGGTTCGAGCCCCGCTCAGGCCGTGTTTCATTTATATGAGAAAGTTGGCAGTTTCTTATGGAGGTTGGTGCACCCAAGTACTGGTTAACCGCTGGAGCCTGCCCAGGAAAGGTATTGTTAGGTAAACTGCCCGCCGGCGATATAGCCCGAAATGGTGCTGATGCAGGCGTAAAACCAGAAATATAACATAACATAACATACGAACAGCAAACAATGTAAACTATAAATAGCTTTATACTAATGATATGTGAAGAGTTACCTGCTACTATCACCATTAGGCAACACAATAGTCCCTTCATCTTTTGACCGCTGTGTACGCAACGAAACGAACAGTGCGCAACTGAAACCACTGCTTATGTACTGGTCAAATACATGCGCATGCACGCTTTGCTGATTCTGTAAAAATAAATAGTTTCATAATTAACGTCAAGGCTTCAAGCTAGTTAGATCTTCCGCCACGCTAAGACGACAATGTGACTTGGAGTCAGGAATAATTAATGTCAGTGAATGTTCCTTAAATTATTAAGTTTTTGATTGCTTTGGTAACTTTTTATTTTATATTTGCGAAAGATGACACATCTTGAAGTAAATGAGTAATGTTTAAAAGGTGTTGACATTTTCACATAGATCAGCGGTAGCATATATATATGTATGTGCGCTTCCAAGTAATCGGGTTTGCATAGTTAATTAATATCAATTTACAGTTTAAAAGTCAACATTTACACCTAATCATAATTAACATCTTTAAGTTGATACGGGGAAAGCCTTTGCGGAACGATGGTCCGATCAGGCCTATAGACACACGTGTACACACAATACTTATTTATTTTCGTTTTCTGGGAATTCGGATTAGCGGAAAGAGCTACACTCTACATTAAACAAGTCACTACCGGTTGCCCATATCAGCGACTAGCAGTTTACCTAACAACTCCTTTTATGTGCAGGCTCAAGTGGTTAACCAGTACTTGGTGCACCAACCTCTGTAAGAAACTGCCAACTTTTTTCATATAAAGCGTCACGGTCTGAGCAGGGCTCGAACCCGTGACCATCAGTGATGATAAGTTATAGTGGTATACAAGTCAGTGGCTTTATCCACTCGACGACGGAAGCGGACTACGAATTCAACCTGGGCTACTCCCTTTTTCAATAAACTTTATCTCGTACTATCTCAATTAATCGATCGATAATGTGATTGATATTTTAAACATTTATTTAAGTTTATTTAACGTCGCTACCGGTGGCCTATTTGAGTGACAGGATAGTTTACCTAACAACACCTTTCCTGGGCAGGCTCCAGCGGTTAACCAGTACTTGGTTCACCAACCTCCGTAAGAAACTGGCAACTTTCTTCATATAAAGTGACACGGTATGAGCGTGTGTGGAACAGGTATATAGATCATCCTTGGAACAGAGTAAAGTCTAAGACATGGCTTTTCTCGCGACGAACGCTGCCTAACACTTTGAATGCGCATGCCCGTAACGTCGAGTGCGCATGTCAGCTGCATATCATTAGTTGGGATCCCTCATACGAACATGTATACAATCAAGGCACATAAGTTCATCGAAGGAAATGCAATAGCGATGCAAATATAAGTGGGCATATGTTCATACCTAATGACCTATTATTTGTACAACCATGTATTCCATATATAATGTCTATTTCAGTAACTGATGCTGACTAGAACCATTTATGTGGCTTTCCCCGTTAATATCAGCTACGCAGGGTTGCATATGCACGAGGAGGGATCAACACATACCCGATGAGCCAGACGGTCAAACTATACCAGAACATTAACTGAATCTGTGACATAATTCTACTATTGCGTGTTATTATATGATGACGCATTCACGTGTGTGAACTTTTTCACACTTGAGGGTCCTACATATGTAATGCCACTATAAGAACTCGCCCACACAGACGGATCTGTAGTCCAGTGGTAACACGCTGGACTGGTAATCCAGGGATCGCAGGTTCGATCCCCCGTCTGACCCTAATAAAATTAACAGTCTTTCAGATGGGACGTGTCGGTGCTTTACACTGTGCACGTAAAAGAACCAGAGGAGACTCTGGAATGGGTCTCTGTCTGTATCATTGCACTATCGTCCAAAATCTAAAATAACTAATATCTTCTAGAGGCGTCGCTCATATGGGCAACCGGTAGCGACGATAAATAAACGTAAAACACACACGAGCTCGCCCACATGGTTCGCCGGCGGCGAGGGTAAATAAGCTCAGTCATCACCACTTTAAGGGAATGCACATACCTTTATTGTTAAGTAAACATTATTTTGAGTTAGTCAAAACAATTCTTGCATCATCTGTATTCAAATAGTTCATAGTTTTTGAAAAGGCACTACATAATATATTGTGGCGGTATGATGTCACCAATATGCGTATCTTACCTGGGGCACGGCTCACGCAATGTATACTTTATATCTTCTTCTTGTCGTTCGCGAATCACATGGACAAGCCGACAGCAAACACGAAATGGGCCGTCCTCCTCAGATCCTCCCGGCAGCCATGTAACTTCGTCTGGAGAGAAGTATCTGTTGGCCAGGTTGTTTTCCTCAGCCCATGAAGATTGGGACACTCCTGGAGGATGTGTTCTGCAGTCTGGTCCCCTACGTTGCAGCTGCAGGCAGTTGACGGAGCTAATCCAAGCTTCCGACACATATGGAAGTTCAGGCGGTTATGCCCTATTCTAAGCCAGACTATCGTGACTTGCTCCTGTCTGGTGAGAAGGTGGTAGTCATCCTTCTCGACTGTTGGCTTTGATGCTTTATATGTAAATTATAATGGTTGATATTATGTGGAAGTACTAGTATGAATTGTTTTCGGCTAGTCTATGAGTCTCGCTCGTACTTCTGTGTATACATTAGCTTTAAATATAACTCTTTCAGTGCAGAATAAATTAAGAACATGTGCAAACAACATAGATCCAGAACATCCGCGGCATAGCGTCGCGTCTGGTCAGGATCTATGCTGTTTGCTATTCGGACAGGTGCTTCAGCTCCACTGTCTGAAGAGCATTCAGCATATGGCTGATCAGATGGCACGTTCTGTTCTGTCTGATCTGGTTTTCTGCTTTTTTCAAAGTCGCTTGTGTGCGACATTGGCGGTAAAAGAGATAAAGCGATGACTCAAAATATATCTAGTCTTCTTGTAAGTGCGTGGCTGTAAAATAAAATATATATGAACGTGCAATGCTTTCTTTTGGATACGGTTGTTTATCGGCGCCCCCCCCCCCCTGGTTAATCTGTGCTACCCCTCCATACGTATGTTTGTCATTTTATTTTATGGAAATTATTGAACGATGCAGACGACTTTCTAATTCTAGAAACACCAATGGTTCTTTTACATCCTCGGTATATCATCGATACACTATACCTCGGTTTATGGTGTCATCTGAATCACTTTATTATTAATTACGGTCAGGCGGAGGATTGAATCGACGATCCTTGGAAACACAGTCCAGCGCGTTAACCTCTGTATCCTGCACGGACCAATCTCTGAGCATATGAATAGTATACTATTTTGGTTAATATTCGTTTATTGTGTCCGTATTTATTCTATATGATTGTTTCGACATCAATTATCATTTGAACAAAAAAGCCTCAACAAAATGAATACGTAGTCAATAATTGTTGTCATACGACTAATGTAAACTACAAGGCTATATGGGTTACAAATAAATGTTACAAACATATTCCGTTATATAAATATAGCCTCATTATTTTCAGATCAAAACTCAGAATTGCCAACTGTGGCGCAAAACATAATCATTAAAGATGTTCTTTCCTCAATGTTGGGAAGTGAATTAAACAGAAATTAGAAAATAGGATGTCATAAATTATATGGACTATATACCGACTGACACATTTATGTCCTTATATTTGAACATATCTGGCAATCTGATATGAAAGGTAGGGATTACTTTATGAGACGCACCTGCATACTGCACAGACTAGCGCAGATTAAACAAGTACAGATTTGTGAAAGCTGAATTTAAAATGAAACAATATCATTGTATAGTTAAGATTTATGATAATTACTTTACTTCTGAGGAACCTACTCTTACATCAGCGACAACAAGTTGACACGTCGTTTCAATTAAAAACAGATAACTTAGTCACTGTCGCAAACACTTCTGCTCATGATACGCATAATAAACTTTAGTGACAATTGAATGAAATAGCACACTATGTGGCCTTCCGACGGTATGATCCAAGCGACCTTCGGTGTGTGCATGTCTAAGGCAAGGAAATCCGCATCACTATTTGCTACTTTGCTAAATGAAACAATAATGTCGGAATGTTTTCGGTTTTGCATCCCAATCCCCGGTCGACCTCCTCACGGCGTGCACGTCGTGGTCTGGGCGGGCACATATCGCAGTAGGAGCGTAGGATACTGGGACCTTCTGGACGCTACAGCATCGCCGTCTTGCGAGTGGTGGAGGTATGGCCAGGCCCTGGTGCGACCGAGACAACCAGATGTCTAACTGTCAGATGAGTTTATATGCTGCTGCGGGATGACGAACAGTGGGGAGTGTGGCCCTACAAAGAACCCTTTTTTCGAAAGAGAAACACACTCGCAGGACTTTTCACCCTGGACCAGAGGAAGAAGATACCTCATCGGGGTGTCTTTATAAAAAACATAGTAACCATAAACTATTTAGAGAAACCAGTCGCACAAATGTTTCGGCGGAGGCGATAGTAAATAAGACTATTGAAACCGAACATCCAAATCATTGTGGACAAAATAATTATTCCATTTATCTGTGTATTACTGAGGTATTATATACATTTTGTACGCAATATCGTGAGCCATAAGGCTCTGGTTACACTCGTCAGTATGCCGTGAAGAAACCAAGCTATGTCCCACGTTCTGTCAGTGAGGATAGTGTAGTTGCTTTTGGTCTGGTATATATTAATAGTGGGGGCCCTTAGGGATATTTTGGTTCAAATTCTTCCATAAGCACCACATTTGGTTCAGATGTTGTACATGTCATACTATTTCGATATTTTACGGGCGCCGAAACTGGGGCCTATCGAGGCCGCCATATTGGCGATATACAAAATGGCTGCCACACAGATTAGAGTAAAATCAGTTAAATAATCAGGAGTGTTATTGGAATCGAGTATGAAACCACATTGCGTGGGTTTTCGAGATCTGGGAATCCAATTCTGATATTATTTTGATAGCATTAGGTCAATGTCCAAGGTCATCTTAAGGGTCATTGTTGTTTTAATATAGTCTAATTTTGGAGCCGGTCCTCAGAATAGTAAATTAAACTAAGTTCACAAGTGAAATCCATCTTTTGGGAACGCCACTAGCTATGTGAGAATGGGGCGGTTGACCGCCAGAAGGTAGTCACTGATGTCGTAGATAACAACCTAAATCGTTGGGCAAAGACCAACGAACACATTCAAATAGTTGGAGGCTGGTTGCTGCAGCGGCTGATGCACATGCAGCTAAACACCTATTACCACCATCAGTGTTATGTACGTTACAGACGCCGTTCAGAATGTGTGGATCCAGTATCTTTGATCCCAGATTCTGTTCTTGAATCGTAGCCTTGATCGAAAATGCAGATACTACCTCAGTCAGGCTATCCGAGTTACGTTTGATGTTTGAGTGACCAAGATCGTCCATGCAGCGATAAAACAACTCCACTCAACCCGATTCAATGATCACCTTCTAGACATCTTACCTCAATGGGGTGAGAATTCAAAGGGGATTGAAGACAAATATCGTACACAATCGATGTTGCTTATGAGCTGTGTCAATAACAGTGTCAAGGGTACACATCCCATACTGTACACGGCAGCAGTAATGAAAACCAAAGAGAGGGAAACCCACCCATCCCTCTACCATGCACTCAAACAGCATGGGCATCGGTGGAACAACAAACATATATCATGTTGACATTGTACATGGTATATCAATGTCCTACAGTCGTGTCATGGAAGTGAAGCGAGGTGTTGCACGAGCAGTGTGCACTCGTCGTACAGGCTACGGATTGGACTGTGGTTTCCACCAACATTCGTCTTAATGCTTTCACAACTCATGATGTAGATGATATAGACAGCACAGCGCAGGCAAATGTTTCACAGGATGAATGATATATGAATACTGGAGTGGAGCGGGCTCCTTTCAAACCAGATTCTTTTGACAAATCAACTCCTAAGTTACCAGGCTTATAAATGTGATTCAGCCACCAGCCGGACTCACTCAAACTGATGTCTTTGTTCCGAAACACATAACTGACAGTCAGACCATCTCTTAATGTGCAAAGTGCCACGGCAATTGAACTGCCGTGAATGCTACACATCTCCAATGTCCTCAATATGCGTCCAGTAATGATGGTGGTGTCATCTGGTAATATTACAAGTCGCCCCTAGCAAGTAACAGTTCTGTGAAGCCCCCTGATGTTATTGATATCTACCCACTCTTCACAGACATGATCGCATCCACATTTTCAATGAAACATCATTATAATGCAGCTGGCTGTACAGTGCATCCATTTCCTCAACCCGGTCCATACATTCGTACTGGGTACAGATCAAACATTCTATGCTATCATCAAACTCATCCAATGGCAATTCCAAGACACTTTGGTGGAAGACAATGCTTGTGGCTATGGTTTGTGCATTGCACATTGAGGACAAAATGCATCTTATGATAGGTAAGCTGCTGGGTGACTCCTGGTTGGTCGCAGTAATTTCTCCGTCAGAGATTCTGACAGCTGGTCGTGCACCATTTGAACCCACTGGACATCACATCGAGCTCACCCATCGGGCTTCCTGTCATATATCTGTATCTGTTCGAGTACACGGTACGCCCATCAGGCTTCCCTCATATCCCTGTGCCTGCTCAAGTACAAGGTACGCCCATCAGGCTTCTCTCATATCTCAGTACCTGCTCAAGTACAAGGTACACCCATCAGGCCCCTCATATCCCTGTACCTGCTCAAGTACAAGGTACACCCATCAGGCTTCCCTCATATCTCAGTACCTGCTCAAGTACAAGGTACACCCATCAGGGTTCCCTCATATCCCTGTACCTGCTCAAGTACAAGGTACACCCATCAGGTTTCCCTCATATCTCAGTACCTGCTCAAATACAAGGTACACCCATCAGGGTTCCCTCATATCTCTGTACCTGCTCAAGTACAAGGTGCACCCATCAGCTTTCCCTCATATCCATGTACCTGCTCAAATACAAGGTACGCCCATCAGGTTTCCCTCATATCCTGTACCTGCTCAATTACAAGGTACGCCCATCAGGTTTCCCTCATATCCTGTACCTGCTCAATTACAAGGTACGCCCATCAGGTTTCCCTTATATCCTGTACCTGCTCAATTACAAGGTATGCCCATCAGATTTCCCTCATATCCTGTACCTGCTCAAGTACAAGGTACACCCATCAGGGTTCCCTCATATCTCAGTACCTGCTCAATTACAAGGTACGCCCATCAGGTTTCCCTCATAGCCTGTACCTGCTCAAATACAAGGTACACCCATCAGGTTTCCCTCATATCCCTGCACCTGTTCAAGTACAAGGTACGCCCATCAGGTCCCTCATATCTCAGTACAGATCATTGGAACGCATCCCAACGCCGATCGGTCATGCCTTTTGGTTATTTAACTGATTGTCCTCTAATCGAGTGGATATCACGAGAAACAGCTCGGCCAATGTTGGTGTTATTGGAAGAATTTGAACCAAGCGAACTCACAATATCCCTAAGGGCCTCAACTATAATGACAGAGGTTGGACTTGTTCTCATAGAACAGATACATGATATGTAACTGTTTAGTCAGGATGTACAATTGGGCAGTATATATGTTAATAAGTAGACGTTCCACATTTCTATACGTGACTTTATTATATATACTTCAGTGACGAAAATCAATGCAGTAGATGATGTAGTTCTGTGTTAAAATGACACAGCTTTCCCAACATTGGCGAGGTCTTCTTCTTCTTTCCGTTTAAGGACAGAAATCCATGACAGGAATGTACCTTGTCCTGTGTAGGTTTGGGAAAGACGGTCACATCTCCCTGTACAGCTAAAATATTCCGTATATGTACAATTAAAACTATGTACACCCACTAGCTGTATATGCTGAGGACAGAGGAGGGGCTGATACATGTGCGTGGAGGGCAGTATTGAAGACCTGCAAGCTCTTACGTTGATATTGGTGTTAATGCAGTAGTCTTTTAATAAATCATTGAATGTAGTCGATGGGATCGAATTACTTGTTATTCTCCCCCGTACTAGCTTTTGATACTGCCTGACACAACTTCGGTACTGGTTGACTGACAGGCTGACCGACCGTCATTCAACCCTGTAGTTGTATTTATACTCGCCATCGCATAACTGCATCTGGGCAAGTCAATATTATTACGTGTTTTTAAGAGTTGCTCCGTCGGTTGTTGAGACATCTCGAGTAGGCTCTTTCTTCCGGTGGTGGTGGTTTCTTTCTTCAGAACGATCCGTTTCTTCAGGGCCACCTCATCCACATGTGGCATCCCGCAGCAGCAGAGCACGCAGACTGTCGTTCTAGTCAATGATCTTCAAGATATCTCTGCATCCTCGGTTGACTCTATGACATGTCGCTCCACCCCGACTTCACGATTAAGACTATGTACAACGGAGGGCATGAGGCACCACTGTGGCTGTGTCGAAGAGTCAGAGTATTGAATCAGCTGCTGCTGCTGTGGGACGACCTGCATGATAATCAGATTGCTGAAGCATTACCCCACACACAGAGTGCCTAATGTTCATCGTTTCAGTACACACGAATACTAATAAAAAAAATATAAATAAATATTGCTTAATTGGAAAATTATGGAAATATAGGATGTTATACGAGTGTTGATTTAATACCATAGTTTATGAAACGAGTTTTGGAATTTTGTTAAATATTTAGTGAGAGTTTTGGCGAGCTTAATAGCAAAATAATTCCAAAACGAATTTCAAAAAAATATTATATGAAATCACAACGAGTGTAATATACTTGTTATCACATTACCATAGCGCGCTCGTTTTAATCATAGTTTGCACAAAATAACGTTATTACTTTCAATGTGGCGCCACGTGTCATCGCAAATTGTCCTGACATCACTAAATTTTCATGACGTCACTACGCAAAGCAGCGTTATATTTATGTTTTACACAGCGTCATAATTACGCCAATACGTCGCTTGTCTTACCATTAACGTTATGTACCAATTCAATAGAAATTTAAAGATTAATTTACAATTATAAGGATTATGTTCTCAACCAATCAGAATCCAGACAAGCCTTAAATAACACAAAATTAGATTCACAAAGGAGGTTTACAGACGGATCTGTAGTCCAGTGGTAACACGCTGGACTGGTAATCCAATGTTCGATCCCCCGTCTGACCCTAATAAAATCAACAGTCTTTCAGATGGGACTTTAAACAGAGGTCTCGTGTCGTTGCTCGTAACATGCACGTAAAAGAACCAAATGAGACTCTGGAATGGGTATCTGTCTGTATCACTGCACTATCTTCCAACAATCTAAAATGACTACTCTCAACAGGAGGCGTCGCTCATATGGGCAACCAGTAGCGACGACAGATAAACGTAAAACACACACTTACAAAGATTTCAAACATCTTAGTATACTCCATGGTTGCTGTATGCAAACTTGCACAAAATGCACACTTTACATTAGACAGAAGACACATAACTAATTACCATACAAAGAAATGTTTGACACTACGATTATTTTAACGAGACAAAAATCATGTGTATGCTGACACAAAATTTGAGGAAAGACATGTTAGCAATCAATCAACTGTTAGCTCTGTTCCCAAAACGGAGACAGATGCAGCACTCTGTTGACGTATACATCCGTACTGATAATGAATTTTGATTGTTTTTACAACTTGAGTGAACTATTGTTGACAATTGCGAATAGAAAGATGGATGTGACTTTCTATCTTCGTAAATTAAGTAATTATATGCAGTCTTAAAGACAGAATGTCATTTCCATGGTGGATTTTTTTACCTCTTCCGGTAGTGTTGAATTTACCCTATATACTTGTAGTTATGGTTGCAATGTTATCTTCGAATGGCCACTACTAATTCGAGACCACGACTAGTCCAGCCAGTCGTAATATATCTCCTTCAGAAATGAGATTTCCCCCAAAATAGCAGCCCCTTTTTTCATATTAGGTATAATTTACAAATATATATTTTGTATCTCTACATTGAGAATTGCACGAATCTGTGAATATTTGCCTATTTTATCTGCTAATACCGGAAACTCAGTAAGACCTGCGAAAATCCAACACCCAGGTGGATACTCTTTGTAGCTACCCATTGTACCCAAGTCTATAGTTCGTGATAGCCCAGTGAACTGTTGATGTGCGTTCGCTTCAGGTGCGGAAGGTCCAGAGTTCGAGCCCTGCTGGAACCGTTACAAGTGTGCCATTAGGCAAGGCATTTACTTTCCACGTTGCCTCTCTTCGCTCTCTCTCTCTCTCTCTCTCTCTCTCGTGGCGATGGATTCCATCAGGAATGAGGTCTCGAGAGTGATTAATATAAGTTGTAAGAACTTGTTTCGCAATCGAGCTAAAATAAATTTGTATAGACTAAGTCTAAATAAAATGAAAACTGCTCAGTGAACAAAATACTATTTAAATAGATAAGATGCGCTTGGTATAATTAACATACTCAGTATCTCACTATTACTCCGTGTTGTTACTATTCAGAACGTGTGCACGGGTATTTTAAATGTTGTTTTACCGTTGATTAATTTAAGAAGCTGATACTGGACACACATGCATTTTCTTAATGTGTGTCTACTTAGTACTAAATATTCTAAAATACTGCACGGCGACATACAGTACTAAATATTCTAAAATACTGCACGGCGACATACAGTACTAAATATTCTAAAATACTGCACGGCGACACACAGTACTAAATATTCTAAAATACTGCACGGCGACATACAGTATTGCCAAAAGTACAAAATGTACTATATGTAACGGAAATACAAGTACCAAATGTACTATATGTAGCGGAAATACAAGTACCAAATGTACTATATGTAGCGGAAATACAAGTACCAAATGTACTATATGTAACGGAAATACAAGTACCAAATGTACTATATGTAACGGAAATACAAGTACCAAATGTACTATATGTAGCGGAAATACAAGTACCAAATGTACTATATGTAGCGGAAATACAAGTACCAAATGTACTATATGCAACGGAAATACAAGTACCAAATGTACTATATGTAACGGAAATACAAGTACCAAATGTACTATATGCAACGGAAATACAAGTACCAAATGGACGATATGTAGCGGAAATACAAGTACCAAATGTACTATATGTAGCGGAAATACAAGTACCAAATGTACTATATGCAACGGAAATACAAGTACCAAATGTACTATATGCAACGGAAATACAAGTACCAAATGTACTATATGCAACGGAAATACAAGTACCAAATGGACGATATGTAGCGGAAATACAAGTACCAAATGTACTATATGTAGCGGAAATACAAGTACCAAATGTACTATATGCAACGGAAATACAAGTACCAAATGTACTATATGTAACGGAAATACAAGTACCAAATGGACGATATGTAACGGAAATACAAGTACCAAATGTACTATATGTAACGGAAATACAAGTACCAAATGTACTATATGTAACGGAAATACAAGTACCAAATGTACTATATGTAACGGAAATACAAGTACCAAATGTACTATATGTAACGGAAATACAAGTACCAAATGTACTATATGCAACGGAAATACAAGTACCAAATGTACTATATGCAACGGAAATACAAGTACCAAATGTACTATATGTAACGGAAATACAAGTACCAAATGTACTATATGCAACGGAAATACAAGTACCAAATGTACTATATGTAACGGAAATACAAGTACCAAATGGACTATATGTAACGGAAATACAAGTACCAAATGTACTATATGTAACGGAAATACAAGTACCAAATGTACTATATGCAACGGAAATACAAGTACCAAATGGACTATATGTAACGGAAATACAAGTACCAAATGTACTATATGCAACGGAAATACAAGTACCAAATGGACTATATGTAACGGAAATACAAGTACCAAATGGACTATATGTAACGGAAATACAGGTACGAAATGGACTATATGTAACGGAAATACAAGTGCCTAGGCAACTATGTACAACGGAATTATCAGTACCTATGCAACTATATACAACGGAATTATAAGTACCTAGGCAACTATTTACAACGGAAATATCAGTACCTAGGCAACTATATACAACGGAAATATTAGTAGCTAGGCAACTATATACAACGGAAATATAAGTACCTAGGCAACTATATACAACGGAATTATAAGTACCTAGGCAACTATATACAACGGAAATATAAGTACCTAGGCAACTATATACAACGGAAATATCAGTACATAGGCAACTATATACAACGGAAATATAAGTACCTAGGCAACTATATACAACATAAATATAAGTACCTAGGCAACTATATACAAAGGAATTATAAGTACCTAGGCAACTATATACAACGGAAATATCAGTACCTAGGCAACTATATACAACGGAAATATAAGTACCTAGGCAACTATATACAACGGAATTATACGTACCTAGGCAACTATATACAACGGAATTATAAGGACCTAGGCAACTATATACAACTGAAATATACGTACATAGGCAACTATATACAACGAAAATATAAGTACCTAGGCAACTATATACAACGGAAATATCAGTACATAGGCAACAATAGACAACGGAAATATAAGTACCTAGGCAACTATATACAACGGAATTATAAGGACCTAGGCAACTATGTACAACGGAATTATAAGGACCTAGGCAACTATATACAATGGAAATATAATTACCTAGGCAACTATATACAATGGAATTATAAGTACCTAGGCAACTATATACAACGGAATTGTAAGTACCTAGGCAACTATTTACAACGGAAATATAAGTACCTAGGCAACTATTTACAACGGAATTATAAGTACCTAGACAACTGTATACAACGGAATTATAAGTGCCTAGGCAACTATTTACAACGGAAGTATCAATACCTAGGCAACTATATACAACGGAATTATAAGTACCTATGCAACTATATACAACGGAAATATAAGTACCTAGGCAACTATATACAGCGGAATTATAAGTACCTATGCAACTATATACAATGGAATAATAAGTACCTAGGCAACTATATACATCGGAATTATAAGTACCTAGGCAACTATATACAACGAAAATATAAGTACCTAGGCAACTATATACAACGGAATTATAAGTACCTAGGCAACTATATACAACGGAATTATAAGTACCTAGGCAACTATATACAACGGACATATAAGTACCTAGGCAACTATGTACAACGGAAATATAAGTATCTAGGCAACGATATAAAACGGAATTATAAGTACATAGGCAACTATATACAACGGAATTATAAGTACCTAGACAACTATATACAACTGAAATATAAGTACATAGGCAACTATATACAACGAAAATATAAGTACCTAGGCAACTATATACAACGGAAATATCAGTACATAGGCAACAATATACAACGGAAATATAAGTACCTAGGCAACTATATAAAACGGAATTATAAGGACCTAGGCAACTATATACAATGGAAATATAAGTACCTAGGCAGCTATATACAACGGAATTATAAGTACCTAGGCAACTATATACAACGGAATTGTAAGTACCTAGGCAACTATTTACAACGGAAATATAAGTACCTAGGCAACTATTTACAACGGAATTATAAGTACCTAGACAACTATATACAACGGAATTATAGTACCTAGGCAACTATTTACAACGGAAGTATCAATACCTAGGCAACTATATACAACGGAATTATAAGTACCTATGCAACTATATACAACGGAAATATAAGTACCTAGGCAACTATATACAACGGAAGTATCAGTACCTAGGCAACTATATACAACGGAATTATAAGTACCTATGCAACTATATACAACGGAATAATAAGCACCTAGGCAACTATATACAACGGAATTGTAAGTACCTAGGCAACTATATACAGCGGAATTATAAGTACCTAGGCAACTATATACAACGAAAATATAAGTACCTAGGCAACTATATACAACGGAATTATAAGTACCTAGGCAACTATATACAACGGAATTATAAGTACCTAGGCAACTATATACAACGGACATATAAGTACCTAGGCAACTATGTACAACGGAAATATAAGTATCTAGGCAACTATATAAAACGGAATTATAAGTACATAGGCAACTATATACAACGGAAATATAAGTACCTAGGCAACTATGTACAACGGAATTATAAGTACCTAGGCAACTATATACAACGGAAATATAAGTAGCTAGGCAACTATTTACAACGGAAGTATCAATACCTAGGCAACTATATACAACGGAATTATAAGTACCTATGCAACTATATACAACGGAAATATAGGTACCTAGGCAACTATATACAACGGAAGTATCAGTACCTAGGCAACTATATACAACGGAATAATAAGTACCTAGTCAACTATATATAACGGAATTATAAATACCTAGGCAACTATATACAACGAAAATATAAGTACCTAGGCAACTATATACAACGGAATTATAAGTACCTAGGCAACTATATACAACGGAATTATAAGTACCTAGGCAACTATATACAACGGACATATAAGTACCTAGGCAACTATGTACAACGGAAATATAAGTATCTAGGCAACTATATAAAACGGAATTATAAGTACATAGGCAACTATATACAACGGAAATATAAGTACCTAGGCAACTATGTACAGCGGAATTATAAGTACCTAGGCAACTATATACAACGGAAATATAATTACCTAGGCAACTATATACAACGGAAATATAAGTACCTAGGCAACTATATACAACGGAAATATAAGTACCTAGGCAACTATATACAACGAAAATATAAGTACTTAGGCAACTATATACAACGGAATTATAAGTACCTAGGCAAATATATACAACGGAATTATAAGTACCTAGGCAACTATGTACAACGGACATATAATTACCTAGGCAACTATGTACAACGGAAATATAAGTACCTAGGCAACTATATACAACGGAATTATAAGTACCTAGGCAACTATATACAACGGAAATATAAGTACCTAGGCAACTATATACAACGGAAATATAAGTATCTAGGCACACTATATACAACGGAAATATAAGTACCTAGGCAACTATATACAACGGAAATATAAGTACCTAGGCAACTATATACAACGGAAATATAAGTACCTAGGCAACTATATACAACGGAATTATAAGTACCTAGGCAACTATATACAACGGAATTATAAGTACCTAGGCAACTATGTACAACGGACATATAAGTACCTAGGCAACTATGTACAACGGAAATATAAGTACCTAGGCAACTATATACAACGGAATTATAAGTACCTAGGCAACTATATTCAACGGAAATATCAGTACCTAGACAACTATATACAACGGAATTATAAGTACCTAGGCAACTATTTACAACGGAAGTATCAATACCTAAGCAACTATATACAACGGAATTATAAGTACCTATGCAACTATATACAACGGAAATATAAGTACCTAGGCAACTATATACAACGGAAATATAAGTACATAGGCAACTATATACAACGGCAATATAAGTACCTAGTCAACTATATACAACGGAAATATCAGTACGTAGGCAACTATATACAACGGAAATATAAGTACCTAGGCAACTATATACAACGGAATTATAAGGACCTAGGCAACTATATACAACGGAAATATAAGTACCTAGGAAACTATATACAACGGAATTATAAGTACCTAGGCAACTATTTACAACGGAAGTATCAGTACCTAGGCAACTATATACAACGGAATTATAAGTACCTATGCAATATATACAACGGAATTATAAGTACCTAGGCAACTATTTACAATGGAAGTATCAGTACCTAGGCAACTATATACAACGGAAACATAAGTACCTAGGCAACTATATACAACGGAATTATAAGTACCTAGGCAACTATATACAACGGAATTATAAGTACCTAGGCAACTATGTACAACGGACATATAAGTACCTAGGCAACTATGTACAACGGAAATATAAGTACCTAGGCAACTATATACAACGGAATTATAAAGTGCGTAGGCAACTATATACAACGAAAATATCAGTACCTAGGCAACTATATACAACGGAAATATAAGTACCTAAGCAACTATATACAACGGAATAATACGTATCTAGGCAACTATATACAACGGAATTATAAGGACCTAGGCAACTATATACAACGGAATTATAAGTACCTAGGCAACTATATACAACGGAAATATAAGTACATAGGCAACTATATACAACGGAAATATAAGTACCTAGGCAACTATATACAACGGAAATATCAGTACCTAGGCAACTATATACAACGGAAATATAAGTACCTAGGCAACTATATACAACGGAATTATAAGGACCTAGGCACCTATATACAACGGAAATATAAGTACCTAGGCAACTATATACAACGGAATCATAAGTACCTAGGCAACTATATACAACGGAATTGTAAGTACCTAGGCAACTATTTACAACGGAAATATAAGTACCTAGGCAACTATTTACAACGGAATTATAAGTACCTAGACAACTATATACAACGGAATTATAAGTACCTAGGCAACTATTTACAACGGAAGTATCAGTACCTAGGCAACTATATACAACGGAATTATAAGTACCTATGCAACTATATACAACGGAATTGTAAGTACCTAGGCAACTATTTACAACGGAAGTATCAGTACCTAGGCAACAATATACTACGGAAATATAAGTACCTAGGCAACTATATACAACGGACATATAAGTACCTGGGCAACTATATACAACGGAATTATAATTACCTAGGCAACTATATACAACGGAAATATAAGTACCTAGGCAACTATATACAACGGAAATATAATTATCTAGGCAACTATATACAACGGAAATATAAGTACGTAGGCAACTATATACAACGGAATTAAAAGTACCTAGGCAACTATATACAACGGAAATATAAGTACCTAGGCAACTATATACAACGGAAATATAAGTATCTAGGCAACTATATACAACGGAAATATAAGTACATAGGCAACTATATACAACGGAAATATAAGTACCTAGGCAACTATATACAACGGAAATATAAGTACCTGGGCAACTATATACAACGGAATTATAATTACCTAGGCAACTATATACAACGGAATTATAAGTACCTAGGCAACTATATACAACGGAAATATAAGTACCTAGGCAACTATATACAACGAAAATATAAGTATCTAGGCAACTATATACAACGGAAATATAAGTAACTAGGCAACTATATACAACGGAAATATAAGTACCTAAGCAACTATATACAACGGAAATATAAGTACCTAGGCAACTATATACAACGGAATTATAAGTACCTAGGCAACTATATACAACGGAATTATAAGTACCTAGGCAACTATATACAACGGAAATATAAGTACCTAGGCAACTATGTACAACGGAAATATTAGTACCTAGGCAACTATATACTACGGAATTATAAGCACCTAGGCAACTATATACGACGGAAATATAAGTACCTAGGCAACTATGTACAACGGAATTATAAGTACCTAGGCAACTATATACAACGGAATTATAAGGACCTAGGCAACTATATACAACGGAAATATAATTACCTAGGCAACTATATACAAAGGAAATATAAGTACCTAGGCAAATATATACAATGGAATTTATAAGTACCTAGGCAACTATATACAACGGAAATATAAATACCTAGGCAACTATATACAACGGAATTATACGTACCTAGGCAAGTATATACAACGGAATTATAAGTACCTAGGCAACTATATACAATGGAAATATAAGTACCTAGGCAACTATATACAACGGAAATATCAGTACCTAGGCAACTATATACAACGGAAATATAAGTACCTAGGCAACTATATACAACGGAAGTATCAGTACCTAGGCAACTATATACAACGGAAATATAAGTACCTAGGCAACTATATACAACGGAAATATAATTATCACAACAAACAACAACTAGGCAACTATATACAACGGAATTATAAGTACCTAGGCAACTATATACAACGGAAATATAAGTATCTAGGCAACTATATACAACGGAAATATAAGTACCTAGGCAACTATATACAACGGAAATATAAGTACCTAGGCAACTATATACAACGGAAATATAAGTACCTAGGCAACTATATACAACGGAATTATAAGTACCTAGGCAACTATATACAACGGAATTATAAGTACCTAGGCAACTATATACAACGGAAATATAAGTACCTAGGCAACTATGTACAACGGAAATATAAGTACCTAGGCAACTATATACAACGGAATTATAAGCACCTAGGCAACTATATACGACGGAAAAATAAGTACCTAGGCAACTATGTACAACGGAATTATAAGTACCTAGGCAACTATATACAACGGAATAATAAGGACCTAGGCAACTATATACAACGGAAATATAATTACCTAGGCAACTATATACAACGGAAATATAAGTACCTAGGCAAATATATACAATGGAATTTATAAGTACCTATGCAACTATATACAACGGAAATATCAGTACCTAGGCAACTATATACAACGGAAATATAAGTACCTAGGCAACTATATACAACGGAATTATACGTACCTAGGCAATTATATACAACGGAATCATAAGGACCTAGGCAACTATATACAACGGAAATATAAGTACCTAGGCAACTATATACAACGGAAATATCAGTACCTAGGCAACTATTTACAACGGAAGTATCAGTACCTAGGCAAATATATACAACGGAATTATAAGTACCTATGCAACTATATACAACGGAAGTATCAGTACCTAGGCAACTATATACAACGGAAATATAAATACCTAGGCAACTATATACAACGGAAATATAATTACCTAGGCAACTATATACAACGGAAATATAAGTACCTAGGCAACTATATACAACGGAATTATCAGTACCAAGGCAACTATATACAACGGAAATATACGTACCTAGGCAACTATATACTACGGAAATATAAGTACCTAGGCAACTATATACAACGGAATTATAAGTACCTAGGCATCTATTTACAACGGAAGTATAAGTACCTAGGCAACTATATACAACGGAATTAGCAATACCTAGGCAACTATATACAACGGAAATATAAGTACCTAGGCATCTATGTACAACGGAAATATAAGTACCTAGGCAACTATATACAACGGAATTATAAGTACCTAGGCAACTATATACACCGGAAATATAAGTACCTAGGCAACTATATACAACGGAATTATAAGTACCTAGGCAACTATATACAACGGAAATATAAGTGCCTAGGCAACACTATACAACGGAATTATCAGTACCTAGGCAACTATATACACCTGAAATATAAGTACCTAGGCAACTATATACAACGGAATTATCAGTACCTAGGCAACTATATACACCGGAAATATAAGTACCTAGGCAACTATATACAACGGAATTATAAGTACCTAGGCAACTATATACAACGGAATTATAAGTACCTAAGCACCTATGTACAACGGAAATATAGGTACCTAGGCAACTATATACAACGGAATTATAAGTACCTAGGCAACTATATATAGCGCAGAAATACGAGCACCGAAGGAACTATACTAGTACATAGGGGAAACGTGCTTATTTCGAATTTCCTATGCTTTGTAAGCATGATAAGTTGCCAACATATAGTGCACCTCGTCTTCCTTGTCGCATATATATCACAACAATCGCGATAGAAGATACTTCAGATTCCAAATAATTCCAATCTATAAATTATTATACAGCCTTGGTCGTGTGAACGTAATTCTGCAGATAAGTAAATCTAACTGTGTTATTAGCCGAACATGTCACCAAAACACGAGTACTATTTCAAAATAATGTGTATAATTCTACTTTAGAAATGGGGCACTGTATACGGTCGTCCGTCTGTCTGTTGTTCTGCTGAGTAGGAATTAACCACTTATTCCTAGTGATATCAGTGAGACGTTTGGACAGTTTCTTCTTCTGAAAATCCGCCATGCACCTGCTGTATTGCCACACTATGGCCATTTTCGTATGCCCCTTCATGAGCATACTGCCCCGCGTTTCGCAGTCCGTATCGTTGGGTGCTGTAGGGCAAGTAACAAGGAGGCAGTGTGGAGTGTATCTAGAGACACGCTTTGCATACTATTCCGATTAAACTTTTGTATACATATAATAGTATGTAAATGCAATATTTTAACATATACAGACGGATATGTAGTCCAGTGGTAACACGCTGGACTGGTAATCCATGGATCGCAGGTTCGATCCCCCGTCTGACCCTAATACAATTAACAGTCTTTCAGATGGGACGTTAAACAGAGGTCTCGTGTCGGTGGTTTACACCGTGCACGTAAAAGAACCAGAGGATATTCTGGAATGGGTCTCTGTCTGTATCATGCACTATCCTCCAACATCTAAAATGACTAATATCTTCAGGAGGCGTCGCTCATATGGGCAACCGGTAGCGACGATAAATAAACGTAAAAACACACATTTTAACATATGCTGCATAGTGTTACTGTTTTATAAATCTGTATTTTTTTAATTTAATTGAAATTAAGTTTTTAGATGCTGTTAATATATTATATCTTAGATTGTCTCTTATAACTGAATCATGAGTGGTTTTGTACATTGTTTTAGTATTACTATTTTCAATAATTATGTTGTGTATGCTTGTACAACAATTAGACGTTAGACATTTATCTATCTATCTTTGCTAATATTCATATGTAAATGAAATCGTGATGTAATTTTTTGGAATGGCGACACACATTTTAATCAGAATGTTGTAACACAGCCAGTCTTTGTTCACCGAGCATCATGAAACATAGAGGTGGAATGTAAATACAGTCAAACTTGTGTTAGGAGACCACCAAAGGGAATGGCAACACGCGATCTTTAAGCAGGAACGGTCTCTTTATGCAGGCTAAGTTGTTCTTTAACAACACACACAGGAACTGAATAAATGGTCTCTTTAATACAAGTGATCTCTTAATAGATGTGGTATTTCGGGCAAGTTTGACTGCATAATGGCATAATGATTGAATTGCAACAATATCTCATTTCATCTTAAGAAATTTCGTTTTTAATAGTTTTATAGAAAAACACCAGTTAGTTCACCAATCCGATACATCGTTAGTCTAAAAATATGTGCTCAATGAGTAACTTTTTCCAAATTTGAGGCCAAGCAGGTGCTGACAAAGACTTGACAATAGCCAGGAAATGAGATACCATGAAGCAACACAGCCTGTTTACATACTCAGGGGTCAAAGTTAACCTTAGTTTCGTCAAATGTAACCTTATTTTCATCAAATGTAACCTTATTTTCGACTTGCAAAATTAGCAAGTAGCGTTTCAAGCCACGTGCTAAACAGAAAAGCTAATTACAAAATGATTCTACCAGATGCCCAATTTTGCGAGTAACTTTAAATTGTACATTAAATAGTATTATTGTGAGCTTAAACAATGGTAATAATAATAATTTAATAATAATTTAATTAATTAATTGTGAAATTTGGCCGAATAACCAATCGCGATCCTCGACACTGAATAAATGTTATTTACGTCACCTATATCTAAGGAACACGTGCATAGTATGCTTTTAATTCATTTACTGCGAGAGTAACATGTACAGCGACTGTCACATTTTTGGATATGTGTGCTTTTACGTTTATTTATCGTCGCTACCGGTTACCCATATGAGCGACGCCTCCTGAAGATATTAGTTATTTTAGATTTTGGAGGATAGTGCATGATACAGACAGAGACCCATTCCAGAGTCTCCTCTGGTTCTTTTACGTGCACGGTGTAAAGCACCGACACGAGACCTCGGTTTAACGTCCCATCTGAAAGACTGTTAATTGTATTAGGGTCAGACGGGGGATCGAACCTGCGATCCCTGGATTACCAGTCCAGCGTGTTACCACTGGACAACAGATCCGTCTGTGTGGATATGTGTATACACCCACCGTCTATATATAGCGGCAAATGTTGAAACTACAATGCATAGGTCATACTTGTATTCCATTCCTGCATTGATGGTGAAAGGAAATGTGTTTTATTGGATGGGTGTTATGATGTAGATACGGGCAGATGATAAATACTACAATGACCTAAAGGGACATCCATGGCAGAGTGGCTATGGCTGTTGACTTCAAATGATTTTTCCCTCACCGCTGCAGGTTCGAGTCCCACCGGGTGTGTCGAATTATTTCGTGTGAGGCAGCTATCCATATGGCTTGTGGTAGGTCGGTGGTTTTATCCTGGTTTCCGTCAGTGTTTGCACTACTGGTCAGAGGGATACCCGGAGTCTTCCTCCACCGGAAGCTGAAGAGTCGCCGTGTGACTTAATCTGTTTGTGCCGCTTTAAACCCCCAAAAAACAAACAATAAATGACCTAAGCTTTGTATTGATTTGTATTGAAACAATTGTTGTATTTTTCTAAGCCAAGCATCATGGTTCTGAATGAAAAAGTACTCCGATAATGATGAATATAAATGGGAATAGAATAGTTTTGCAATTCATGGGCTTATGAACGACGATCACATTTGCAGGAAGTTGTAATTCTATAATTATACATGTATGATACATGGACATATTTTCAGGTTTAGTCAGAGGTCAAGCGACTAGCCTACTGCTGGCTTGCGAATCCAGGAATCGCAGGTTCGATTCCCCCAGCTGACCCCTAATCTAAGTCGTGCTAGCACTCTAGGTGAGATAAGTCCGGAGTTCGAGCCCCACTGGAACCGTTACGATAGTGCCTTTAGGCAAGGCATTTAAATTCCACATTGCCTCTTTTCTCTCCCTCGTGGCGATGGATTCCACCAGGAATGAGGTCTCGAGAGTGATTAATATAAGTTGTAAGAACTTGTTTCGCAATCGAGCTAATATAAATTGGTATAAACTAATCTAAATAATATTAGCAGTCTTTCAGATAGGACAATCAACAGAGGGCCCATGCTCGGTGATATAAACCGGACATGTAAAAGAACAATGGATGCGTCTGGAATCGGAGTGGCTTATGTACCGTGCGCTCTCCTTCATAACAATATAATGACTCATATACCTCTTGAGGAGTAAGCCACATAAACACATGGGCGGCGATAAATAAACGCTTCTTTGTATGTGATTTACATTTATTTATCGTCGCTACCGGTTGCCCATATGAGCGACGCCTCCTGAAGAGATTAGTCATTTTAGATTTTGGAGGATAGTGCATGATACAGACAGAGACCCATTACAGAGTCTACTCTGGTTCTTTTACGTGCACGATGTAAAGCACCGACACGAGACCACGGTTTAACGTCCCATCTGAAAGACTGTTTTACCAGACTGGATTACCAGACTGGATTACCAGACTGTTTTACCAGACTGGATTACCAGACTGGATTACCAGACTGTTTTACCAGTCTGGATTACCAGACTGTTTTACCAGTCTGGATTACCAGACTGTTTTACCAGACTGGATTACCAGACTGGATTACCAGACTGTTTTACCAGACTGGATTACCAGACTGGATTACCAGACTGTTTTACCAGACTGGATTACCAGACTGGATTACCAGACTGGATTACCAGACTGGATTACCAGACTGTTTTACCAGACTGGATTACCAGACTGGATTACCAGACTGGATTACCAGACTGGATTACCAGACTGTTTTACCAGACTGGATTACCAGACTGGATTACCAGACTGGATTACCAGACTGGATTACCAGACTGTTTTACCAGACTGGATTACCAGACTGGATTACCAGACTGGATTACCAGACTGGATTACCAGACTGTTTTACCAGACTGGATTACCAGACTGGATTACCAGACTGGATTACCAGACTGGATTACCAGACTGTTTTACCAGACTGGATTACCAGACTGGATTACCAGACTGGATTACCAGACTGGATTACCAGACTGTTTTACCAGACTGGATTACCAGACTGGATTACCAGACTGGATTACCAGACTGGATTACCAGACTGTTTTACCAGACTGGATTACCAGACTGGATTACCAGACTGGATTACCAGACTGGATTACCAGACTGGATTACCAGACTGGATTACCAGACTGTTTTACCAGACTGGATTACCAGACTGGATTACCAGACTGGATTACCAGACTGGATTACCAGACTGGATTACCAGACTGTTTTACCAGACTGGATTACCAGACTGGATTACCAGACTGGATTACCAGACTGGATTACCAGTCCAGCGAAAACGCTTCCAAAGAAGTTATTCAATGTATTATTCAGCAATTTTTTTTTTTTTTTTTTTAAAAGAGGTTGTAATTTGCATGAAAATGGAAAGATTAATGTACGTGTATATTATAAGTCACAGAAGGTGTAACCGGACGCACCACAGTCACTTGGATGTATTTATTAAGACGTTTTGCATATCTTACTGTAAAATTATAATTTATCAACTCAAAATATTTCAGTTTGTGTGTGTGTGTGTGTGTGTGTGTGTGTGTGTGTGTGTGTGTGTGCGTGCGTGCGTGCGTTTGCGTGCGTGCGTGCGTGCGTGCGTGCGTGCGTGCGTGCGTGCGTGCGTGCGTGCGTGCGTGCGTGCGTGCGTGCGTGCGTGCGTGCGTGCGTGCGTGCGTGCGTGCGTGCGTGCGTGCGTGCGTGCGTGCGTGCGTGCGTGCGTGCGTGCGTGCGTGCGTGCGTGCGTGCGTGCGTGCGTGCGTGCGTGCGTGCGTGCGTGCGTGCGTGCGTGCGTGCGTGCGTGCGTGCGTGCGTGCGTGCGTGCGTGCGTGCGTGCGTGCGTGCGTGCGTGCGTGCGTGCGTGCTCGTGCGTGCGTGTGCGTGCGTGCCGTGGCGTGCGTGCGTGCGTGCGTGCGTGCGTGCGTGCGTGCGTGCGTGCGTGCGTGCGTGCGTGCGTGCGTGCGTGCGTGCTTGCGTGCGTGCGTGCGTGCGTGCGTGCGTGCGTGCGTGCGTGCGTGCGTGCGTGCGTGCGTGCGTGCGTGCGTGCGTGCGTGCGTGCGTGCGTGCGTGCGTGCGTGCGTGCGTGCGTGCGTGCGTGCGTGCGTGCGTGCGTGCGTGCGTGCGTGCGTGCGTGCGTGCGTGCTCACATTATTCACTTATTATCATAGTCAGAGGTGTGGGTGTTCTCCTCGCTCGCTTCTCACAAATGCAACCCGTGTTTGATCCTCGGACCGGGAAGTATGTAAGATGGTACGGTGGTCGCCAGATCGGACAAGTGGGTTTTCTCCTACATGAATGACCACATATACGCTTACATCCGCTCCAACGAGAGTGATTAATATAAGTTGTTAAAACTTGCTTCGTAATCGTTGTAAAATAAATAATGTTTAAAGTTGGTGTTCTCCTGGTACTTCGGTTTAAAGTGGGTGTTCTCCTGGTACTCCGATTTAAAGTGGGTGTTCTACTGGTACTCCGGTTTCCTTCCACAAAGGAACACATGTACGGTTCCATATGTAACAACGAGAGTGCAGTCGAGAGAGTAATATACGTTGCTAATACCTGTTTCGCAATATTTGTAAAATAAATAACGTTTATAGGGTATCTATTCCACGACTGATTCCTCTGCCGTAACATGCACGAGCACCAAATTCCACATAGGTTGTATATATACGTAAATAGGCAGAAGTAGTCCCAATAACTAATATAGTTAATTTTTCTTTTTTGTAAAAATGCATTTTCATGACAGGCAGTTTTGTATAGCTTTGTGTTTTTGAGAAATTATGTGACTTGAGAAGACTTCAGGTTAGTTGATGTGTAGAAAAGATGTGGTATAAGAATTCAGGCCATTACAAACTGAATGTTGGTATACTGTATTATTTGGCGGAGGAATACAGTGTGTAAACACCGTGACGTTATTCACAGGTGAGCACTGGCTATTTGAAACATTATAGTTTGAATATTCGTGGTGTGTTTCAGGCTGATTTGAATACCTCTTCACAGTGAATGTGGTATCAGAAGAAATGAAAGAATGGAAATAATTATAAATGAACAGACCGCATGTTTTTACATTTCACTATGTATTTAGGCAATTTATTTGTTGTTTTACAACTAAACCTATGATCGTAAATTTCCGGTTTGTTAACAAATAGCCCGTCTACTCCAGTTCAGGAGATATGAAAACAGGGAACAAGCTGATGATTTCCTCGGACTTTATCGCAATTCCAAACATTCATGAATCTGAAATGACGCCATCTTGAATCTTGTTTGAAATATTATTTTTGCGGAATTAACAGGTAAACAATGTTTGTGTGGTTGATGTCGTACCATGGGGAGCTCACTTTCCTAAACATGCAACCGATAGTATTATGGAAATATAATGTAATTTACTAAGATATGGCTGGAAACGGTAGGTTTAGGATCTTTTGCAAGAATGTCGCGGTTTTGGCAGAGAAAAATGGTTTGATAATGTTCTAGGTTTACAGCACTACTATGCACAGTGAGAGAGTGGCTCAGAGTCCATGTATGAATGGCATTAATAATGGTTCCAACTTCCATAAACCGGTAAGTACTGTTTGTAAAAGTTTCGTTTACCTCCGATTTGTACATGGCCCACTGGAGTATTGTCATACAAAGTCGGTGTACTGTGGTGGAGAAGACCACCCACATTGCCTGTGTAGAAATCAGTACTCAATATTCCAACATCTGCAAGGGACTGACTACTTTCTCACATATCATCAAGTGTGTACCTAATAGGGAACGAACCAGCAACCCTAATGATAGTGGAGAAAGCGAGTTCTAACAACGGTTTGCTAGAACACTTGGCCACGGAGGCTCTATATAAGTTGTATACATAATTATAATCTATGAAATAGCTCTAAGCTACTGCAACGTTATTCATACTGTTATTCATGTATTGTTGGAAACGTAAATCACGGTTGTCATAATTGTGTACCATATATACTTATAGTTGTACTGATATAAGTAGGTCAGTTGGCAAATGTGTTTATAATTGAATTTATTATGCTTATTTGACATTACACAATGCGATGCTGCTGTCAACCGGAACACTATATTCATCTACAGGAATAACACACATAAAGGGACAGAAGTTGCTCCATAAATTGCTTTTTAGTGACAAGTGAGGTGCCGGGTATAGCAACTGAAATAAATATTGGAGTAAATCTCTCCCATAATGCAACATGTATCAATAAGTGTAACTTGTATCGATAAGGTTATGATTGAAGAAGAAATTGAATAATTTGAAAAAAGGTCAGCATATAAAAAAAGCATGGCTTTCCCACACAAGCTACACTGTGTTACATGTGTTGGCGTGTTTTCTAAATCCACATGTTACGTTAATCTGTCAAACTTTAATTTCAACTAATTATTCCTTCAGTAGCAGACTAGCTAACATACTATTACCATATTTGGGGGAGCAGGTGCACCCGGTGTATGCCAATGCCAGCATTGGTTGAATACACGACGATGCATACTGTAGACATTTGTATTATGTTCAAAAGAATGTGTTGATGATCGATTCCCTTTTGATGCAATGCCTTAGTTCCTATTACTATTGGCTATATGGACAATTAATGAACACTCTAGTATTGCCAAAACAAAAGGTTGTGATTTTTATGAAAGGTCGTTCTGTTGTAATTTCTATACTGCTAGATTTTCGTTTTCACGAGGTGTCTAGAACCCCCTCCCTGTAATCAAAGAACTACCCGTTCTGCTCTATATTTACTATTTAATTACGCTATATCGTTGCAGTTATGTTCCTCAAAATAAAAGTAACGCCATTGACAGACGGATCTGTTGTCCAGTGGTAACACGCTGGACTGGTAATCCACGGATCGCCGGTTCGATCCCCCGTCTGACCCTAATAAAAGTAACAGTCTTTCAGATGGGACTTTAAACCGAGGTCTCGTGTCGGTGCTGTACACCGTGCACGTAAAAGAACCAGAGGAGACTCTAGAATGGGTCTCTCTCTGTATCATTGCACAATCCTCCAACATCTAAAATGACTTATCTCTTCAGGATGCGTCGCTCATATGGGCAACCGGTAGAGACGATAAATAAACGTAAACCACCATAACGCTATTGATTACCGCGTAGTTGAGGCCTCTTTAGCGATGACTTTACGAATATTATGTCGTACTGCTATCAAGCTAAAATTGATAGCCTGTTCATTTGTTAGCATGTTCATTTCCTAGCCTGTTCATTTCTTAGCATGTTCATTTCTTAGCCTGTTCATTTCTTAGCATGTTCATTTCTTAGCCTGTTCATTTCTTAGCATGTTCATTGCTATTAGATGTACATTTTGTATATAAAATAAAGGAGTCATTTATTTATTGAGACTCCAACTAATAAGTAACTGTTTCCAACCTTACTAAATTTAGCTAAGTGTTTATACATTTATAATTTAGAATGTTTGTTCGTTACAATATTAGCACATCAACTAGTGTATATCTTTGCACAGATACTTACCGCCATGCATGCTAGATAAGTATTATACAAACACCTATATTACTTGTCTTCGTAATATGATGGCAGGGGATTAGTGTCAGATTAGTTTAAACATTAAGTATTTGTTCTGTTACATATGTGTGTACATCATAAACGTGTCGGATTAAGACTAAGTAACTTGTCACAAAGATATATGTTGTGGGCGTCCATGAAGATTAAAAACTCACACATTAGCTGCCCAATCTGGGCAGGTGTGTGTTCGAACTGCGCATGTGCAGATCCAATCAGCGTTAGTTACAATACCCACTGGAGGCAGTGTGCTTAATCCAGAATCCTGAAACAGATTAAATAATTTTAAAAAATTCATAAAATTTAAATTGTGAATTGGATCTTTTAATTATAGCCCGACCCGCCCCGGTACCCCAGCCAAGCGAGTTCCCATAACTACACTACAACAAACAAACAGACGAACAAGCAATAAAAGAAGGCCGGGTCGGCAGTACTATCAGAACTTGGTTTAGTTGTTGAATGTATGTTTAATGGGAACGAGTGAAGACGAGCTAGAACGTTGGCATATTATTATATATGACATATAAGGACACATCTCGTTTATTTGAATGAACTCCGACCATTATTATGCTAATTAGATTTTCAGGTAGATAAATTGTGTTCCCCGTATCATGATCATTAATCCCAGTGGCTTATACGTGTTAAAATAGAACAATCATATGTACAACAGACGATAACGCATGGGACGCAGGGACATTGTGTGTTTTAGCTCACGCCAGGGTTGTATTGCGTGCCTTGAACGTACGCCAGGGCTATATCGATATGCCCAACACTCTAAGCGACGGGGCAGTTCCCTATATACATATTGGAGTGTGTGAAATATAGATAACGGAATATGCGACATTTTTGTATGTTGCAATTCGATATGCCCAACACTCTTGGCGACGGGGCAGTTCCCTAGATACATATTGTAGTGTGTGACATATAGATAACGGAACAAGCGACATTTTTGTATGTTGCAATTCAGTGCATTGTTGAATGTTTGAAGCATAGGTTTATGTAGATATTTGACTCTTTGTCTAACCCGCATCCGATAATCTACTGTGGTCATAATAATTTTAATGACGTTGATTAGACCAAGTGCTTGCCGTCTACTAGCAGATAAACATGCCCATATCATACATTGATACTGGTGATTATGTTATGCAATCTATTGCTGGGGTAGGTTTGTTATGTGACACAGTGTGCTATGCACGCTGAATTGCTGGAGAGGAGAACACCATAAACATACCACTTACGATCCATTCTGTACATTATTGATATGCAAGTATTGGTACCGAATCCATTTATATTTAGACAGTGAATATATCTATATCAAAGTACAGTGGGCAGGGCAGGCACGTGTGTCATGTTTGCTGTACGACAATTGTGTGATATAACTGTATAGGTCAGGTAGAAATAGGCCAACATTAGATTTGCGTATCCAGAAGGTATACCTGTCCTTAATAGTATAGTCGCTTCGAGCGATAACCAGGAGCCTTTGGATTTGGTAGGTCATTGGCACAGATCCGGTTCGCTCACTGAAATATCGAGAATTCGAGGAGGGGTAGTCTGAGGCACGGACTGACTGGTTGATTACAAATCGAGCATGTTAACAATCAGACCACTGATTCACTACAATCTATTTGTAAATAATGGTATTTGTATATTAAGTACTAAACGAGCTTGTATTAGTACATGTCAGCTGCTTTGTTTTATTCTTATGTATTACTATTTGTGTTAGCAGTAGTGCACCCCTGTATGGCAAGGATTAAACTTCATACTATATCTATTCTAGAGGACATAGAAAAGGCACACTACGGATAAGTGTGTTTTTACATGAAAAACAATAACTATATAAATACGTATACATAATTTTAAACATGTTGCAATATTCTTAGTTGTTTAGTTTATGCTTTGTAATAAAGATGTGATACATCTTTGATGGAATCCTTCGTATTTCGTTTTCATGTAATAATACTCATATAATGTAGGTGTGCGTTTTCTATGTCCTCTAGTATAGTTATGTCATTCTACTATGCAGTTGGAGTCAAGTATGCGATGCTTTCATGTTCTCAGCATAGTATATATTATATATCGTTAGAAAAGCATAGTTACATTTTACCATTGTATTGCTAGAATGATCTAAATAGCGCATAGTGTCTGTCTTTATACTACCCCTCTATGCAGTGAATACAAGTTGATATTGCGTTAGACTTCTAGTTTTCTTAAATTCTCCATAAGTCATCATTCATAGCGACGTCTTGTCACATAGTGAATTGTCATTTTCGATTTCAGAACGAGATAATTCGAACATATAAACAGTTCTCCATCTAGACGCATTCCTTTTGATTAGGAATAGAGCTATTTATACATATGTCGTTTATGTTCGTGTATCTAAACTGAGGTAGTATGGGTATGTGGGACACACAATGGTTGCTTTTACCACTTTTTGATTTCTTAGCTGATATATTTATCCAGTACTTCTGTATTATATATTATTAATTGATTATAGAATCTTGTCTGCAGCTTGACGTTATTTGCTAGTCCAATACGAGCGCGACCTCGTCAATAGCGATGCTTAACTCGGTCAATATGGAGCTAGCACGCCAATATGGGAGTTACGAGGCCTGTATGAAAACGCCTACATCTGATTGGTTGTTGGACCTGGGCCTGTATGCAATTGCCTGGCGAAATTATGTTGCAGTCTCCATCTTGGAAACATAACGTGTTCATGCTACTTTGGTCACATTTAGAATTGATTTATTTGGTCAGCTATTTAGAATTGATTAAATTATAGCATAGCGTTTGCAATTCGTACAGGTCAGAACTACTCACGTCCACCGTGCAAAATGTCGTCTGGCTAGGTAAGCACTAAACAGAAAGTAGATCTACATTTAATTAAATTTTACAAATACCAGGTGACTGATGATAAAGGTGAGCTTTATTACCGTTAGTCGTTACTTGTTACTGTTGAACATGTTCTACAGTCAATTAATAAAATTGTCATTAATTAAATGATTTCTTATTGGCCTCGTATTTGGGATGAAGCCTGTAATAGTTGACCGACGCCGAAGGAATTCACCTAATTAATAACATTATCAAACTTAAATTGTTTAGTATGTTTATAGACAAGGAACGATCTACTAAGTGTTACCATTTATGTCAGTGTGATTATGCAATTATTGCCGCCATATACATGATGTAGCGGACCGATTGTCCAGTGGTTAACACGCCGGACTTGTAATCCAGGGGTCGCAGGTTCGATCACTATATCATACTAAAAGGACTCATATCATAGTCGTTCGGGTGAGATTTTTAACCGAGGTCTCGTGTCTTTTCTTACGCAGTGCACGTAAAATAACCAACAGAGGAGATTCTGGAATGGGGTCTCTTGTCTTATTATTGCACTATCCTCCAAAATATAAATAGACTAATCTCTTCAGATGGCGTCGCTCATATGGGCAACCCGTAGTGACGATAAATAAACGCAAAACAAATATATACACGAAGGGCATAATAGGACATAATATGAAATTGCATAGTTTATATGAACACGCATACAAATATCTACAATGTAATAATTATAGATAATTATATAGCCAGAAACACTGACACCTAAATTAACATTAATCATAATTCATATTGATGTTGAATTTATCATAACATGTCATATGTTATATTCACGTTAAGTGCGTGTAAATATAGAGGCTACATCCGTTATGCCAAAGTCGGTTATGTCGAATTATCCGGTTATCTCGAAGTCCCGTTTCAGACACTATCATTTTCATATAACTGGCTCCGTTTATATTGGATTTCATTTAGTCAAACTTCGGTTATGTCGAAGTATTTTGTTGGGTCCGACGGAATTCGACATAACGGATGTAGACTGTAGTTCATCCACAATGCATTAACATGCGTATACACATACCATACACATACCATACACATACGAAAACGAGGGTAGTAAAATGAGACAGATTTAATTGGAAGTGACATGCACAACAAGAGAAAACATGAAGCATTATGAGAATAGCATGATATTTTCTAAAATAAAACTAAAGCTAAACAAATAATAACCTCTTCATTAACAAATGAAAGACTTTATACTATACTAGAGGGCATAGAAAACGCACACTTCGGATAAACAAATAACTATATAAATACATAGTTTTAAACATTTTGGAATAGTTTTAGTTGTTCAGTTTGTGTTTAGTAATAAAGATGTGATATATCTTTGATGGAATCCTTCGTATTCCGTTTTCATGTAATAATAATCATATAATGTAGGTGTGTGTTTTCTATGTCCTCTAGTATACTAAATAACAGTTGTAGCTCAACGTTTCGTGTGCATACTCAGTCTGATAGTACGACCTAATTTTCTACTTTCTAGCAAACTTTCTAGCAAACTATCTGCTAGATAATTAAATTAATATTGTAATCACAAAAACAAGTGCTTTATAAGTTTATTAACATTAAATGGAACGAAATCACCGAAAATCTAGATATATATAATAACCACAATCGACGACAATCCAGATCTAGATATATATATAATGACCACAATCGACGACAATCCAGATCTAGATATATATATAATGACCACAATCGACGACAATCCAGATATAGATATATATAATGACCACAATCGACGACAATCCAGATCTAGATATATATATAATGACCACAATCGACGACAATCCAGATCTAGATATATATAATGACCATAATCGATGACAATCCAGATCTAGATATATAATGACCACAGTCGACGACAATCCAGATCTAGATATATAATGACCATAACTGTGACCGGGTTCTATAAGTAGAGGCGTTGTAGGATGTGGGCCCGACCTGAATTCTAGCAGCTCAATACATATGCTATCATCTTACTCCTGAAATAGAAATAACTCGTTGTCAATGTAAATGTTATTGCTATGCTTACTCATACCTTATCTATATATCATGCTTTTCTGTAAACTTTGTATGTAGCCGCCAATCATGTTTCTTGGCGATGGACATGTACATGTTAATGCCAATAAAAACTTTGACTTGACTTGTTAAAACATTATAAAACCAGAAACGTTCTCTTCTCTAGGCCTACTGATTTGTGTCCCACCGCCTTCTTTTTTGTGACGTCACAATAAATGCCCATGTATTTAAAACATGACACCGCTGGAAAACTAAACAAACGGATATGTAGTCCAGTGGTAACATGCTGGACTTGCAATCCAGGGATCGCAGGTTTGATCCCCCGTCTGACCCTAATATAATTAACAGTCTTTCAGATGGGACTTTAAACCGAGGTATCGTGTCGGTGCTATACACTGTGCACGTAAAAGAACCAGAGGAGACTCTGGAATGGGTTTCTGTCTGTATCATTGCACTATTCTCAAAAAATGACTAATATCTCTTCAGGAGGCGTCGCTCATATGGGAAACCGGTAGATAAATAAACGTAAAAACACCAAACCAAAAAATCTAGAATAAAATCACTTCGAATGAAGTGCATGAGAATGCATTTACGCATGACTTAGCTACACTACATGCATTTTAGGTCGGAATAACATTTAAGTAAGCCTATCATACTGGACTTAGGGTATATCTTTCACTGAGAAAAAAGTATCAGGTTACAGCTATGATACAGATTCTGAAAAAGTCCAATTTTATTCACTTGTTTTAATTTAGCGTCACTATCGGTTACCCATTCGAGCGATGGGTAGTTTACCTAACAACAGTTCCAGCGGTTAAGCATTTCTTGGTACACCAACCTTCGTAAGAAACTGACAACTTGTTCATATTAAGAGACACGGTCTGAACGGGGCTCGAACCAGTGACCATCAGTGATGATATACAGTGGTATACAAGTCAGCGACATTAACCACTCGACTACAGAGGCGGATTTGATTCCATGTTTTTTTGTGAATTTTTGTGCATACTATTATTATAAAGTGTATTCCATTTTGCAATATCAAACCCATTCATTAATGTATAAACTTTAAAAAAACATAATAGGGTACATAGATTACTTGTAGTTGTATGCAACTAGACATTTCATATTTTCAGTTTACGCACATTGCTGCCGAAGTCTGCCTATTTCCAAGCATTATATCTATCTATAGACATCTGTAATACTCCATATACTTATTTTATCGTCACGAGTGTCGCGTCTCTTAGCGTACTTTTAAGACGCCGACACAATATTACACATCGAACGTTTAAATTTTGATCTGAGATATGTTGCCAAAATGTATGGATTAAAAGTAACATTTGTGTACCGAAAGTGGATATAAAGTGAGCCAATGTGATATTTAACTGGATTATCATTATGAAAAGGAACCATAGTAACAGTAGATGTAGCAGTGGAAGTGAATCTGATTCGAACTTAAATCCGAAAAAGCAAACAAAGACAGGAGGCCCTGCTGGGGTGAACATTTGGACTCAATTGAAGTAAGTGGAGGTTTAAGTCAATCGTTTGCTGTTTTATATGAGAGTGACAACTATTGATATATTTATAGTGACTGTTAGACACATGATACTGTGAGTACTGTTATGGATCAAAAGGAGACGTCTCCGGGAAAGTCTCCAGGAAAGTCTCCAGGGGAAAAATCTAACAAAACGAATGATTGTTTCTACAAAATCGGAAACGCCTCCAGGTGCTGATAGTAAAATAGGAAAATAAATTTAGGCGGAAAGTCAGACAGTGATAAACTGAAAATAATCATGGAAACTGTTGTGGATATTAAAAGAAACCAAGATGGTATAACGCGAATGATAGACTCAAAGTTTGATAAGCTGAGAACTGAGATGAAAGAAACAATAGACAACCGCACACGGGCCTTAAAAGACGAGTTGTCAATGGATATGACGCGCAATAGTAATCGTATTGATCAGGTGGTGACAACAATTCAGTCATTACAGCTACGCCCTGAAACGTTAGAAAGTAAGACTGCACAGGATAACGCTAGACAGTCACGTGATACAGCTCACCGCCCCACATAGACCAGTTGATCCCATACATGACCTAACTATAACTGTTAGCGGCATAACTGTCGGGGAAAGTGAACATTTGGTTGAGATTGCGGAAAATAGTGTGCAAGCTTTGGGTGATGATGTTTCGGATAACGTTTTAGTAACAGGGATAAAACGATTACCTACAAAGTTTGCAAGCCACCCTGCTCTATAAAAAATCAGCTTTCAAAATATTGATGAGAACATACTTGTCCTGAGAAGTAAACTGAATTTGTCAGTTACCACAAGGAAGATCCATGCGAGTGAGCGCTAACGGTCGTATCATTCAACATGCTCAGCAACAAGATATCGACGCTCAACGTTACCATAGCAACATGGAATAAGAAACAACCCGTCCCAATAGGTCAATTAAGTTGGCACAACTAATAATAATAATAATCGGAAACACATTTAGGCGAACCAGACATTATAGAAGTTGAGGATTGTACATGGTTTGGATTTAATAGTGCGATCATTCACCGAAATGCTCGGAAACCGTCAGAGGGTGTCGGTGTTCTAATCAAAAACTGGATTAAAGAGGAAAGTGATATAGCTGTAGTTGATAAATCTAACGATGGAATGCTAGTTGTGAAATGTGTGCACAAGTTGACTAACTATGAGCTTGTAGTGTTTTCTGGACATCTGCCACCCGAAAACTCCGTATGAGGTAGTGACCCTCAAGGATTCTTCTCTCACAGCAGATTTTAACTGGGTCGTTGTCAGAAATACTAAGTGAAGTTGACTCAATTCCCCAGATACATGTTCTTGACAAATCCATTAACCAACATGGTCACACATTTTTGGAATGTTTAAGCGTTTCGAGATGTTGTGTCCTAAATTGTAGATTCAATGTAGCAGACGATAATTATACCTCTGTCCTACGTAAAGGTAGGTCGGACGTAGATTATTTATGCGTGCCTCACGACAATTTTCATCTGTTTAAATACCTCAACGTGTTAACTGTACGGATCAGCACGGACTTCACGGATTACTTGGCGAAAGATCACGGGTACCTGATCATAATTTACTGATAACGGAATTTAACGTATTGAGCAGTGGATATATGGGTCCAAATCGTGAAAACAGTGATTTGTCTGGCATATCCCGTTACAACTTGGAACAATAAACCTGTGGATTTCATGTCAGATGACTTATCGTGATCAGCGTTCACTTGGTGGATATCATATCATGTAGGAGGCTTATAGACTGTATTTTCGAAAACGTCTGTTCTTGTATCATAACAGAAATGAATAACACTGTTCCGAAATTTAGAGCTTCAAAGCGTGTGAGAAAAAGGTATAAGAACAAAAAACCATGCTGGAACTAAATATTATCTGAACATTGGAATGGCATGAGGTCTAAAGAAACACTGTACTTAATATGTACTGGCAATAGAAATATGAGATATGAGCTAAGAAGAGAGTATTTTATAGCAATTGATAGAGAGTTACATTCAGCTGAACGCCAATACTGAACGGCTATAGCACTTGATATAGAAGACATGTCATCCAAAATCCAACATATTTCTGGAAGAAGATTAATAAACTGAGTCCCAGAAAAATAGAACAATTCCGATTGAGATGGTGAATAGTAATGGCCATGTGTGCAATGATGAGAACGTGGTATTCGATCGTTGGAAACGTGACTTTGAGAAACTGTATAATGGAAATGACAGCAATGATTTCGATGAAGTATTTTTCAATCGAAATAAAGTTCATAAACAGTGACTGGAATGTAATATGGAAGATCCATTATATACACCAAATGACACACTGAACTGTAGCATTGCCGTGGAAGAGATATTGAACTTTGTCATGGCGGGTTAAAGCAAAATCAGCTTGTGGGTTCGATCAAATGTCGTAAGATGTTTTGAAAATGTCCAGAAATCATTGCTGTGTTACAACAACTCTTTCAACTAATACTGGATACAAGTATAATATTTATTATTATTATTTTGTTTTTTTTATTATACAAATTTATTTTAGCTCGATTGCGAAACAAGTTCTTTCAACTTATATTAATCACTCTCGAGACCTCATTCCTGATGGAATCCATCGCCATGAAGAAGAGAGAAGAGGCAATGTGGAATTTAAATGCCTTGCCTAAGGGCATAATCGTAACGGCTCCAGTGGGGCTCGAACTCCGGACCATTCGCACCTGAAGCGAACGCGCATCCACTGCGCTATCACGACTTCCACAGTCTAAGAATAATACCAACTATATGGCGGGAATCTATCATATGTCCGATACTGAAGGATCCAAACAGTAATACTCGTCTTCCAATGAATAATAGAGACATCAGTTTAGTATCATGTGTGAGCAAGATCTATAGTCCATTTATAAATAAAAGGCTTGTACGATATCTTGATGACAACGACATTCTTGCTGATGATCAAAATGGCTTTGGAGCTGACAGTTCATGCGAAGACCATGTCTTCACGCTAGCCAGTATTATCAGGAACAATAACTCTGTATTTACTGCATTAACTGACATTCGGAAATGTTTCGATTTCATCGACCGTGACATATTACTATACAAACTTTGATAAATGGAATAGACGGAAAACTGTATAAATCCAAAACAGGTATATACAGTCAGTCAGTATCGTGTGTCCGTATTAACCAGAAAATAACAGACTGGTTCCAGTGCAACACCGGGGTAAAACAGGGAGATTACCTCTCTCCGACACTTTTCTCCATCTTTGTCAATGACTTGGTATCCGAGATGAACAACATTGAACTTGGGGGTCAAGGTAGACGACGCCAGATCAGTGGCGATGTTACTTTACGCAGACGACATAATTTTCTTAGCCAACACAGAGGAAGACCACCAAGCAATGTTAAGCCAAATGCACGACTTGTGCAAGCGCTGGAGAGTTTTAGTTAGCACAGATAAATCGAACGCCATGCATTTCCGAAATGGGAGAATACAAGACAGATTCTGAATCCAGAATCGTGCAGAATATATTACAGACCGTATATAGATACAACTATCTAGGTGTCGTGATGCATGAGAAACGAGACTACAGCTATAACTGTGAGCTTCTTTCAAAAAGTGATAGGAGAGCTCTTGGATCAGTTATAAATAAGATACATAGTTTTAACCACATTCTATTTAACACCTTTGAAAAGCTATATAACTCGTGTGTGACTCCTATCTCGGATTACTGCGCTTCTGTCTGGGGCTACAAACAATTTCAATATGCAGAAAACATCCATAACCATGCAATGTACTTTTGAGGAGTCCATCGTTTTACACCAGTTTTAGCATTATTCGGGGAAATGGGGTGGCTACCCAGCGTGTACCGAAGATGGCTAGTGATGATCAGATATTGGAACCGACATGTAAAGCTCGATCACTAACACAACGGGTATTCATGACAGATTATAGGTCAGCAAATAACAACAGCTGGTGCAGTGAAATAAAAGCGGTAATGTCACATCTGAACATAACGGATTACTATAACAGTATATAGATGGTTCCAATGGAATATGCAAAGGGGAAAATGACAGAGTTTTACTCGAGGCATTGGTCCATGGATTATGAACGTGTGTCTAAACTGAGAACTTACAGAAATGTCATTAAACTGGATTTAAAGACGAATGAAAGAGCTATGTTTGCTCAGTTTAGATGCGTGATTCTTCCCCTTAGAATTGAAACCGGGAGATACATCGATAAACAGGTGGAACTAAGAGTTTGCAAGGTGTGCAATAGTGGTGAAGTTGAAGATGAGACTCACTTCCTGATCCGGTGTTCCCTGTATAACCACACTAGGAGTGTGACTTTTGGTGACATACTAAACTCTGGTGAATACATAAGGAAATCTGATATTGAGAGACTAGTCTATTTAGTTCAATGCCAATCTAGAAAATGTGCGAAATTTGTTGTGAATGCTTATTGTATTAGAAGAAGTGTCTTATTTAATACATGAACATAAATATACATATGCATTTATATGATTGGTATTATTCATACACACGTACATATCTATACGACAAATACTTTATATGTAAGTACTACAGACTGTTAACTATTATAAAATACTCATATATATATATATATATATATATATATATATATATATAATTAACAATCGAATAAAATAACAAGAGATCATATAGGAATACTAGAAGTTTATGTAGATATACTAAGTAGATAGTTATACATTATATGTATTATTATGTGGATATTACATGATATTTAACAATGTTCGAAGTATACATATAATTATACATTATGTGTGAATCGTACATAGTAAGATATTTAACAATTTTAATGAGTGTAAGTGTCGTTAGGTATAATTATCTCAGTAATTATTTTAGTAATTATATTCAGTAATAAGTATGTAAATAATACTCTACGTTCAATGAAGCATATTCACGCTATTTAAAATTGTTAACATAAGGTAATGACTTATAGGCCCGTTGGACCGTGTGTTCAAATTTCACAGTATACTGATTATATGTTGTTAATATGTTGGAAAACACAAGTCACTATAATAACCCATTATCTTATATTATCTTATTTTCAATGCAGACGAATCGGAAATAAATACAAATATATTTAAACACAGGATATTAAATGAGTGGTTATTTGTTATTGAATTCATTTAAAGCGACACAACATATGTGAACACGCAAATGTCTGCAGAATGTAATTTGCTATATTGTATAATTTTTTCCCGAATATTTGCCTCAAAAACTGAGTATTTCAAAAAATAAACAAGCGTCGTATACGCAGTTTGTTGACATTACAAAATAATGTAAATAGAGTTGGCATTCATGCGTAATACAATGCGTGTATCCTGAAAAACACGATGTATCGTACAGATTTACCGTTATATCTCACATTTGTGCCTATGCATATTTATTTGTAGACTAATCGTAGTTAATTTACCTCTAAGCGAAAGTATCGCGATTTTAGTATTTACTCCAATGACAAACAAACGTCAATTCAGGAGCGTGGATGACCGTTATATGAAATCCTGCTTTCACTTTTGAAAGTTTGTAGACCACAAAAACACTGTTTATTGCTTCAATGTTAGTGTTCGAATGTATTCGGAAGAATGTGTAGTAGCAGTGCATTCATACATAAAAACATACATTTTCTTTGCTTTTTGTGATGTAATGTCGCTTTAACGAGTCTACTAAAATCGATAAAAACGAGCTTCTGGCGATTTTTTCTCGTACTTAAATAACAAAGCATACTTGGATCACAGATAACTTAGGCAAATGAAAAATTATGTATTCTTACTTAGACATCCGGCCCATCTGGCCCCACCATATCATCTCCCATGCCTGTTTCTTGTACCAGTCTCGTAGCCGAGTTACCTTCTGCATTACCATCGGTATTACTTCCGGCAGATGATCCTCCTTCTGGTGATTCTACGACACATGGACATGCTCCATCGCATGCGGCAACCTCACCTCTAGCAAACAAAGGATTATTTTAAATTATAATAACAGTTAAATGCTTTCAGCTGTTCGAGATATACACTCAATACTGTAGTTCGATATATACAATCAATGCTGCAGTTCGAGATATACAATCAATTTGTGGTTCGACATATACAATCAATGTTGTGGTTCGACATATACAATCAATGCTGCAGTTCTAGATATACAATCAATGTTGTGGTTCGACATATACAATCAATGTTGCAGTTCGACATATACAATCAATGTTGTAGTTCGACATATACAATCAATGTTGTGGTTCTAGATATACACTCAATGTTATCGTTCGAGATATACAATCAATACTGTAGTTCGACATATACAATCAATACTGTAGTTCGAGATATACAATCAATACTGTAGTTCGACATATACAATCAACACTGTAGTTCGAGATATACACTCAATACTGTAGTTCGATATATACAATCAATACTGTAGTTCGAGATATACAATCAATACTGCAATTCCAGATATACAATCAATGTTGCAGTTCGAGATATACAATCAATGTTGCAGTTCGAGATATACAATCAATGTTGTAGTTCCAGATATACAATCAATGCTGCAATTCCAGATATACAATCAATGTTGCAGTTTGAGATATACAATCAATGTTGTGGCTCGACATATACAACCAATGTTGCAGTTCGACATATACAATCAATGTTGTGGTTCGACATATACAATCAATGTTGTAGTTCGACATATACAATAATGTTGTGGTTCGAGATATGCAATCAATGTTGTGGTTCGACATATACAATCAATGTTGCAGTTCGACATATACAATCAATGTTGTGGTTCTAGGTATACACTCAATGTTATAGTTCGAGATATACACTCAATACTGTAGTTTGATATATCCAATCAATACTGTAGTTCGAGATATACAATCAATACTGTAGTTCGACATATACAATCAATACTGCAATTCCAGATATACAATCAATGTTGTAGTTCGAGATATACAATCAATGTTGTAGTTCGAGATATACAATCAATGTTGTAGTTCCAGATATACAATCAATGTTGTAGTTCCAGATATACAATCAATGTTGCAGTTCCAGATATACAATCAATGTTGCAGTTCGAGATATACAATCAATGTTGTAGTTCGAGATATACAATCAATGTTCTAGTTCCAGATATACAATCAATGTTGCAGTTCCAGATATACAATCAATGTTGCAGTTCGAGATATACAATCAATGCTGCAGTTCGAGATATACAATCAATGTTGCAGTTCGAGATATACAATCAATGTTGCAGTTCCAGATATACAATCAATGTTGCAGTTCCAGATATACAATCAATGCTGCAGTTCGAGATATACAATCAATGCTGCAGTTCGAGATATACAATCAATGCTGCAGTTCGAGATATACAATCAATATTGCAGTTCCAGATATACAATCAATGCTGCAGTTCGAGATATACAATCAATGCTGCAGTTCCAAATATGCAATCAATGTTGCAGTTCGAGTTATACAATCAATGTTGCAGTTCGAGATATACAATCAATGCTACAGTTCGAGATATACAATCAATGCTGCAGTTCGACATATACAATCAATGTTGTGGTTCGACATATACAATCAATGTTGCAGTTCGACATATACAATCAATGTTGTGGTTCGCCATATACAATCAATGTTGTAGTTCGACATATACAACCAATGTTGTAGTTCGACATATACAATCAATGTTGTAGTTCGACATATATAATCAATGTTGCAGTTCGACATATACAATCAATGTTGTGGTTCGACATATACAATCAATGTTGTGGTTCTAGATATACACTCAATGTTATAGTTCGAGATATACAATCAATACTGTAGTTCGACATATACAATCAATACTGTATTTCGAGATATACAATCAATACTGTAGTTCGACATATACAATCAACACTGTAGTTCGAGATATACACTCAATACTGTAGTTTGATATATACAATCAATACTGTAGTTCGAGATATACAATCAATACTGCAATTCCAGATATACAATCAATGTTGCAGTTCGAGATATACAATCAATGTTGCAGTTCGAGATATACAATCAATGTTGTAGTTCCAGATATACAATCAATTCTGCAATTCCAGATATACAATCAATGTTGCAGTTTGAGATATACAATCAATGTTGTGGCTCGACATATACAACCAATGTTGCAGTTCGACATATACAATCAATGTTGTGGTTCGACATATACAATCAATGTTGTAGTTCGACATATACAATAATGTTGTGGTTCGAGATATGCAATCAATGTTGTGGTTCGACATATACAATCAATGTTGCAGTTCGACATATACAATCAATGTTGTGGTTATAGATATACACTCAATGTTATAGTTCGAGATATACACTCAATACAGTAGTTCGATATATCCAATCGATACTGTAGTTTGAGATATACAATCAATACTGTAGTTCGACATATACAATCAATACTGCAATTCCAGATATACAATCAATGTTGTAGTTCGAGATATACAATCAATGTTGTAGTTCGAGATATACAATCAATGTTGTAGTTCCAGATATACAATCAATGTTGCAGTTCCAGATATACAATCAATGCTACAGTTCGAGATATACAATCAATACTGCAGTTCGATATATACAATCAATACTGCAGTTCGAGATATACAATCAATACTGCAGTTCGATATATACAATCAATACTGCAGTTCGAGATATACAATCAATACTGCAGTTCGAGATATACAGTCAATGCTGCAGTTCGAGATATACAATCAATGCTGCAGTTCCAGATATACAATCAATGCTGCAGTTCAATATATACACTCAATACCGCAGTTCGAGATATACAATCAATGCTGCAGTTCCAGATATACAATCAATGCTGCAGTTCGAGATATACAATCAATACTGCAGTTCGAGATATACAGTCAATGCTGCAGTTCGAGATATACAATCAATGCTGCAGTTCGAGATATACAATCAATACTGCAGTTCGAGATATACAGTCAATGCTGCAGTTCGAGATATACAATCAATGTTGCAGTTTGAGATATACAATCAATGTTGTAGTTCGACATATACAATAATGTTGTGGTTCGAGATATGCAATCAATGTTGTGGTTCGACATATACAATCAATGTTGCAGTTCGACATATACCATCAATGTTGTGGTTCTAGATATACACTCAATGTTATAGTTCGAGATATACACTCAATACTGTAGTTCGATATATCCAATCAATACTGTAGTTCAGATATACAATCAATACTGTAGTTCGACATATACAATCAATACTGCAATTCCAGATATACAATCAATGTTATAGTTCGAGATATACACTCAATACTGTAGTTCGATATATCCAATCAATACTGTAGTTCAGATATACAATCAATACTGTAGTTCGACATATACAATCAATACTGCAATTCCAGATATACAATCAATGTTATAGTTCGAGATATACACTCAATACTGTAGTTCGATATATCCAATCAATACTGTAGTTCAGATATACAATCAATACTGTAGTTCGACATATACAATCAATACTGCAATTCCAGATATACAATCAATGTTATAGTTCGAGATATACACTCAATACTGTAGTTCGATATATCCAATCAATACTGTAGTTCAGATATACAATCAATACTGTAGTTCGACATATACAATCAATACTGCAATTCCAGATATACAATCAATGTTGTAGTTCGAGATATACAATCAATACTGCAGTTCGATATATACAATCAATACTGCAGTTCGAGATATACAATCAATACTGCAGTTCGAGATGTACAATCAATACTGCAGTTCGAGATATACAATCAATGCTGCAGTTCGAGATATACAATCAATGCTGCAGTTCGAGATATACAATAAATACTGCAGTTCGAGATATACAGTCAATGCTGCAGTTCGAGATATACAATCAATGCTGCAGTTCGAGATATACAATCAATACTGCAGTTCGAGATATACAATCAATGTTGTAGTTCGAGATATACAATCAATATTGCAGTTCGAGATATACAATCAATGCTGCAGTTCGAGATATACAATCAATGTTGTAGTTCGAGATATACAATCAATGTTGTAGTTCGAGATATACAATCAATGCTGCAGTTCGAGATATACAGTCAATGCTGCAGTTCGAGATATACAATCAATGCTGCAGTTCGAGATATACAATCAATACTGCAGTTCGAGATATACAATCAATGTTGTAGTTCGAGATATACAATCAATATTGCAGTTCGAGATATACAATCAATGCTGCAGTTCGAGATATACAATCAATGTTGTAGTTCGAGATATACAATCAATGTTGTAGTTCGAGATATACAATCAATGCTGCAGTTCCAGATATACAGTCAATGTTGCAGTTCGAGATATACAATCAATACTGCAGTTCGAGATATACAGTCAATGCTGTGGTAACTGTTTGTAACTGATCCTATGTCATACTGATCATAACGTTGGCTTTATTTTTGTGGTCGTATGATACACAATTCTAATGGAAAACACGTATATTTGTATAAATACATCCTGTGTGTGTTGGTATAACTTCACCTAATGACACCCGGCATAGTTATAACCTGGTCATCCCATTGACCACGTTATTGACCAGCGAAAGGTAGGCTGGAACGTTCGTCGATCGATGTTGCAATGTCCGTTAGATATAAAGTTTAAACTTTATTTATTTTACAACGATTGCGAAGCAAGTTCTAACAGCTTATATTATTCCCCCTCGTTGGCGCGGATGAAAGTGTTTATGTGGTCATTCGTGTAGGAGGAAACCGGAATACCCGGAGAAAACTCACCTGTCCGATATGGCGACCACCGTGCCATCTGGGGTTGCATTGGTGAGTAGCGAGCGAGCTAGCCACTGCACTAATCGGCCAGTGGTTAGATATAGATATGGTTAACGCCGCGCCCGTTGATAATGTGGATTTGCCAGAAGTATTGTGATGCAAACATGGACACAACGGAACGCAGGCCGAGCGGAATGTCCGCTTTCTGTGACTATGCTTTTTAATTTATCGTCGCTACCGGTTGCCAATATGAGCGACGCCTCCTGAAGAGATTAGTGATTCTATATTTTTGGAGTAAGTGCAAAGATATAGACAGAAACCCATCCCAGAGAATCGGCTGGGTATGTTACATGCATCGACGGTGCATTCATGTCTGTAGCTATGTGACTGTACCTGCAGTGTTGAAGACATTCATTATCATATGTATTTCCTCGTGTTGTACACACTGGATTGAATTGCACTCCTTTGCATCGTAATACACACATATCTGGTTTGGATATTTTTACTCTGCCCAACTTCATATTTCCTTTTCGTCTTTTTATTGGCGTCTCTACAAAACAGAACATATGGTTTTACTTAGGGGTATCATTTCTGCTACACATTTCTTACATATTTACATAAAGTAAATACACTCATAATAGGTTATGTGAATGATTTGTGAATAATTTTAACATTGTACATGATTTCCGGTATAATTTTCAAGCTAGTTTAGTTTCATTCTGGTGTAAACATTGAAAATGGCAGCTACGGTACATACACGTACACGCAATCACGGAGCAATGCGAAGCACTGGAAATGAAAATGCTATTAAAAAACCCTTAAAAGACATGCATTTGACGTGCGTCACGATTCTTAAGAGCTGCGCATACGGTTAATTTAAACATATTTTATTTCCCAATATAATACATATTGAACACTGCATACATCACATAATCAAAATACAGAAAAAAGGATTAGAATGAAAGACAGAGTCTTATATAGTTATTCTCCTCAACCCCCTGCGCATACGGTTGAACTATGAGCAATGCATCTGTATACGACGCCTAAGCAAACATGGATGTATTTTGTCAACATTTTGCACCATTTAAATATGCTTATCACACAGTACGACTAACAGCACAGACGGATCTGTAGTCCAGTGGTAACACGCTGGACTGGTAATCCAGGGATCGCACGTTCGATCCCCCGTCTGACCCTAATAAAATTAACAGTCTTTCAGATGGGACGTTAAACCGAGGTCTCGTGTCGGTGCTATACACGGTGCACGTAAAAGAACCAGAGGAGACTCTGGAATGGGTCTCTCTCTGTATCATTGCACTATCCTCCAACAATCTAAAATGACTAATCTCTTCAGGAGGCGTCGCTCATATGGGCAACCGGTAGCGACGATAAATAAACACACACGACTAACAGCGAAACACGATGCGAAAATCTATTGAACATTTATGGGTCCCATATTTGAATATGCCGGTGCCAATGTAAAAATCACCCATTCGTGAAATTACTCAAGTGTGGCAATCTACCGTGTAAACTGATTAAAATAAATGACAATCCTTAGCAAAAGAAATGACTCGGGAATATCACTCCAGGCCGAATAACAAACCAAATAACATATACACTACCAACCAACCAAATAGCATATACACTATGAACAAACCAAATAACATATTATACACTATGAACAAACCAAATAACATATACACTACCAACAAACCAAATAACATATACACTATGAACAAACCAAATAACATATACACTACCAACAAACCAAATAACATATACACTATGAACAAACCAAATAACATATACACTATGAACAAACCAAATAGCATATACACTATGAACAAACCAAATAGCATATACACTATGAACAAACCAAATAGCATATACACTATGAACAAACCAAATAACATATACACTATGAACAAACCAAATAGCATATACACTATGAACAAACCAAATAGCATATACACTACCAACAAACCAAATAACATATACACTATGAACAAACCAAATAACATATACACTATGAACAAACCAAATAGCATATACACTATGAACAAACCAAATAGCATATACACTACCAACAAACCAAATAACATATACACTATGAACAAACCAAATAACATATACACTATGAACAAACCAAATAGCATATACACTATGAACAAACCAAATAGCATATACACTATGAACAAACCAAATAGCATATACACTATGAACAAACCAAATAGCATATACACTATGAACAAACCAAATAACATATACACTATGAACAAACCAAATAGCATATACACTACCAACAAACCAAATAGCATATACACTATGAACAAACCAAATAACATATACACTATGAACAAACCAAATAACATATACACTATCAACAAACCAAATAACATATACACTATCAACAAACCAAATAACATATACACTACCAACAAACCAAATAGCATATACACTATGAACAAACCAAATAACATATACACTATCAACAAACCAAATAACATATACACTATCAACAAACCAAATAACATATACACTATCAACAAACCAAATAACATATACACTACCAACCAACCAAATAGCATATACACTATGAACAAACCAAATAACATATACACTATCAACAAACCAAATAACATATACACTACCAACAAACCAAATAGCATATACACTACCAACAAACCAAATAACATATACACTACCAACCAACCAAATAGCATATACACTATGAACAAACCAAATAACATATACACTATCAACAAACCAAATAGCATATACACTATGAACAAACCAAATAACATATACACTATCAACAAACCAAATAGCATATACACTATCAACAAACCAAATAACATATACACTACCAACAAACCAAATAGCATATACACTACCAACAAACCAAATAACATATACACTACCAACCAACCAAATAGCATATACACTATAACAAACCAAATAACATATACACTATCAACAAACCAAATAGCATATACACTATGAACAAACCAAATAACATATACACTATCAACAAACCAAATAGCATATACACTATCAACAAACCAAATAACATATACACTACCAACAAACCAAATAGCATATACACTATCAACAAACCAAATAACATATACACTATCAACAAACCAAATAACATATACACTATCAACAAACCAAATAACATATTATACACTATCAACAAACCAATTAACATATAATTTCATTAATATACTACATACAAGAACACATACCATGCCTTGACGTGATATATAGTAATATTCGACGAATCCATGGGATAGGTAAATTTACAGTGAACTGTCTTACGCATAAACCATAACTAAGATACGCAATAAATCAGAAACAAAGTCGTATCTAATTGGATGCATATAAGAACCAATCATATGGATAGATACAATCGATTTACGACTTGTCTTGGCTGTGACAGTTTTTTTAAACAGACCATAGTGTAAATAAAATTAATTGTACCCCATAATACATCAATTCTCCATGCCGTTGACAAAGGAGCACAATAAATATTGGTATAATCAACATATTAATGAATAGTAGTAGATATACATTGTATGTATATAATACCTCTGTCATCTATCTTCGCTACTCCGCCTATATTAGCCATTGGTACTGTAACAATTTGAGATTGTACAATAGGTTGGGCGGAATGTGTTGTACTGGCACCGGAACTCTGACCAGTAGCCGCGGCACTGGATGGCTGAACAGGTTGCTTGTTTGTGGCTAAATGAACAGTCACTTGACCGGAATGATTTGCGCCTGATTTCCCATGTAATTGATCAGGTGTTGGGATTGGAGGTTTTCCTGATTGAGTTGTTGGTAAAATGGCTGATAGCAGACCAGACGGTCGTCCAGAGGAAGGGCAAGGACATGACCCATCACATAACTTCTTCACTGTGCTGCAAAGTAGAACGGAACGTAGTACATGTGTTATAAATCTGCATGTAAAATCATAAGCTTAATTGCTACAATGTGAGACAGATGACATGTGTCATGGAGCAAATAATTTAGCAATTGTGGGACACATATTAACGTATGATTGACGTGGAAACTGGAGTAACCTTTAAGCATGTCTAAGCGCTAGATTTAGTGCCTTACACTGCAAACATATATAGTTTCAGTAGGTCATAGAGTAATTTATGGGACCTATTGTTGCATCTGAGTGTGTCTGTGTGTACTTATTTATCATCTCTACTTGTTGCCTACATAAGTGTTGCCGCCTGCTGTGATTCGCCACTTAAGGCTGTTTGGGAAAATACACGATGCGGAGAGAATCTACCACAGAGACTCTTTTCAATGTTTCCTATTGACACTGAGGCTTAAACCTCGGACTAGCTATGCTTAGACATGTGTAGCATCGCAGAACGGGGAATCCAACTCGCGAATTACGAGTCTACCACGTTACAACTCATCCTCTCGTCCTTTGCCGTGGTTGTTTCCATGACTGTATGGCGCTGGGGGATCGTTCAACAAAGTGCAATATCAGTGACCCAGGTGAAGCACGATTCGCCACTACTAATGGGCTAATTATAGTATTGCGTAAACCGAGATATGTTTATTCACAAACAATTATTCCATCAGGTTCCATCGATTTCAGAAATATATATGTGTTAGATTTACACATGGCACCACATAGTTGACCAAATTGGCAAAGCCCGTGGAGGTATTACTTGCGGGAAAATAGTGCAGCATATCGGAGAGTCTATCTTAATCTTCTTTTGTATACGTTGGTATACGTTGGTATACTATGTTAAACGTTTACTTAAAAATAACCAATTATATAATTCTGAGAACCCGAAATGGGAAGTGCTACAAACTGGACTCGATACTTGAATACCAGTACATGTACTTAATACGTTAAGCCATATAACTGGTATCTATTTAGATACATATACTTGAAACGTTTCTATAGGAATAGTTTGTCGAGTGTTTGAGCAGTAATTTTGTAGATGAGTCGTTGCCAGCTTTAAGAATATTAATAGCATCTTAGAGACCCGTCCTCTCTTAGATCCGATGCCGATATTATTGGTATTAACATCATAAAAGAGAATCGGTGCTTAGTGCTTAATACTTACGTTGGTAAAAAGCAAGTCGACAGATATGTATGGCCATCATCACCGCATACTGGAGCAATGATGCCACAGTTGATCTTCTTCGTTCCAGTCTGTTTTATTTCTTGTTGTTTATTGTTGTGTACATTGTCTACGGCGTACTTGGTCTGTGTTTGTTCTGTCGGAATCCGTTGGCCGTTGAATGATGTTGGAATGAATGTGCCTGTATATGGTCTGACGGCACCTATTTTCCTTCCACCATGAATAGAGCCATAACGACTAGACGATGTTTCAGTGACTTTCATGTTCTTATATTGTCCGTTAGAATTACTGATAGAACGGCTACTTGGTTTAGGTATAGATCCGCCCATTGATGCGGTTCCACCTTTTCTTACATCAGAATTAATGGCATACTCACTATATCTATGTGTTCTGCTGTCTATTATTTTCGGTTTTGTGTTAGTTTCTCGGTCCGTCTGTTTATGTCCAATACTACTGACAATTGGCTTATTGAAGTTTGCATTTGGTGATTCGGGTATATCTTGAAGTTCTGGAAGTTCAGATAAAGTTAAACCACGTTGTGTTGCACGTTGTCTCTCTTTAAAGTATCGCTGACCAGATCTAAGTCTTGTTGGAGGCAGCTTGTATGTATTTATACGATCATATCCACCTAATAATACAGCATGATTAGGTGTTCCGGTCTTGCCAAAACCAGATTTTGCTTGGACAAACCTATGTTGGCTCCCGGACTTGTTTAAGTTTGTCTTCGGTAGACCGTGGCTTCTCTGGCGATACGCGCGTTGGCCTTGCTTAATACTGCTAATGTAAGGCTTTAATACAGATTGCTCAGGGATGCCAGGCCTATGGTACAACTCTGGAGCTGGAGTCTTTACATCTTGATTTACTACAACCCGTTGCTTTCCGTTCGCCCTGTAGTCAGTCCGGACTTGACCAGACCGATATTGTCCACTCTTATACGTAGGTAATTTATTATAATCCGTTTGGTACGAGTCCTGGTTAGTTTTCCCAGTACGTTGTGACTTAAGCTGATGCTGCCCAGTCATGCCTATGTCTTGTTTATTTGTAGTTTTGTGATAACGCTGTTCGTACCTTGGATTCGTAGGATCTTGTTGATCGGGACGGCCGATATTTTGTACTGTTGATGTGATTGTTTTGTCAGGTTGTCCATATCTCGGATTCGTAGGATCTTGTTGATCGCGTCGAACGGTGCCTGGTTTATATGAGGTTGGCTTGCCATGTTGTTCGTACCTTGGATTCCTAGGATATTGCTTTTCGTGTCGACTGATGTCTTGTCTATATACGTTTGGCTTAACACGTTGTCCATACCTAGGATTCCTAGTATCTTGCTGATCGTATGATTTCGCAGAGCTTGGTTTACCAGGTTGATTGTAACTTGCCTTTTTAGGATCGGCTTGACCACTTGGTTTCGACGAATTTGGTTTAGCATGTTTCTTGTAGATTGACTTTGTTGGATATTGCATATGCAATCTATCGACATTTGGCGTTGATTGATCTGATTGACCAGATTTTCTGTTACTTGATATTTTATAATCAGGTGTATCAGACATTCGGAAATTTCGGGGTTTACTGTGCTGAGTGGAGTCTTGTCGTGTTGCAGCTAGTTTATCTTCCTGGTACGCCCCATTGTAGCTTGGTTTCGTTGCGTCTGGTTTATTAGGCTTGCGGTAGTTTTGTATTGACGGAACAGGTTTACTGGGCTGAATGTAACTTTGTTTTGACGGAACTTGTTTATAGGACCTATGCAATTTACCGGGCTGCTTGTAACTTTGGGTTAAATGAGCTGGTTGATTAGGTCTAAGGATGTCTGGCTTTGGCTGATACAATTTTTCTTTTCGTGCTAGATAACGGTTCTTCAGATTTTGTAAAACAACGTTCGTGCTGTCAAGGCTAGCTATTTCATATTGGCTCGTTTGAGATGATGACTGTTGTTGTCTTGGTGACTTTAATGCACTATTCATGTTTGTATTATCTGTACTATCCGTCCTAGCGAAATCTCGTATCGAAGGTAAAGTTTTATCAGACTGCTTGTAATTTGGATAACGCTTATCATGCTTATCGACGTCTAGTATAGACGGTACTGATTTACCGGGCTTCTTGTAACTTTGTTTTGTTGGGAAGTCTGTTATTGATTGATATGCTTTACCAGTCTGCTTAAAACTTTGTTTTGTGGGGTCCTTTCTATCAGGTCCATGTAAGTCTGATATTACCCGGACTTGCTTACCGGGTTGCTTGTAACTTTCTTGTATTGGGTCTTGTTTCTGAGACCTCTGAAAGTCTGATATTGACGGAACTGATTTACCAGGTTTCTTGTAACTTTGCCTCATTGGGTTTTGTTTACCAGGCCTCTGGACGTGTGATATTGATGTAACTGGTTTTGTGGGCTGTTTGTAATGTGATTGTGTTAGGTCCAGTGTTGCATGACTCTTGAAGTCTGCTATTGTTGAAACTGGTTTAGCAGGCTGCTTGAATCTTTGTTGTGTTGGGTCTTGTCTATCAGGTCCCTGGAAGTCTGCTATTGTCGAAACTGGTTTAGCAGGCTGCTTGAATCTTTGTTGTGTTGGGTCTTGTCTATCAGGTCCCTGGAATTCTGATTTTGACGGAACTGATTTACCAGACTGTTTATAAATTTGTTTTGCTTGGTCTTGTTTATCATGCCTCTGAAAGTCTGTTATTGACTGGTGTGGTTTACTGGTCCGCTTGCTACTGTGTTTTAAATAACTAGGTTTACCTGGCATAATGATCGATGACTTTGGCTGATTTCCTTTTCGTGCTAGATAGAGATTCTTTGGTAACGTTAAACCAACGTTCGTGTATTGTCTATGATGCCTATCGATGCCTGGTATTAATGTGACTGGCTTAGGAGGCTGCTTGTATCTTTGTTGTGTTGTGTCTTGTTTTTCATGCATCTGGAGGACTGATATAGATGGACCTGTTGTACCAGGTTTCTTGTAAATTTGTTTCGTTGGGTGTTGTTTATTATTGAAGTTTGGCATTGACTGGAATGATTTACTGGACTGCTTGTAACTTTGTTTTGTTGTCTCTTGTTTATCAGTCCTCAGGAAGTTTGATATTGAAGAAACTGGTTTAGACAGATGCTTGTATCTTAGTTTTGTTGGGTCTTGTTTTCCAAGCATTTGGAAGTCTGGTATTGACGTAATGGGTTTACCAGGTTGCTTGAAACTTTGTGTCGTTGGGTTTTGTTTATCAGGCTTATTACTGTCTAGTATTGACAGAACTGATATACCTGGCTGTTTGTAAATTTGTTGTGATGGCTGTTTTTGATTCGGCCTCTTGAAGTCTGGTATTGACGTGACTGTTTTACCCGGTGGCTTGAAACTTTGTGTCGTTGGGTTTTGTTTATCAGGCTTATTAATGTCTAGTATTGACGGAACTGATACATCTGGCTGTTTGTAAATTTGTTGTGATGGCTCTTGTTGCTCAGGCCTCTTGAAGTTTGGTATTGACGGGACTGTTCTACTAGGTTGCTTGTAACGTTGTATCATTGGGTTTTGTTTTTCAGGCTTATTGAAGTCTCGAATTGACGGAATTGGTTTAGCGGACTGCCTGTAAATTTGTTTTGTTGTCTCCTGTTTATCAGGCCTCTTTAGGTTTGGTATTGAAGAAACTGGTTTGGAGAGCTGCTTGTATCTTTGTTGTGCTGGATATTTTTTATCAGGCACTTGGACGTCTGGTATTGACGGAATTGGTATAGCGGACTGCTTGTAACTTGATTGTATTGGGTCTTGTTTTTCAGGCGTAGCGATATCTGGCTTTGTCTGGTAAACAGTTCCCTTTCGTGCAAGATAGAGCTTCTTCAGTGACTGTAAGACGGCGTCCGTGTTGTCTAGTTTAAAGCTAGAAATATCATACTGACCAGTTTCAGATGATGGTAGTTTTGGTACTAACCTTAATGCACTATTCATTTGTGCTGCATAGTCTATATTATTAACCGACCTAGACAAATCTTGTATTGATGGTAAAGTTTTATCAGACAATCTACGATTTGGATGGAGCTTATCATGCTCACTGATGTCTGGTATTGACGAGATTGGTTTAGAGAGCTGCTTGTATCTTTGTTGTATTGGATATGTTTTATCAGGCATCTGGGTATCTGATATAGACGGTATTGATCTAGCAGGTTGATTGTAACTTTGTTTCGTTGGGATTTGTTTATCAGGCTTATTGAAGTCTGGAATTGACGAGAATTGTTTACCGGACTTCTTGTAAATTGGTTGTGATGGCTCTTGTTGCTCAGGCCTCTTGAAGTGTGGTATTGACGTGACTGTTCTACTAGGTTGCTTGTAAGGTTGTATCATTGGGTTTTGTTTTTCAGGCTTAATGAAATCTGGAATCGACGGAATTGGTATAGCGGACTGCTTGTAACTTGATTGTATTGGGTCTTGTTTTTCACGCACTTGGAAATCTGGTATTGACAGAACTGGTTTACCGGACTTCTTGTAAATTGGTTTATTTTTCTCTTGTTGATCAGACCTCTGGAGGTTTGGTATTGACGTGACTGGTTTACCAGATTTCTTGTAACTCTGTTTCGTTGGGATTTGTTTATCAGGCTTATTGAATTCTGGAATTGATGGGACTTGTTTACCGGACTTCTTGTAAATTGGTTGTGATGGCTCTTGTTGCTCAGGCCTCTTGAAGTTTGGTATTGGCGTGTCTGGTTTACCCGGTAACTTGAAACGTTGTGTCGTTGGGTTTTGTTTATCAGGCTTATTAATGTCTAGTATTGACGGAACTGATATACCTGGCTGTTTGTAAATTTGTTGTGATGGCTCTTGTTGCTCAGGCCTCTTGGAGTTTGGTATTGACGTGACTGTTCTACTAAGTTGCTTGTAACTTTGTATCGTTGGGATTTGTTTATCAGGCTTATTGAAGTCTGGAATCGACGGAATTGGTATAGCGGACTGCTTGTAACTTGATTGTATTGGGTCTTGTTTTTCAGGCACTTGGAAATCTGGTATTGACAGAACTGGTTTACCGGACTTCTTGTAAATTGGTTTATTTGTCTCTTGTTGATCAGACCTCTGGAAGTTTGGTATTGACGTGACTGGTTTACCAGATTGCTTGTAACTTTGTTTCGTTGGGATTTGTTTATCAGGCTTATTGAAGTCTGGAATTGACGAGACTTGTTTGCCGGACTTCTTGTAAATTGGTTGTGATGTCTCTTGTTGCTCAGGCCTATTGAAGTTTCGTATTGACGTGACTGGTTTACCCGGTTGCTTGAAACTTTGTGTCGTTGGGTTTTGTTTATCAGGCTTATTGAAGTCTGGAATTGACGGAATTGTCATAGCGGACTGCTTGTAACTTGATTGTATTGGGTCTTGTTTTTCAGGCACTTGGAAATCTGGTATTGACAGAACTGGTTTACCGGACTTCTTGTAAATTGGTTTATTTGTCTCTTGTTGATCAGACCTCTGGAAGTTTGGTATTGACGTGACTGGTTTACCAGATTGCTTGTAACTTTGTTTCGTTGGGATTTGTTTATCAGGCTTATTGAAGTCTGGAATTGACGAGACTTGTTTACCAGACTTCTTGTACATTGGTTGTGATGGCTCTTGTTGCTCAGGCCTCTTGAGGTTTGGTATTGACGTGACTGATTTACCCGGTTGCTTGAAACTTTGTGTCGTTGGGTTTTGTTTATCAGGCTTATTAATGTCTAGTATTGACGGAACTGATATACCTGGCTCTTTGTAAATTTGTTGTGATGGCTCTTGTTGCTCAGGCCTCTTGAAGTTTGGTATTGACGGGACTGTTCTACTAGGTTGCTTGTAAAGTTGTATCATTGGGTTTTGTTTTTCAGGCTTATTGAAGTCTCGAATTGACGGAATTGGTTTAGCGGACTGCCTGTAAATTTGTTTTGTTGTCTCCTGTTTATCAGGCCTCTTTAGGTTTGGTATTGAAGAAACTGGTTTGGAGAGCTGCTTGTATCTTTGTTGTGCTGGATATTTTTTATCAGGCACTTGGACGTCTGGTATTGACGGAATTGGTATAGCGGACTGCTTGTAACTTGATTGTATTGGGTCTTGTTTTTCAGGCGTAGTGATATCTGGCTTTGTCTGGTAAACAGTTCCCTTTCGTGCAAGATAGAGCTTCTTCAGTGACTGTAAGACGGCGTCCGTGTTGTCTAGTTTAAAGCTTGAAATATCGTACTGACCAGTTTCAGATGATGGTAGTTTTGGTACTAACCTTAATGCACTATTGATTTGTGCTGCATAGTCTATATTATTAACCGACCTAGACAAATCTTGTATTGATGGTAAAGTTTTATCAGACAATCTACGATTTGGATGGAGCTTATCATGCTCACTTATGTCTGGTATTGACGAGATTGGTTTAGAGAGCTGCTTGTATCTTTGTTGTATTGGATATGTTTTATCAGGCATCTGGGTATCTGATATAGACGGTATTGATCTAGCAGGTTGATTGTAACTTTGTTTCGTTGGGATTTGTTTATCAGGCTTATTGAAGTCTGGAATTGACGAGAATTGTTTACCGGACTTCTTGTAAATTGGTTGTAATGGCTCTTGTTGCTCAGGCCTCTTGGAGTTTGGTATTGACGTGACTGTTCTACTAGGTTGCTTGTAACTTTGTATCGTTGGGATTTGTTTATCTGGCTTATTGAAGTCTGGAATCGACGGAATTGGTATAGCGGACTGCTTGTAACTTGATTGTATTGGGTCTTGTTTTTCAGGCACTTGGAAATCTGGTATTGACAGATCTGGTTTACTGGACTTCTTGTAAATTGGTTTATTTGTCTCTTGTTGATCAGACCTCTGGAAGTTTGGTATTGACTTGACTGGTTTACCAGATTGCTTGTAACTTTGTTTCATTGGGATTTGTTTATCAGGCTTATTGAAGTCTGGAATTGACGAGACTTGTTTGCCGGACTTCTTGTAAATTGGTTGTGATGGCTCTTGTTGCTCAGGCCTCTTGAAATTTCGTATTGACGTGACTGGTTTACCCGGTTGCTTGAAACTTTGTGTCGTTGGGTTTTGTTTATCAGGCTTATTGAAATCTGGAATTGACGGAATTAGCATAGCGGACTGCTTGTAACTTGATTGTATTGGGTCTTGTTTTTCAGGCACTTGGAAATCTGGTATTGACAGAACTGGTTTACCGGACTTCTTGTAAATTGGTTTATTCGTCTCTTGTTGATCAGACCTCTGGAAGTTTAGTATTGATGTGACTGGTTTACCAGATTGCTTGTAACTTTGTTTCGTTGGGATTTGTTTATCAGGCTTATTGAAGTCTGGAATTGACGAGACTTGTTTGCCGGACTTCTTGTAAATTGGTTGTGATGGCTCTTGTTGCTCAGGCCTCTTGAAGTTTCGTATTGACGTGACTGGTTTACCCGGTTGCTTGAAACTTTGTGTCGTTGGGTTTTGTTTATCAGGCTTATTGAAGTCTGGAATCGACGGAATTGGCATAGCGGACTGCTTGTAACTTGATTGTATTGGGTCTTGTTTTTCAGGCACTTGGAAATCTGGTGTTGACAGAACTGGTTTACCGGACTTCTTGTAAATTGGTTTAATTGTCTCTTGTTGATCAGACCTCTGGAAGTTTGGTATTGACGTGACTGGTTTACCAGATTGCTTGTAACTTTGTTTCGTTGGGATTTGTTTATCAGGCTTATTGAAGTCTGGAATTGACGAGACGTGTTTGTCGGACTTCTTGTAAATTGGTTGTGATGGCTCTTGTTGCTCAGGTCTCTTAAAGTTTCTTATTGACGTGACTGGTTTACCCGGTTTCTTGAAACTTTGTGTCGTTGGGTTTTGTTTATCAGGCTTATTGAAGTCTGGAATTGACGGAATTGGTATAGCGGACTGCTTGTAACTTGATTGTATTGGGTCTTGTTTTTCAGGCACTTGGAAATCTGGTATTGACAGAACTGGTTTACCGGACTTCTTGTACATTGGTTTATTTGTCTCTTGTTGATCAGACCTCTGGAAGTTTGGTATTGACGTGACTGGTTTACCAGATTGCTTGTAACTTTGTTTCGTTGGGATTTGTTTATCAGGCTTATTGAAGTCTGGAATTGACGAGACTTGTTTGCCGGACTTCTTGTAAATTGGTTGTGATGTCTCTTGTTGCTCAGGCCTCTTGAAGTTTCGTATTGACGTGACTGGTTTACCCGTTTGCTTGAAACTTTGTGTCGTTGTGTTTTGTTTATCAGGCTTATTGAAGTCTGGAATCGACGGAATTGGTATAGCGGACTGCTTGTAACTTGATTGTATTTGGTCTTGTTTTTCAGGCAATTGGAAATCTGGTATTGACAGAACTGGTTTACCGGACTTCTTGTAAATTGGTTTATTTGTCTCTTGTTGATCAGACCTCTGAAAGTTTGGTATTGACGTGACTGGTTTACCAGATTGCTTGTAACTTTGTTTCGTTGGGATTTGTTTATCAGGCTTATTGAAGTCTGGAATTGACGAGACTTGTTTACCGGACTTCTTGTACATTGGTTGTGATGGCTCTTGTTGCTCAGGCCTCTTGAAGTTTGGTATTGACGTGACTGATTTACCCGGTTGCTTGAAACTTTGTGTCGTTGGGTTTTGTTTATCAGGCTTATTAATGTCTAGTATTGACGGAACTGATATACCTGGCTCTTTGTAAATTTGTTGTGATGGCTCTTGTTGCTCAGGCCTCTTGAAGTTTGGTATTGACGTGAATGTTCTACTAGGTTGCTTGTAACTTTGTATCGTTGGGTTTTGTTTTTCAGGCTTATTCAAGTCTCGAATTGACGGAATTGGTTTAGCGGACTGCCTGTAAATTGGTTGTGTTGTCTCCTGTTTATCAGGCCTCTTTAGGTTTGGTATTGAAGAAACTGGTTTGGACAGCTGCTTGTATCTTTGTTGTGCTGGATATTTTTTATCAGGCACTTGGACGTCTGGTATTGACGGAATTGGTATAGCGGACTGCTTGTAACTTGATTGTATTGGGTTTTGTTTTACAGGCGTAGCGATATCTGGCTTTTTCTGGTAAACAGTTCCCTTTCTTGCAAGATAGAGCTTCTTCAGTGACTGTAAGACGGCGTCTGCGTTGTCTAGTTTAAAGCTAGAAATATCATACTGACCAGTTTCAGATGATGGTAGTTTTGGTACTAACCTTAATGCACTATTCATTTGTGCTACATAGTCTATATTATTAACCGACCTAGACAAATCTTGTATTGATGGTAAAGTTTTATCAGACAACCTAAGATTTGGATGGAGCTTATCATGCTCACTGATGTCTGGTATTGACGAGATTGGTTTAGAGAGCAGCTTGTATCTTTGTTGTATTGGATATTTTTCATCAGGCATCTGGATATCTGATATAGACGGTATTGATCTAGCAGGTTGATTGTAACTTTGTTTCATTGGGATTTGTTTATCAGGCTTATTGAAGTCTGGAATTGACGAGACTTGTTTACCGGACTTCTTGTAAATTGGTTGTGATGGCTCTTGTTGCTCAGGCCTCTTGAAATCTGGTATTGACGTGACTGGCTTACCCGGTTGCTTGACACTTTGTGTCGTTGGGGTTTGTTTATCAGGCTTATTAATGTCTAGTATTGACGGAACTGATATATCTGGCTGTTTGTAAATTTGTTGTGATGGCACTTGTTGCTCAGGCCTCTTGAAGTTTAGTATTGACGTGACTGTTCTACTAGATTGCCTGTAACGTTGTATCTTTGGGTTTTGTTTTTCAGGCTTATTGAAGTCTGGAATCGACGGAATTGGTATAGCGGACTGCTTGTAACTTGATTGTATTGGGTCTTGTTTTTCAGGCACTTGGAAATCTGGTATTGACAGAACTGGTTTACCGGACTTCTTGTAAATTGGTTTATTTGTCTCTTGTTGATCAGACCTCTGGAAGTTTGGTATTGACGTGACTGGTTTACCAGATTGCTTGTAACTTTGTTTCGTTGGGATTTGTTTATCAGGCTTATTGAAGTCTGGAATTGACGAGACTTGTTTGCCGGACTTCTTGTAAATTGGTTGTGATGTCTCTTGTTGCTCAGGCCTCTTGAAGTTTCGTATTGACGTGACTGGTTTACCCGGTTGCTTGAAACTTTGTGTCGTTGTGTTTTGTTTATCAGGCTTATTGAAGTCTGGAATCGACGGAATTGGTATAGCGGACTGCTTGTAACTTGATTGTATTGGGTCTTGTTTTTCAGGCACTTGGAAATCTGGTATTGACAGAACTGGTTTACCGGACTTCTTGTAAATTGGTTTATTTGTCTCTTGTTGATCAGACCTCTGGAAGTTTGGTATTGACGTGACTGGTTTACCAGATTGCTTGTAACTTTGTTTCGTTGGGATTTGTTTATCAGGCTTATTGAAGTCTGGAATTGACGAGACTTGTTTGCCGGACTTCTTGTAAATTGGTTGTGATGTCTCTTGTTGCTCAGGCCTCTTGAAGTTTCGTATTGACGTGACTGGTTTACCCGGTTGCTTGAAACTTTGTGTCGTTGTGTTTTGTTTATCAGGCTTATTGAAGTCTGGAATCGACGGAATTGGTATAGCGGACTGCTTGTAACTTGATTGTATTGGGTCTTGTTTTTCAGGCACTTGGAAATCTGGTATTGACAGAACTGGTTTACCGGACTTCTTGTAAATTGGTTTATTTGTCTCTTGTTGATCAGACCTCTGGAAGTTTGGTATTGACGTGACTTGTTTACCAGATTGCTTGTAACTTTGTTTCGTTGGGATTTGTTTATCAGGCTTATTAAAGTCTGGAATTGACGAGACTTGTTTGCCGGACTTCTTGTAAATTGGTTGTGATGTCTCTTGTTGCTCAGGCCTCTTGAAGTTTCGTATTGACGTGACTGGTTTACCCGGTTGCTTGAAACTTTGTGTCGTTGGGTTTTGTTTATCAGGCTTATTGAAATCTGGAATCGACGGAATTGGTATAGCGGACTGCTTGTAACTTGATTGTGTTGGGTCTTGTTTTTCAGGCACTTGGAAATCTGGTATTGACAGAACTGGTTTACCGGACTTCTTGTAAATTGGTTTATTTGTCTCTTGTTGATCAGACCTCTGGAAGTTTGGTATTGACGTGACTGGTTTACCAGATTGCTTGTAACTTTGTTTCGTTGGGATTTGTTTATCAGGCTTATTGAAGTCTGGAATTGACGAGACTTGTTTACCAGACTTCTTGTACATTGGTTGTGATGGCTCTTGTTGCTCAGGCCTCTTGAAGTTTGGTATTGACGTGACTGATTTACCCGGTTGCTTGAAACTTTGTGTCGTTGGGTTTTGTTTATCAGGCTTATTAATGTCTAGTATTGACGGAACTGATATATCTGGCTGTTTGTAAATTTGTTGTGATGGCTCTTGTTGCTCAGGCCTCTTGAAGTTTAGTATTGACGTGACTGTTCTACTAGATTGCTTGTAACGTTTTATCATTTGGTTTTGGTTTTCAGGCTTATTGAAGTCTGGAATCGATGGAATTGGTATAGCGGACTGCTTGTAACTTGATTGTATTGGGTCTTGTTTTTCAGGCACTTGGAAATCTGGTATTGACAGAACTGGTTTACCGGACTTCTTGTAAATTGGTTTATTTGTCTCTTGTTGATCAGTCCTCTGGAAGTTTAGTATTGACGTGACTGATTTACCAGATTGCTTGTAACTTTCTTTCATTGGGATTTGTTTATCAGGCTTATTGAAGTCTGGAATTGACGAGACTTGTTTGCCGGACTTCTTGTAAATTGGTTGTGATGGCTCTTGTTGCTCAGGCCTCTTGAAATTTGGTATTGACGTTACTGGTTTATCCGGTTGCTTGAAACGTTGTATCGTTGGGTTTTGTTTATCAGACTTATTAATGTCTAGTATTGACGGAACTGATATACCTGGCTGTTTGTAAATTTGTTGTGATGGCTCTTGTTGCTCAGGCCTCTTAAAGTTTGGTATTGATGTGACTGTTCTACTAGGTTGCTGGTAACTTTGTATCGTTGGGTTTTGTTTTTCAGGCGTAGCGATATCTGGCTTTGTCTGGTAAACAGTTCCCTTTCGTGCAAGATAGAGCTTCTTCAGTGACTGTAAGACGGCGTCCGTGTTGTCTAGTTTAAAGCTAGAAATATCATACTGACCATTTTCAGATGATGGTAGTTTTGGTACTAACCTTAATGCACTATTCATTTGTGCTGCATAGTCTATATTATTAACCGACCTAGACAACTCTTGTATTGATGGTAAAGTTTTATCAGACAACCTACGATTTGGATGGAGCTTATCATGCTCACTGATGTCTGGTATTGATGAGATTGGTTTAGAGAGCAGCTTGTATCTTTGTTGTATTGGATAATTTTTATCAGGCATCTGGATATCTGATATAGACGGTATTGATCTAGCAGGTTGATTGTAAATTTGTTTCGTTGGGATTTGTTTATCAGGCTTATTGAAGTCTGGAATTGACGCGACTTGTTTACCGGACTTCTTGTAAATTGGTTGTGATGGCTCTTGTTGCTCAGGCCTCTTGAAGTCTGGTAATGACGTGACTGGCTTACCCGGTTGCTTGACACTTTGTGACGTTGGGTTTTGTTTATCAGGCTTATTAATGTCTAGTATTGACGGAACTGATATATCTGGCTGTTTGTAAATTTGTTGTGATGGCTCTTGTTGCTCAGGCCTCTTGAAGTTTGGTATTGACGTGACTGTTCTACTAGATTGCTTGTAACGTTGTATCATTGTGTTTTGTTTTTCAGGCTTATTGAAGTCTGGAATCGACGGAATTGGTATAGCGGACTGCTTGTAACTTGATTGTATTGGGTCTTGTTTTTCAGGCACTTGGAAATCTGGTATTGACAGAACTGGTTTACCGGACTTCTTGTAAATTGGTTTATTTGTCTCTTGTTGATCAGACCTCGGGAAGTTTGGTATTGACGTGATTGATTTACCAGATTGCTTGTAACTTTCTTTCATTGGGATTTGTTTATCAGGCTTATTGAAGTCTGGAATTGACGAGACTTGTTTGCCGGACTTCTTGTAAATTGGTTGTGATGGCTCTTGTTGCTCAGGCCTCTTGAAATTTGGTATTGACGTTACTGGTTTATCCGGTTGCTTGAAAAATTGTGTCGTTGGGTTTTGTTTATCAGACTTATTAATGTCTAGTATTGACGGAACTGATATACCTGGCTGTTTGTAAATTTGTTGTGATGGCTCTTGTTGCTCAGGCCTCTTAAAGTTTGGTATTGATGTGACTGTTCTACTAGGTTGCTGGTAACTTTTTATCGTTGGGTTTTGTTTTTCAGGCGTAGCGATATCTGGCTTTGTCTGGTAAACAGTTCCCTTTCGTGCAAGATAGAGCTTCTTCAGTGACTGTAAGACGGCGTCCGTATTGTCTAGTTTAAAGCTAGAAATATCATACTGACCAGTTTCAGATGATGGTAGTTTTGGTACTAACCTTAATGCACTATTCATTTGTGCTGCATAGTCTATATTATTAACCGACCTAGACAACTCTTGTATTGATGGTAAAGTGTTATCAGACAACCTACGATTTGGATGGAGCTTATCATGCTCACTGATGTCTGGTATTGACGAGATTGGTTTAGAGAGCTGCTTGTATCTTTGTTGTATTGGATATGTTTTATCAGGCATCTGTATATCTGATATAGACGGTATTGATCTAGCAGGTTGATTGTAACTTTGTTTCGTTGGGATTTGTTTATCAGGCTTATTGAAGTCTGGAATTGACGCGACTTGTTTACCGGACTTCTTGTAAATTGGTTGTGATGGCTCTTGTTGCTCAGGCCTCTTGAAGTCTGGTATTGACGTGACTGGCTTACCCGGTTGCTTGACACTTTGTGAGGTTGGGTTTTGTTTATCAGGCTTATTAATGTCTAGTATTGACGGAACTGATATATCTGGCTGTTTGTAAATTTGTTGTGATGGCTCTTGTTGCTCAGGCCTCTTGAAGTTTGGTATTGACGTGACTGTTCTACTAGATTGCTTGTGACGTTGTATCATTGTGTTTTGTTTTTCAGGCTTATTGAAGTCTGGAATCGACGGAATTGGTATAGCGGACTGCTTGTAACTTGATTGTATTGGGTCTCGTTTTTCAGGCACTTGGAAATCTGGTGTTGACAGAACTGGTTTACCGGACTTCTTGTAAATTGGTTTATTTGTCTCTTGTTGATCAGACCTCTGGAAGTTTGGTATTGACGTGATTGATTTACCAGATTGCTTGTAACTTTCTTTCATTGGGATTTGTTTATCAGGCTTATTGAAGTCTGGAATTGACGAGACTTGTTTGCCGGACTTCTTGTAAATTGGTTGTGATGGCTCTTGTTGCTCAGGTCTCTTGAAATTTGGTATTGACGTTACTGGTTTATCCGGTTGCTTGAAAAATTGTGTCGTTGGGTTTTGTTTATCAGACTTATTAATGTCTAGTATTGACGGAACTGATATACCTGGCTGTTTGTAAATTTGTTGTGATGGCTCTTGTTGCTCAGGCCTCTTAAAGTTTGGTATTGATGTGACTGTTCTACTAGGTTGCTGGTAACTTTTTATCGTTGGGTTTTGTTTTTCAGGCGTAGCGATATCTGGCTTTGTCTGGTAAACAGTTCCCTTTCGTGCAAGATAGAGCTTCTTCAGTGACTGTAAGACGGCGTCCGTATTGTCTAGTTTAAAGCTAGAAATATCATACTGACCAGTTTCAGATGATGGTAGTTTTGGTACTAACCTTAATGCACTATTCATTTGTGCTGCATAGTCTATATTATTAACCGACCTAGACAACTCTTGTATTGATGGTAAAGTGTTATCAGACAACCTACGATTTGGATGGAGCTTATCATGCTCACTGATGTCTGGTATTGACGAGATTGGTTTAGAGAGCTGCTTGTATCTTTGTTGTATTGGATATGTTTTATCAGGCATCTGTATATCTGATATAGACGGTATTGATCTAGCAGGTTGATTGTAACTTTGTTTCGTTGGGATTTGTTTATCAGGCTTATTGAAGTCTGGAATTGACGCGACTTGTTTACCGGACTTCTTGTAAATTGGTTGTGATGGCTCTTGTTGCTCAGGCCTCTTGAAGTCTGGTATTGACGTGACTGGCTTACCCGGTTGCTTGACACTTTGTGAGGTTGGGTTTTGTTTATCAGGCTTATTAATGTCTAGTATTGACGGAACTGATATATCTGGCTGTTTGTAAATTTGTTGTGATGGCTCTTGTTGCTCAGGCCTCTTGAAGTTTGGTATTGACGTGACTGTTCTACTAGATTGCTTGTAACGTTGTATCATTGTGTTTTGTTTTTCAGGCTTATTGAAGTCTGGAATCGACGGAATTGGTATAGCGGACTGCTTGTAACTTGATTGTATTGGGTCTCGTTTTTCAGGCACTTGGAAATCTGGTATTGACAGAACTGGTTTACCGGACTTCTTGTAAATTGGTTTATTTGTCTCTTGTTGATCAGACCTCTGGAAGTTTGGTATTGACGTGATTGATTTACCAGATTGCTTGTAACTTTCTTTCATTGGGATTTGTTTATCAGGCTTATTGAAGTCTGGAATTGACGAGACTTGTTTGCCGGACTTCTTGTAAATTGGTTGTGATGGCTCTTGTTGCTCAGGCCTCTTGAAATTTGGTATTGACGTTACTGGTTTATCCGGTTGCTTGAAAAATTGTGTCGTTGGGTTTTGTTTATCAGACTTATTAATGTCTAGTATTGACGGAACTGATATACCTGGCTGTTTGTAAATTTGTTGTGATGGCTCTTGTTGCTCAGGCCTCTTAAAGTTTGGTATTGATGTGACTGTTCTACTAGGTTGCTGGTAACTTTTTATCGTTGGGTTTTGTTTTTCAGGCGTAGCGATATCTGGCTTTGTCTGGTAAACAGTTCCCTTTCGTGCAAGATAGAGCTTCTTCAGTGACTGTAAGACGGCGTCCGTATTGTCTAGTTTAAAGCTAGAAATATCATACTGACCAGTTTCAGATGATGGTAGTTTTGGTACTAACCTTAATGCACTATTCATTTGTGCTGCATAGTCTATATTATTAACCGACCTAGACAACTCTTGTATTGATGGTAAAGTGTTATCAGACAACCTACGATTTGGATGGAGCTTATCATGCTCACTGATGTCTGGTATTGACGAGATTGGTTTAGAGAGCTGCTTGTATCTTTGTTGTATTGGATATGTTTTATCAGGCATCTGGATATCTGATATAGACGGTATTGATCTAGCAGGTTGATTGTAACTTTGTTTCGTTGGGATTTGCTTATCAGGCTTATTGAAGTCTGGAATGGACGAGAATTGTTTACCGGACTTCTTGTAAATTGGTTGTGGTGGCTCTTGTTGCTCAGGCCTCTTGAAGTTTGGTATTGACGTGACTGTTCTACTAGGTTGCTTGTAACGTTGTATCGTTGGGTTTTGTTTATCTGGCTTATTGAAATCTAGTATTGACGGAACTGGTTTACCGGACTGTTTGTACATTTGTTTTGATGGCTCTTGTTGATCAGGCGTCTGGAAGTTTGGTATTAAATTAACTGGTTTACTAGGTTGCTTGTAACTTTGTTTTGTTGGGATTTGTTGATCAGGCTTATTGAAGTCTGTTATTGGCGGAACTGGTTTAGCGGGCATCTTGTATCTTGGATTAGTTGTGTTTTGTTTTTCAGACACATGGAAGTCTGGTATTGACAGACCTGATTTACCTTGTTGCTTGTAAATTTGTTTTGATGGCTCTTGTTGAACAGGCCTCTGGAAGTTTGGTATTGACGGAACTGGTGTACCAGGATGCTTGTAACTTTGTTTCGATGGGTTTTGTTTATCAGTCTTCTGGAAAGCTGATATTGACGGAACTGCTATAACGGACTGCTTGTAACTTGGATCAGTTATTTCTTGTTTTTCAGGCACTTGGAAGTCTGTTATTGACGGAACAGTTTTACCGGACTGTTTGTAAATTTGTTTTGATGGCTCTATTTGATCAGACCTCTGGAAGTGTGGTATTGACTTAACCGGTTTACCAGGTTTCTTGTAATTTAGTTTTGTTGGGATTTGTTGATCAGGCTTATTGATGTCTTGTATTGACGGAACTGGTTTAGCGGGCTTCTTGTATCTTGGATTAGTTGTGTCTTGTTTTTCAGGCACTTGGAAGTCTGGTCTTGAAGGAACTGGTTGAGCGGGCGGCCTGTAACTTGGTTGTATTAGGTCTTGTTTTTCAGGCCCTTGTAAATCTGATATTGGCGGGACTGTTTTACCAGGTTGCTTGTAACTTTGTTTTGTTGGGATTTGTTGATCAGGCTTATTGAAGTCTGGTATTAACGGAACTGGCTGAGCGGGCAGCTTGTAACTTGGTTGTGTTAGGTCCTGTTTTTCAGGCACTTGGAAGTATGGTGTTGACGGAACAGTTTTACCGGACTGTTTGTAAATTTGTTTTGATGGCTCTATTTGATCAGACCTCTGGACGTTTGGTATTGACTTAGCTGGTTTACCAGGTAGCTTATAACTTTGTTTTGTTGGGATTTGTTGATCAGGCTTATTGAAGTCTGGTATTAACGGAACTGGCTGAGCGGGCAGCTTGTAACTTGGTTGTGTTAGGTCCTGTTTTTCAGGCACTTGGAAGTATGGTGTTGACGGAACAGTTTTACCGGACTGTTTGTAAATTTGTTTTGATGGCTCTATTTGATCAGACCTCTGGACGTTTGGTATTGACTTAGCTGGTTTACCAGGTAGCTTATAACTTTGTTTTGTTGGGATTTGTTGATAAGGCTTATTGAAGTCTGTTATTGACGGACTTGGTTCAGCGGGCTGTTTGCAATTTGGTTTAGTTGGGACTTGTTTATTAAGCCTAAGGCCTACATTTGTATTATATTTGGTATCGGATAGAACATAATCCTGTTTTGATTCTATTGGTTGTGTAAGGTGTTGTGTCGATAATGTTTCCATGACCGATTGTATATTATTTGATGCATCATTAGCCATGTTCAGCTGAATTGGACTATGTACATAATTGAATGATTTAGAAGGGATTGATTTTGTTAACGCTGCATTTGCTTTCAAATGACGATTAGCTTGGTATGCATTATAATGACTGCTTGTTGATGGAACTGTTACTGATGTTGCTGTAGTATTAGTAGTACCTGTCGTTTTATGATTACCACTTGTCAATGGTGACGTTTCATATTGGACTGCGATAATAGGCTCCGTTGCTTGTATGCTATTATTTACTTGTGTGCGTATAGTTGACGATACTGTTATTGGTATATATGTTGGATTAATAGTGTGTGTTGTGTTTGGTTGATATGTTGTTGCTGCTGTTGTTTCAGATTCGGCTTCAATCATATTTTCAGTTGAATGTGGACGATTATTAGTGTGTGTCGTATTCGGTTGATCAGTTGCTGGAGCTGTAATTTCAGATTTCACTTCAGTCATAGTTTCAGTTGAGCTATATTTTGGTTTTGTGTTGGTAGTTGACGATACAGTTGTTGTTATCGTTGCTGATGTATTAATAGCGAGTGTCGTAATCGGTGTAACTGTCGTTCCTGTTGTAGTTGCAGATGCGGGTTTGGTTTCAGTTGATTTTGCGTTATTGGGTGCATTTGTTCCATGCTGTTTCGTGTTTATTATGGTATTCTTGTCTGGGGTAGTGTACTGATTCCCACTAGATTGCTGTTCACTTAATGGTTTTGTCGAAGACACACTTATTGGCATTTGTCTTGATTGCAATTCCATCTGATATTTCCTGTCTAGTATGGGTGGATGCAAATCTGGTTTTAGGAAAGCTCTATTATTATATTGCGGAAATGATTTCATCACGAAGTTGTATTCTTTATTTGTATCACTGGCTTGGTAATTTGCTGATCGATGAGACACATACGCTGTACTTCTGTCAGTCTGATAATCAATAGATCCTTGTGGATTATTGTTATTTAAGCTTGTGCTTGGATTATATTCTTGATGAGTATTAGTCCAAGTGGATTGATATCCGGTATTTGAAGTATTGTTATAATCATTTGATACATTACTACCGTTATTAGTGTTTTTCCTAGATGTATCTCCTGTCATTAAGATGTTTATAAATTTAGCCAAAAATGCTTTGTGTTCATTATACTTAGATTTACTGTTACCGAATTGACCCATATTATCACCTGTATATGCCTTTTGCACATCATTCCTTCCATTTGTGTTCATGCTAGCAATGCCTTCTACCTCTTGTGTATTCATGTTTCCGACACCAATATCATATTGTTTGGGATGTGTTCCTCGTCTATCCGAAGCAGTTCCTAACCCATCGCTTTGTCCAAAGTTCCAGGACTTTTTGAAGTATGTGCCTGCTTTTGTATTCGTATTTCCTTGTTGACTGCCGTAATGTCTAACTGAGTACGTTTTGCCACCATTGTTACTGGTTGGTAATTTTAATTTACTCCCTCCTTTGCTATTACCGGCGTTTGAATCTACATTTAGCAGAGCATCGTGTACATTCGAGATATATTTACCACCTGTGGCTAACGCATTATTGTTCGCTTTTGCAATGCCTCTTAGACCTACATCAGCTCCTATTGTCCTAATGTAATTGACATCTATACTTCCGATTCGTCTTGGTCGTTTTCCCTTCTTTGTTTTTGTTGGTCCTAATGAGTTTGGGTCAAAGCCAGCTGATATCTGGGAACCACCGGTTGCTATGTTAACTTCGCCTTTCGGTTGTGGATAAAGCGATCTGACAGATGATACTGAAGATATACGACCTTCATTGCATTAACAATTATATTAGATTATTACTATTAATGCATATCATGAGGCGAGTGCAACAGAAACTGGAACATTAACTTTATATACCGTTCAATGTCATTTATATACATTTACATACATATAATGTCTTCATTGTTTTGTTTGAATGTAGCTGGAAAATTATAATTATAAATAAGTCGAACATGTATTCTGGTGCTAGCATTAGCAGCCCACCAGTTATAGAGTGTATTAATTATTTTATAATGCAACTCCATTAATGGGTGTAATCTACAACACGTAATTTCACATACACCAGTTCATTGTGGTCTGATTCTCAAAATTATACTTAAAATCTGAATGAAATATAGTTGAAAATTGTACATTTAAGAGAGTAATCATGATATGTAATTATACATTCCATATAATAACACATTCTACTAGGTAAACTCATATTGGGGAATATGAATCTACGGTTGTGGAAGTCACACAATGATACTACCAAGCAGGCAACATAAATGTATTTGTAATTATGTAACCTTATTTAATTTTATAAACTCTAGTGTATGAGTAGCCTAATTATCTACAACAACATAGTGCCCCACATCAACTATTTTTAAGATGGTCGCTGTTGTTGTGAGCCCCGATCCCCATATAAACATGACTATATTTAGACACGGATGTAACACTATATATGGATACTCTTCATTTGTAGATTTATGGTTAACATTATGATTTCCAGCCATTCCTGTATTGGGCTCTACGCTTGAGGATCGTATAGGTAATATTCAAGATGGCTGTCAAAATAGTACATTCGGATATGTGGATTCTATTGAAAAGAGAAGGATTGTATTGCATTTACTAGTACATCGCATATATAGATATAGATATATATACGTATTACATGAATATGTATATTGTTCAGTGCAATGACAGCACAACATTTCAGTGTATGAATTACTAACTAATTGATACTATGTACTATGGTCAATATATGCTAATCATGTTAAAGACTAATAATTTTAATTTTATTAAGTTGGTTCGAGAGCTCAACTCACTTGCTTCAATACCAGCTGCATATCTGACATAATGCATATAAATAAAGATAGAATTAGTCTAACAAACTGCAGGCTTCACATAATTTAGCGACAGAAAAAGACAGACACGACATTATCCTAGTGACGATCGAAATTGTGTGCAATGTACTATGAATGTAATGGAAAATGAATTTCACTTCCTAATGTTCTGTGCAAAATATTATAAATATTATAATGTACGTAGACTGTTTGTAAGCCATATTTTAATTCATAATTTGTCAAAGTATTTGTATTTGGATTTTAAAGAAAGAGAACGAACAATTAATTAAAATTATATTAAATATTTTGCTTTAAAAAACATCATGTACTCCGATTTAATAATAGAAAATAAGAGGGAACACAATATTATTTCAACTTCTCTGTAAATTGCAATATCATGTTGATTGTGTTGACTATTGATGTGTTTTGTACCATTTAATGCCTAATAATATATGATATGATAAGAATAACACATGGCTGAACAAAGTGGTGCGTGTGCCGCAAATGCACATGCAGAAAAGGCCTGCACGCACGCGGACATTGGTGGTTGCATCGACAAAAGGGAATGAGTTGATTAAAGAAGATGACGGTGATGAGCTTGGACACATTATTCCTATGGCAATTTCGAAATTGTTACCGTAACAGTAACGGTATTTCATATTGAAAATTAAACGACAAAGCTTTAACTAATAATCTATTGAATAATACAGTGATTAAATTAGGTTGGCGAAATGTGGAAGTTTAGTCTAATTAAACACTGTGCTGCTGCATACATATTACACTAATTCACATAGTCAATACCACATTATGGTAATACTTATTTCGGAAGCCATTTTAGAGTTTCATGGTGATATTTACTTGATTATTTACTTTACAGTTAGAAAACATAGGGTTCACAATATCTGTTGCATGGCCTAGCCTACTATACAAGTATTCCATTGCCATTGAAGGAACAGTCATGCCATTATGAACTATTGCCCGATGCCGCAGGCTGATGTCAATAGTTCATCGTGGCGTCCACGGCATCGAGGTGGTGTGATAACTTGGCTTAAACATAGTTATTCCACTATATACATTCACAAAACACAAAAAAACACAAAATCAAAGATTAGGAAAGTATTAAAACGGTTAAATTGAATGGTATAGTTACTGGACATACAAGGCAGTTACTCAATTTTCAGATGTGATGTAGGATTCTCGTTCGATGAATGCTGAGCTGTTTTAGCTTCGATTGGTGTTGGTGACTTATTCATCTCATGCTCACAGTCACGCTCAAATAAATAACATATAAGTGAAGATTCGTGCATAGCAGACGATTGTGAATGGTTGAGTTTCTCCATATACAAATCAGTCAAATGCACTCATAGTTGAATATGACAGTTCAACCCGCCTAGCAGTGTTGGTATAGCGCGACCATCTAAACTACCCCGGTAATATTGGGAGCAATCCAGATATTCACCTTCAGTCAAGTCGGATACATAGTCTGGAGAGCTTAATGCAATATTTCGCTCGTTCTGTTTAAGTTTCATGCAATCGGACTTTACCGTTAGTAACGAGTGTCCTTTGAAAGGTCGCATGCGTATAAACATTTTCACTTAGTAGTATTTAACAGAAGACAGTCCACTTTCTATCCTATCGCTACAATTCACCATGGTGAACATGTATTGTGGTAATGCGGTTGAACGGTGTTTGGCGCACGAGGTTGGATAATGTTCTCCAACGTGTATGCTTCAATGCTGATGAACGTCGGTTGGTTCAAAGCAGGCTACTTGTCATATAAGCTTCATGTCAACATCCTATTGTGAAGGTAGTCTTGATGAATTCGTGTATCATTCAGTTCACACACGGACACTCCAATGGAGCTCGTATGTATTGAAAACAGGCACCGAATGACTGCACTCGCCTACATTTGACCTTAATGAATCATTTTTCTTCATTTTCCTTTATATTAGTAATCATCAATTTTAGTATTTGCACAACTCATATATTCAGTCACTTTGTTTGTTACAATCTAGTATTTTGGGGAGGGCCGCAACTAATGTTGTTAAACTTGTGGCCCAACCCATTTGCTTCAACATTTGTTGACAATTCTTGTGCACAACAATGACATAACTGGTATATACTATTCATAATTATACAGGTGTGTTCATTTGTTTTGTTCTGTACTTTGCATATATAGAATGAATGCAATAAAATAGTATTAAACTAATGATTCCTTCATTAAATACAAACGAAGGTGTAATAATGTTTTCTGGCCAAACGTATCTAATGGAGACCTACAAGTATACCAGACATAACTGTCTGGATTATCCGGTACAATAAATACAGACGATAAGGACAAGCTTTACAAAGATATAGTAGATTCAATTAACAGACCCATACTGGTAGCGATAGGTTAGTCGACGCCGTGCATGGCGTTTCTGCAATTCTGGATTGAACAAAATAGGCATATGGGTATGGGATATGAATCATATTCAATTTGTAAATAATTATGACAATAAACAAGCAGTTGATATGTATAACACAATTTCATTAATCAATTAGTAAATAAGGCACCGATAGTGACGGATCTGTAGTCCAGTGGTAATATGCTGAACTAGTAATCCAGGGACCGCAAGTTCGATACCCCGTATGACCCTAATAAAATTAACAGTCTTTCAGTTGGGACTTTAAACCGAGGTATCGTGTCGGTGGTGTACACCGTGCACGTAAAAGAACCAGATGAGACTCTGGAATGGGTCTCTGTCTGTATCATTGCACTGTCCTCCAACAATCTAAAATGACTAATCTCTTGAGGAGGCGTCGCCCATATGGGCAGCCGGTAGCGACGATAAATAAACGTAAAACACACACGCAAATAGTGACACGTGTCTGTTTATAGCACTAAATTACTTAGTCTTGTTCATGTACGCGGAAGGGAAGGAATTCATTAAATTGTAGTCAAATAAATGTTGTATGCCATAACAGCTATGCTTGTCACTTATTGTCATACATACATTTGTACTTCATGTGTGTGTCGACAGCGAAATGAACCAAATAAGATACTCACTGAAAACTACCGACTCTATTGTAACACAACTGTTGAATATGCCACTAAGCAATCAATTCATTAAAAGACAGACAGACTGCTTCATGTGATATGATACGAGCAATATAAATGTATTCAGTCACGTGTTATTGTCATTGCTCGCATGCTTGCTGTCAGATTAGCGCAGTGGTTAGCGCGCTCGCTTCTCACACATGCAACCCAGGTTCGATCCTCGGACCGGGACGTATGTGAGATGGTACGGTGGTCGCCATATCGGACATGTGGGATTTTCTCCGGGTATTCCGGTTTCCTCCAACACGAATGGCCAGATTTCGGCTGTCATCCGCGCAAACGAGTGATTAATACAAATTGTTAAAACTTGCTTCGCAATCGTTGTAAAATAAATAAAGTTCAAACTTAATTATATATTCGGGTTATTTTGCAAGTCAATATACACGCGGTATGAGACTACTCATGCATAAACCAACGGCAAACGCATATCTGATCCAAACAGGTTTCCACCGATTTATGTCATAGCCTGGAATTGGATCGCAATCATAGTAATCGTTATTAAAACACTGTCGTGACGTCATACCTTAGTACTTGCAGTCCATTATTATTAATAGTGGACATTATATTAAATCATACGCGTGAATGTACGAAATTAACAATTTTAATTAGTAAAATCTTGTTATATAAGTGTGTGCTTTAAGTAAGATATAAGCTTCAAACGGATCCAATATATATTATATTGGTTCTGTCTTCGGTGGTACGCGCCTCACACAGTCCAATATGTTACATATTGGATCGTTTTCGGCTTATATCCTATACATAAACCACCAATAAACGTTACATATAGGGAACCTATTCAGTTATTTTATTCTTTTTACCCCCGTATATTATGTCCATTCTGGCGTTCCATACTTACCGTATATCGTTAGCCACGTGTATATATGTAAAATGTATTTATAAATGGTCATACTAACAATTTGCATGTGACATATGCTAACCAATCACTATTGTTGGTCACTTTCTGGTCAGCATGGGAATAGTTGATAAATCGCCATTTTGGGCATATATTAATAATACATTGTTATGACTATATTGGATATAATTATAGCCAGGTAAAAATAGGTTTTGTGATTTATTAACGTCAGTCTATGTATTAGGTTGATATCGAATTAATAGTCACCTGTACTTGTATGTATTTTGAAATGTAAACTTGCTCGTGTATTTTCACTAGATGCTACGCTCTAACACACCTGAACTTAGTGCATTAAGAATACAAAGTACACTGCTCACTGCTAACTTCACCCACATTACAATAACAGCTGCAGAGCCGCCATATGATCTACGGTGTTGGTGGCGACTGAATGCACAAAACAGGAAACAAATTAAGTACAAGAATCGGCGTTTGCCGTAGTATATTAAGGGAGAAACCAGTACTGAGGTAGGTCACATAAAATTACAATCCTAGCCAATAATCGTCCTTCATTTTGTAGTATGGTTTATGATTGCAAGCAATTCCTGGTGAAGCCATGTGTTAGATTTGGAGGTACCGTATCGAAATCACAGTAGGCTTTACTCCATTTGACTGTTTATTTAGTTGTTTGGGTTTAAAGCGACATTACATCGCAAAAATCAACTAAAATGCATTTGTTCACGTATAAATGCGTTGCTACTACAAATTCTTCCGAACTCTGGAATTCTTGAATCAATGAACAGTGTTTATTGTTGTCTATAAACTTTCAAAATTAAAAGTAGGATTTCATATAACGATCATCCAGGCTACCTGAATTGACGATTGTTTGTCATCGGAGTCAATACTAAACGCGAGATAATGTCATTTAAAGATAATTTAACTAACAACAAATCTACAAATAAATATGCATATACACACATGTGAGATATAACGGTAAATCTGTACCATAAATCGTGTTATTCAGGATACACGAGTTGTATTACGAACGAATGTCGACCTTATTTACATTATTTTGTTATGTTAACATATTAGTTGCAATACTCAGTATTTGAGGCAAATACATGGAAAATATTATACCATATAATAGGAAAATACATCCTGTAGAAATTTGCGTTTTCACTAATGTAGTGTCGCTTTAAAGTCGCACTAACAGCTTGGGTCATAAGGCAACTCTCCAGCTAGTATTGGTAGAGGCAGACCTCGGGTACCCATCCTAGCAGTATTTGTAGAGGCAGACCTCGGGTACCCATCCTAGCAGTATTGCAAGTGCGGACCACCGACCTATCGCGAGCCATCAGGATAGCTTTCTCACATAAAATAATTCGATACTCCCAGTGGGATTTCGAACCCACAGCGGTGAGGGTAAAACTATTTGAAGTCAACGACCATAACCACGCAGCCACGGTGGGCGTCAACTTTGGATTGGGCAAACTTAGAATGACCACATATCTCCATGTCACATATATGGAAAGTTATATAATTTCAAAGGAAAATAATTATACAACATAATATAACAGTGTTGGGAATACAAGAACTACCTAACATAATGTATCATATTCACGTTCGTGACAATCGCCTATCAATATTGGCTCGCACTGCATGCTGGTAGATTATTAGGATAGCAAACATTAGCTCGAATTGTTTACTGTGTATGTGTCGTAGATCTTGCTTAGTAACATGAACTAAGTTCTTGATATTTAATGTAGCAACTGTCTCATCTTTTGTCTTTATTCGTAATATGAGTTTATTATCACGTCATTTCATTCCATTAATGATTTATAATTTCTATAATGTACACCTTGTTGTTCTAATAATGATGCAGCTATTCTTATGTCTTCCTAAATAATAGGATGTTATTTCCGAATAGCAAAAAGCAAAAAGTATAATATAATTATATTACATATTGCATACAAGGACTCACAAGTATTTTTTGTTTGTTTATTATACATATATACAATCTCGCTTCTCACCAATGCAACCTGGGTTCGATCCTCGGGCCGGGAAGTATGTGAGATGGTACGGTGGTTGCCAGATCGGACAGGTGGGTTTTCTCCGTGGACTCCGGTTTCCTCCCACACATATACGCTTTCATCCGCGCCAACGAGAGTGATTAATATAAGTTGTAGAGTAAATAAAGATTAAACTAAATATATAGGATCTTATATGAATGGTGATTTCATCCTATATTTTATGAACCGAGTTTTTGAATTATGCTATTATGCTATTAACCTTTGGCGACACGGTATAGACGAGTGTATTAATCAAACGATCATAGTTATCAAAACGCAGTTCCAGCATGGCATACAATGCTATAAATCATGGTATTATGTTTTGCATCCTTCCCGAAACATGTCATCTGACACCTGCTCGTCGTCAATAAATGTAGCAACACTTGGTGACATTAATATCATTACCGTATTAATATATTGACTTGACTTGACTTGGCGCCTAAGTGTTTAACATATGTGCATGGATGTCGATAATGAAACAGGTCCATCCACAATAAAAATTGTAATTGGCAGTACATATATTTACAGTAATGATGATATATAAACATAGATTACTACTATTATATCTACAGTTATATAGTATGAAATAAGTATAGGATATAAGCCGAAAACGATCCAATATGTAAAATATTGGACTGTATGAGGCACGTAGCGCCGAAAACAGTATCTATATTTTACATATTGGATCCGTTTAAGGCTTATATCTTACTTAAAACACACACTTATATAACATGATCACACTAATTAAAATTATTAATTTCGTAAATTTACACGTAGGATTTAATATAAGCCCTTTTGACAGCAGTCCACTATTAATAATAATGGACTGCAAGTACAAAGGTATGACGTGATGACAGTGCTTTAATAGCGGTTATTGTCGCTAATCTCTACCATAAATATGCCCCTTGTGCTAAGATAAACAGATCGACATAATAAATGTTTGCACGACAAATATATCGTCGGAATGAGATAAATTTAATTAACGGCAGAACTAACATATTTCGTTACAAAATTAATATTGTGTGATGCTTGAGAGGGGAAATTCAAAGAATGGTGTGCTTATAATTATATGGCCACCAGAGAAATAATCACAATTAAAACAGGACTTGTATCATCCAAAGGAATTCATAATATGTTTAGTATCACACATGCCAATGTGAGACGTGGGTGAGAAGCAGTTTGAATGAATAAATTATAATTTATTTTAAAGTAGAAATCAAGCCATCACAATAATTGTGAATTTATATTATATTAGAGGACATAGAAAACGCACACCTACGTTATGTGATTATTATTACATGAAAACGAAATACGAAATATGCCATCAAAGATATATCACATCTTTATTACAAAACACAAACTGAACAACTAAATATTTTCCAAAATATTTAAAACATTTAAAAACACACATATCCGAAGTGTGCGTTTTCTATATCCTCTAGTATAGTATGTACATGTTTCGACAGTGTTATCTATTTCAAATATACAAACAAACAATTTCAAGAACATAGCGTCACGTCCGTGATGGCGCTAACGTGACATGCATTGCAATAAAACCATAAAATCTCAGGATCATGCTCACGTTCCGCTATCGCAAAGGAAAAAACCAGCTGGGAAATTTCGATCGCGACCACATATATTATAATTTAGTTTATACAAATTTATTTTAGCTTGAACAAGTTCTTACAACTTATAGTAATCACGCTCGAGACCTCATTCCCATCGCCACGAGGGAGAGAGAAGGGGCAACGTGGAACTTAAATACCTATCCTAAGGGCACAATCGCAACGGCTCCAGCGGGGCTCGAACTCCGGACCGTTCGCACCTGAAGCGAACGCGCATCCAATGCGCTATCGCGAAATCCACTAATATTATAATTTATATTATATCAATACGCACTGGGAAGTTCAAGTTGTGTGCGTTACGTTAGTATAGCTCAGAAGGTATGTCTCAACAATACTTGGCACTTGCACTTGCATATAAAGATGATCACATGCCTGTGAGTGCGTGCTTGGTCATGTGATATGGTTCGATTGATCGTCAGTTTTATGCTTGGCTTCGATCGTATCGCAAGCAATTTTTCGCTATTCAATTTTGAATTTTTTCGGGAATGAGATTCCATATTGATTTAAATGTCAAAATCGAATTGAATTCAGATCCGTTATCTATATGAGTACCATGCAGTATATCGTAAAACCGAGTACGAATATGTTATCGTTTGGAAAATATTATTTAAATCTACAAACAATCAAAGATATGTTGTTAATAAAAGATATGAAACATCCCTGAGGTACATTGGATACAGTTTTCCAGAGTTTATTTACATTATCATTAATGATTTTTTACCTCTGGTTTTTACCCTGGTCCCGTGTATCTCGGTCTGCGCCAAGGCTATGTTTCATGTATTCGACTATATGTACGTAGTACAGTCAAAGATATTTGAAAACATTTGTTTTGTACTTGTAATTAACCTCGTCATTACATTGAATAAACAACGATAAGTATTGCCCATTGCAAACAGAGTTTGAGTTTTAGTTTAGACCAAGACCAACATAATGAATGTCGTTCATAGTTCATGGGGAGCTGAAGCTCGTGTTATCATATGACATTCAAACGTGTGCTTGTAATCCCACATCATACCTGTCAACAGAACTAGGTAGCAACATAAATCCAAAGGAGCACACTATTGTATATATCACGATTGCAACCGAGACCATTGCTGTAATAGTTTTAACGTAGATAAATAATTGCACAATCTTCATATATCTCTTCCGACACACGTTTCAGCTAGCAGAGTTTCTATTATTAGATGATAACGATGTTGACGGTCGCCCAGAAGAAGGTGTTGATATATACGCCCCCGGTTTAAGTGATCCCAGTAATGACGATGTTGACGATCGCATAGGCGCAGATGTTGATATATATGCCCCTCGCTTTAACGGTCCAACTGATGTTGACGATATTCTGTTGACGTCTACAGACTCATTTGAAACTAACCCCGGTGAAGTTAGTGGTCTCGAGTCGTTTGGTGAAGAGGTATCGCTCAACCCTGGTGCCGTGTTGGGTCGCGGTGCAGCTGGTGCATTACTGTGCATCAGTTGCAATGTTTCACGCCTGAAAGCACTTTTACACCGTATTGACGCGATGCTTTGTTCTAAAGCTTTACATTGTTCTATACGTCTTAAAATACTTCGGTTGAGCTCTACCTTGCGCCCCTTTTTTGCTTCCTTGTTTGGATAACACACAGCGTCTGTCCCTTCTATGTTAATAACGGGTTCAATCCTCTCACCAGCTTTGAGACCTCGTTGCAAAACGACAGGCTTATTGCTCATTAGCTTGGAGTCGATATTCATTGGCCCTAGCGTCACTATTTTGTCCTCGTCGTGATTTGCTCCAGGAATTCGCTCGTAATCGTAAGACGGCGTTTTCACGTTTAGACGAATCATATCGTCGAATATACTGGTCTTATCTTTCCAATATTTCGTTAACATCTTTTTCTTTAAATCGTCAATTTGTAATTCTCTGCCCTTTAGTTCCAGTTCTTTTCGTTTATTCTCCGATATCGCTATGAAATATTTCAAATTTAAATCCATAGTTCCTTGTATGCGTTCTTATTCCTTCAGTACTCAATTAATAACTGACTAGTGAATAAAGTCCGTATCAATAACGAACATTATAATAATCATATTGTTAATATAAGCACCCAACATAAATACCCTCTTAGTGTTTCATAGATCCGTTTTGAAAGAAATAATAGTCCACACAAAGCCGTGCCTCTTAATTGGTGAAAGGTGCATGCTGTCTATGAAATCAATACAAAGTCATCACAATATATTATAATAAAATATCTTAAACGTAAATATATATTTGTATACGGTCAGAGACTTGGTTTTAAAATGTAATCTTACATGAATCACTTAAGAGTATAATAACCCGTCGGTTAATCTCGATTATGAAGTTAATCTTGCCTTTCATACAAGGTTTAAACTATTAATGACGCATTACAAAGGATGGATTTTTACTTTAACAATAGAAAACAATATTTGAAACGTTCCTACCATTTAAATAAAATCAGTTGACTAATGGACTAAGTAGGTTTAATAAGTCTTATGTTAGTACATTGGCAGTTATATCCTGGCATATGCTTGACGTTGACGGTATTAACAATATTGTAGACAAAGATAGTGCTGTATCTTTGCATGACCTTTCCGAAATAAAAGAAAATACTGCGTATTCGTTTAGGTACACAAAACCAGCCCATATTCCAACGGTGAGACCAGTAGAGCAATGGAATAGCTCACTCCGTTTCAGTGCATCCGACTGGAGCCGTTACGATTGTACCCTTAGGCAAGGCACTTAAATTCCACATTGCCTCTTCTCTCTCCCTCGTGGTGATGGATTCCATTAGGAATGAGGTCTCGAGAGTGATTAATATAAGTTGTAAGAACTTGTTTCAACACCGAGCTAAACTAAATTTATATACGCGTGCATCAGACACTTTGGAACTCATTAGTCTCACCTGGTTCGGTTACGTGCACGGTGTAGAACACCGACACGAGACTTCTGTTTAAAGTCCCATCTGAAAGACTGTTCCATTATATGCCCAACATGTATGTGCTCATATAGGCTGTCTTAGTCTCAGAATTAACAATGTAGTATGTGTCTTTTTTTATATGGGGCACATCTGTGACAGCACTGCGTGTGTGGACTGGCCATACACATCTGTGACAGCACTGCGTGTGTGGACTGGCCATACACATCGGTGATAGCACTGCGTGTGTGAACTGGACATACACATATGTGACAGCACTGCGTGTGTGGACTGGCCATACACATCGGTGATAGCACTGCGTGTGTGGACTGGACATACACATATGTGACAGCACTGCGTGTGTGGACTGGCCATACACATCTGTGACAGCACTGCGTGTGTGGACTGGCCATACACATCTGTGACAGCACTGCGTATGTGGACTGGACATACACATCAGTGACAGAGCTACCTGTGTGGACTGGACATACACATCTGTGACAGAGCTACCTGTGTGGACTGGACATACACATCTGTGACAGAGCTACCTGTGTGGACTGGACATATACATCGGTGACAGAGCTACCTGTGTGGACTGGACATACACATCGGTGACAGAGCTACCTGTGTGGACTGGACATACACATCTGTGACAGAGCTACCTGTGTGGACTGGACATACACATCGGTGGCAGCGCTGCATATGTGGACTGGACATACACATCGGTGGCAGCGCTACCTGTGTGGACTGGACATACACATCTGTGACAGAGCTACCTGTGTGGACTGGACATATACATCGGTGGCAGCGCTGCGTATGTGGACTGGACATACACATCGGTGACAGAGCTACCTGTGTGGACTGGACATACACATCGGTGACAGAGCTACCTGTGTGGACTGGACATATACATCGGTGGCAGCGCTGCGTATGTGGACTGGACATACATATCGGTGACAGAGCTACCTGTGTGGACTGGACATACACATCGGTGGCAGCGCTACCTGTGTGGACTGGACATACACATCGGTGGCAGCGCTACCTGTGTGGACTGGACATACAGCCTACTATCAGCAGTGTGTCCATCATACTCCATGTTTTATATTAAATCTTAATATGTAGTGTTCAATGTGTATTGACACTTTACTACTTTTTATTAACATATAATGAATGTTGATTTTATTGATTATAATGTCATTGTCTATTACTTTATCGAGATATAACTTTATTTGCAAAAACTAATCTAGAAAATGAAATAGGACCTCTTATTTATTAAAATAAATGTTAGGTTTGCGAAATCCTTCTAAAATCACCGACTTTTAATGGAAATCCTTTAGTATGGTGCATAATGCCATTCGTATGTGCCTTTTGGAACATTCAACTAAGCATATGTACAACTATAGACAATTCGATTGACAGAGAAATTGAGGGGTCATCTCAAAACAAATATAGCGAAATGCTTAATTATTTGGGGCCTATTAGTATTGGGTGCTGTTAGTAACATCAAATATATATTATAAGTTACATAAATTATTATTTTTTATCTCAATTCATACATTACATGTTATTTCTAATATCTGTCTGCGGCACACAAGTGCAGCGCACGTGTTTATGACTATTGATAATATCGGATGTCGCCACAGCGACCCTACATCTTTATAAAAGTTCAAGTCTCTTATTGCATGCTCCACACGTACAAGAACTAAGATGCAGTGTATTGTGTCATGACCGCTCCACGGTTTGGATATATTTTATCTCCCAGTAAGTAATACTCATCTTCAAATGCCATGTCATGTCCCGGTTACCGCATCAATCCGAATTGTTGTGCATCATTTGTGTGCCCAAGAAATCCACTTTCAACATACAGAATATCCCCATGGATGCCACAATAAATTGTGTATGTATTGCATGGTAACATCGGTAGCCAGAATAGTATTGCTCTTGGGGCTCAATTTCCGGCCTATTTATCTCGTGAGACGTGTCGTCTATGGCTCAGAGAGTATTATGAAGTTTTGACCATGTTCCTTGCATACCTCGCCATTCGTCTAAAGTCGGCCACTGTACATACCCGTTCAGCTTTGCATCTGAGATTGGAATAAGACTTCTGATTTCTCATTCAATTGTGAAGCTCCAGCTAGAGGAGCTCGTAGTGACGTACAGGATGACGCACAGCATGATGGTCAGCAAAACAACGGTAACGACGTACACGACCAGATGGATACTGTTGCTGCTGGTCTATCTGACACCAATGAGTCAGATGATGGCATGCAGTAACCGCCAAGGCGACGACGTCGTCTGGCAGATTTGATAAGAGAAAACCATGAACATATAATTATTTCTTGAAAAACAAGCTGTCCAGTTTGATGACAAACTTCGGTCTAGTCTCTGACTAATTAACAGTGTGTCATTAGTATGCTATGCCTTCATGTTAGTAGATCTATTTGACATGAACATAGCCTACTACCTTTTTCTCAGTATCTGCTAAATAAAGCAATTTGTTCAGAAAGTCATACGTTTCATGTTGTCATATTATTAGCTCCCCTGAGCTCACAGTGCTCACAGGTGAGCTATTGTAAGCGCCCTGTGTCCGTCGGCGTCCGTCAACATTTGTTCAGGAAGTCAAACACACATGCAATTCACACGTGTACATTTTGTTTTGAGATTACCCCTCAATTTCTCTGTCATTTTTATCAGATTAGGAACTCAAAATTGGATCCAGATTAAAAGTATAAATGTCTATTATTATATGTAGACTAATGTGTATACTTTAATATAAGCGTATTTGTATGTCTAGATCATGATGTAATGGTATTTGTATGTCTAGATCATGATGTAATGGTATTTGTATGTATAGATCATGATGTAATGGTATTTGTATGTCTAGATCATGATGTAATGGTATTTGTATATCTAGATCATGATGTAATGGTATTTGTATGTCTAGATCATGATGTAATGGTATTTGTATGTCTAGATCATGATGTAATGGTATTTGTATGTATAGATCATGATGTATTGGTATTTGTATGTATAGATCATGATGTAATGGTATTTGTATGTCTAGATCATGATGTAATGGTATTTGTATGTCTAGATCATGATGTAATGGTATTTGTATGTATAGATCATGATGTAATGGTATTTGTATGTCTAGATCATGATGTAATGGTATTTGTATGTATAGATCATGATGTAATGGTATTTGTATGTCTAGATCATGATGTAATGGTATTTGTATGTCTAGATCATGATGTAATGGTATTTGTATGTCTAGATCATGATGTAATGGTATTTGTATGTCTAGATCATGATGTAATGGTATTTGTATGTCTAGATCATGATGTAATGGTATTTGTATGTTTATGTCATAATGTATGCGTATTTATATGCTGAGGTTATAATGTAAGCGCATTTATATATTTATGTAAGCGCATTTATATATTTATTTAAGCGCATTTATATATTTAGGCTATAATGTAAGCGCATTTATATATTTAGACTATACTGTAAGCGCATTTATATATTTAGGTTATAATGTAAGCGCATGTATATATTGAGGTTATAATGTAAGCGTATTTATATATTTAGGTTATAATGTAAGCGCATTTATATATTTAGACTATAATGTAAGCGCATTTATATATTTAGGTTATACTGTAAGCGCATTTATATATTTAGGTTATAATGTAAGCGCATTTATATATTTAGGTTATAATGTAAGCGTATTTATATATTTAGGTTATAATGTAAGCGCATTTATATTTTTAACTATACTGTAAGCGCATTTATTTATTTAGGCTATACTGTAAGCGCATTTATATATTTAGGCTATACTGTAAGCACATTTATATATTTAGGCTATACTGTAAGCGCATTTATATATTTAGGTTATAATGTAAGCGCATTTATATTTTTAACTATACTGTAAGCGCATTTATATATTTAGGTTAATAATGTAAGCGTATTTATATATTTAGACTATACTGTAAGCGCATTTATATATTTAGGCTATACTGTAAGCGCATTTATATGTTTAACTATAATGTAAGCGCATTTATATATTTAGACTATACTGTAAGCGCATTTATATATTTAGGCTATACTATAAGCGCATTTATATATTTAGGCTATACTGTAAGCGCATTTATATATTTAGGCTATACTGTAAGCGCATTTATATATTTAGGCTATACTGTAAGCGCATTTATATATTTAGGCTATACTGTAAGCGCATTTATATATTTAGGCTATACTGTAAGCGCATTTATATATTTAGGCTATACTGTAAGCGCATTTATATATTTAGGCTATACTGTAAGCGCATTTATATATTTAGGCTATACTGTAAGCGCATTTATATATTTAGGCTATACTGTAAGCGCATTTATATATTTAGGCTATACTGTAAGCGCATTTATATATTTAGGCTATACTGTAAGCGCATTTATATATTGAGGTTATAATGTAAACGCATTTATATGTTTAGGTTATACTGTAAGCGCATTTATATGTGTATGTTATAATTTAAGCGTATTTGTATGTTTAGGGTTTTTAACTTATTACGTTAGTGTATTTGTATGCTTATGTAAGCGTATTTATATTTACTCTTGTATCCTTTATATATGTTTAAGAGATATTGGTTGAAAATTCGATTTCTAAATACATGGTCATATATTTAGGTAGACAGAGTAACTCAATTCAATATGTGTACAATTCCGTAACATCAGGCATGAGTTGCTGAACGATAATTGGTATCACATTGCTAAAACGTTATGTTATGTTATATTTCGGGTTTTACGCCTGCATCAGCACCATTTCGGGCTATATCGCCGACGGGCAGTTTACTTAACAACACCTTTCCTGGGCAGGCTCCAGCGGTTAACCAGTACTTGGGTGCACCAACCTCCGTAAGAAACTGCCAACTTTTTCATATAAATGAGACACGGCCTGAGCGGGGCTCGAACCCGTGACCATCAGTGATGATAGGTTACAGTGGTATACAAGTCAGCGACCTTAACCACTCGACCACGAAGGCGGACTTGCTAAAACGTACAAGTCTTACAACACAGATGACATCACAAGTTGTCAAGACATTAAAACAATTACATTTCTATCTTCATGAAATTTCAAAACATGATTAATGATGACATATTCTACGCGTTTCTTTTTGGACTATAGTGTATTAGAAGATCCGAATTTTATTTCATTAATGTCCTAAATATGAAATTTATTAGAAAATGTCACAGTTTTTCACGTTGGTTTATTGCCCCTTAGAAAATCGAACGATTTCTTAATTTCAAACGCAACACTAGTACATACTTCAATACGCTATCACACCAATCGACATGGACGTTCTCGATTTTAATCGTTTTTTAATCAACTAATTCGCATATATATTGTTTATTTTCTAATTATTATTAATTATGGTCGTATTTTAACAGAACAAATGGTTCTTGACCATTACTACCACCGGATACTGTCGATTGCTTGAGAATCTGGATATGTTCGTATTCTGAGATATAATCCTATTCAAGAATAAAAAGTAGCAAACTATGTTCTTCCATATTAAAATGTCATACATTATTGATTTTTAAAGCACATACCTGTACAAAATGGTTTCTAAAAGGGTTGCTGTCATGTAATTGTTCTCTAATATTTCATTGATATTTTTTTTGTTTGCCTGTCCTTGTTTGTTTTTGGATAAATAGTATCCTGAATTTGGCCGAAAGACGCTTTCAGCATTGTCAACAGCCATTCACATTCTAGTCAAGTGATAGTAATTTAAATAAATTCTAAAAATAGCGCATCGTATGCAAATTAGCATCATCAGTTTTCCTGAGTGGCTTTTTATTGGTGGATGAATCAAAAGTTGACAAATATTGGCAGAGGAAATAATCCGTATTCTTTTAGCCAACATGACAAGTTATGCTTTATATGAGGATCGGTTTGTGTTTTGATTTCATTGTTTGTTTTATTACTGATATTTTGACAGCATTTTCAAAATGTCCATCGAAAGAAAATTGCCATTGATTCCAGAAAATTGTTTTCTCACATGCATTCTGTTGTAATATTGGTGTAAGCTTAGACAATACCCGGATGAAAATACACAACAATCTCTTAGTGCATAGCCCATATTGTGTAAATATATTGTGGAAGCGGAAAAGCTTCTCTATGAGACAGTGTGAGAATTTTTTTAAACTAAGATGGGTCAGTAAATTTATAGGTTTTAATCTTTATTAAAGTCTCATCTATGTACATACATGTAATGCAAACACAAATGTAAATAATCAGATTAAAAGTACATAGCCATTCTGAATAGAATTATAAGAGACATATTGCAACAAAACATATCACATTATAAAATCCCACACTACTATTAGTTAATGCTTATTTACATTCTAAAGCCAAGAAACAGTTGCTAATTTATATTTAAATACGAAATAAAACAAAATGGTATAAAACACTAAATCGAAAAACAAGCACTAGTGCGCTATTAAGAAATATTTTACAAAATCAGTTATCACCCAGGATCAGATCGAGAATGACCTAATTAGCAGCTGCTTCTTGTAGTCTGTAAAAATCATAGATATATAGTAATTAACACAAAAAAGGGCATTATTTACAAAGGTAAAAGTAACGACGCTGTAGTATATTAAAACAGGTTTTGGCACAAAGTCTTATCACTGATTGATTACTGAATATAAATATAAATTGATCACGTTTTGTCATATTACAGAAAGTATGGTCAGCTAATATTGCCTTCTGCAATAGTAAAGTTCTTAGATCATTATATATGGCACATTCCAATAAAACGTGATGTTCATCTTCTATCACATTACAAAAAGGACATTTACGATCGTCTAATCTTAAATTCTCATTCTCTTTATATGTTATAGTTATATCTTTATTTCTGTCTCATCTATGCACAATACATACATTTCAATATATATCATAACACATACATTGCGCACAGCCATTCTACAAATGAGAATTATAAGAGACAGTAGCATATTACAATACGTGAAATATATTTTTCCTTCTACAAACTAGTTATAAATTAATTACAGCAACTACAGACTACTACAAGTTTTCCTTTTTTCCAAGAACAATCTACCATTGGAACCACCTCCCTCCTGACATTGTCCATCTCCCTACCATAGAGCAATTCAATACGGCAGTTTGCCATATTGAACATGCCAGTCCTTAGTTGTTCTGCGCAGCTGCTTTTAAACTTTTACCACAACTTACTTTCATTACCTTCTTAACTTATACTTTTAACTACTCATACTTTTAATTTCTTTACGGTTTTTGACGCACAACATGTCTACGTCCCCGCGAGGGGTTCGACATTAGCGGAAGATAGATATATAGAACTATGTAAATGTCGCTAATCATAACACTAAAACAATATTTAAAATGTTTATGACAGAATACATTAATCGGTCACCCGGTGTTTTATATATTTTGGAGATAACTAATAACCAAATAGTATCAATATTAATATCATTGTATTTGTTACATTTTATTACAGATCGTTTTGTAATGAATTGGTGTATAATCACGAAGAATAGAAATGAATTAATAAGAACATATTTATATTAAGTGATTCCAAATATTGTTACCCGCCAGGTGACCGATTAGGAATTGTGTTGATTGTATGTGGATATTGTTGATTTAAAATTCGCCAAAGAAGGATTTATGAATTAACCTTCTTACACCTTAATACTGAAATGGTGTTGTTTACAAAGGCAACTAGTATATAGAATTAATTACAAAGTTGTAATCGTGTTCTAAAAAAGTATCTTTTCGACAAGCTTGCTTAGCTTGATATTTCCATAATATTGTGCTATGCTGAATGTACACGGTTTCGAAGTACAAAGTCATGTACATTTTATATGCAGCTTTGTAAAATACTGAATATAGTGTATTAATCTTTTTTCTATTATACATTTGGTCTAAATTATTGATATCGTGTAATTGCGTGTGCATTGTATGCTAACAGTATTGATTTCACTTCCTTATCATATACAAGAGGACATAGAAAACGCACACTTCGAATAAGTGTGTTTTTACATGAAAAACAATAACTATATACATACATAGTTTTAAACATTTTAAAATATTTTTAGTTGCTCAGTTTGAGTTTTGTAATAAAGTTATGATATATCTTTGATGGAATCCTTCGTATTTCGTGTTCATGTAATAATAATCATATAATATAGGTGTGCGTTTTCTATGTCCTCAAGTATATAATGTAGGTGTGCGTTTTCTATGTCCTCTAGTATATAATGTAGGTGTGCATTTTTTATGTCCTCTAGTATATAATGTAGGTGTGCGTTTTCTATGTCCTCTAGTATATCATGTAGGTGTGCGTTTTCTATGTTCTCTAGTATATCATGTAGGTGTGCGTTTTCTATGTCCTCTAGTATATAATGTAGGTGTGCGTTTTCTATGTCCTCTAGTATATACTGTAGGTGTGCGTTTTCTATGTCCTCTAGTATATACTGTAGGTGTGCGTTTTCTATGTCCTCTAGTATATTATTACATGTATCTTCGATATATGATAAAATACAATGGGATTCATTCTAATATAATGTCCAGTATTGTTGCACACGTGTTCAATACCAGTCAACGAAGCAATACTTCAATCCACTGCGAGCATTAAAACTTGAAAGTAAAGCAAAACAATAAAACAAATATATTTTATAAAAAAACACGAAATTTACTAGAGTGGTATTATGAGGTCTGCAAAGACCATGCGAATGTTCTCCTATGTTGGCGTGTCACACACGATGACATGTACCAGTTTCACACACTAATATGAAGTTACATTTTATTTATGTTCAAATGCCATACAATGATATAGTACATAGTGCGGACATGCAAGATAATTATTGCAAACATATTGTTACAGAAGACATCCATTATTGTGTGCATACAAATCTTTTGAAACACCGATCAATCTGAGTTTTGGTTTGGAAACACTGCCTTATTTCGTTTCGTCTTGCTTTCAATTGCATAGCCAATAGACGATTACCATTCATGTCTTAAAGATTGTTTCTTTTAACGTTCCAATGGGGGTAAACATTGATGGAAGAAGCTGTAATCTTAATGCCTAAATTCGATGACTTATGATTTCAAATTAGAATCGCCAGCTATTGTTGATGGATTACGACCCCGGGTTATCCTCTGAGAAGGCACAGTCGGGGTAGAAACACCCACCTTCCAATAGTCATCTGGATAGCTTCCTCACATAATAGAAATCGACACCCACAGTGGATATTCGATTCTAGGGGCAAGTGATTTGACGTCAACGACCTTAACCAATAGGTCAAGGAGCCGTTCAGCTGGTAGAAAGGGCTCAGTTCCATACCAAATCAGGTTGCATCAAATTAAGAAAAACGGATCTAACCTGTCACTATCACCGTAAACAATACTACTCCACGCATATTATCACCCTGCGTTATTCCCGCCTCATGTCCTCGAAATAGTCAGGCCATATTTAAACTTAATGCTGTTATACCAATTGTTTTCGATGCGCTTGAATTCTTTTAGCGGAAATAGTTCTCTGCTGCGCATAGACAGGTACTAGCTGCTTAAATTTAATATTCAATTAGCGCTAAAGCTGACAGACAGTATTTTGAATGACACTTCACTTTCTGATTTATCACCAGAGACACATGATGCATTGTAAGAAGATACATTTAGTATACAGAAAGAGAATCATGACCACATTGATGGTGATGAAATGGCTTATGAAATGCAAGATCAGCGGATTTATTACCTATATATCATGTCGAATAGTTTCTAGTACAATGTTGTATACTTTCTGACAGTTTCATCACGCCGTGCAGGTATTATTTAACAAGCTATGCAGTTGTCTGTTTGTTTTTGAAACATATGAACGAATCATTTGAAGACGGAAACTGTCACGTTTATGTTGATATGAATGTAATTGTCTATTATGTATGCAATTAATAACACATAACTGGAGTACATATTGCAGATTGTTATTAAATGTTATTTTATTTATATTTACGCACAAATGAAATATATCTGGTGGTAGTACATCCTGTATGCATGAGTTCCTGTTATTAACGTTTTATTACTCTGGTATTTCGACATTATCACAAACTGTGTGGTTTATATTCAACGCATGGGGTGGTAATGATATAGAGATACCGTGTGTATTAGTGTGATATAGAATTGTATTTCATCAAGTGGTCACCGAAATTTGTATTTCCACGATTGACGTTACTAATAAACACAAATCTTCTTTTTCTTTTATGGTTTTCAATGATTTTAGCTAATATAATATTTGTTTTCAAACTAAGGCCCTGTCAGGAGCCTCATTACACTACAATACACAACCGCACACCCACACTTCTGTTAGTGTGAACGTCCGCAATAAGAAATAGTTCCGGTATAATGTTCAAGTTAATTTATGTTTGCTAACAAAATTACAAATTTCAAACAAAAACTGATTCATTGCAATATAATTGTTCATGATCATCAGAAAATAACTAAAATATAAAAATACATCCGACCGCGGAGGAATACGAAACTCACTCGTACTCATATAGCTCTCTATTTAAGGGGGGGTTGTGTGCATACTCATTCTATACAGACGGATCTGTAGTCCAGTGGTAACACGCTCGACTGGTAATCCAGGGATCGCAGGTTCGATCCCCCGACTGACCCTAATAAAATTAACAGTCGTTCAGATGGGACATTAAACCGAGGCCTCGTGTCGGTGCTGTACATCGTACACGTAAAAGAACCAGAGGATACTCTGGAATGGGTCTCTGTCTGTATCATGCACTATCCAACAAATATCTAAAATGACTAATATCTTCAGCAGGCGTCGATCATATGGGCAGCCGGTAGCGACGATATATAAGAATATATATATGGTGTCTCTTACCTAAGTATCCAACTCAAGAAAATAGACCCTACATAATATCAAATCTTGTATTTAGAGGAAAGTAACAATGTTGCACAACTAGATACCAGGTCACGTTCAAGTGAGCTTTTGGTTAACGAAACATAATTAAATGCATATTGTGATAGTTGGCCAACATTAGTTTATACAAATTTATTTTAGCTCGATTGCGAAACAAGTTATTTCAACTTATATAAATCACTCTCGAGACCTCATTCCTGATGGAATCCATCGCCACGAGGGAGAGAGAAGAGGCAACGTGGAATTTAAATGCCTTGCCTAAGGGCACAATCGTAACGGCTTCAGTGGGGCTCGAACTCCGGACCTGTCGCACCTGAAGCGAACGCGCATCCACTGCGCTATCACGACTTCCACTTGGCCAACATTGCCACGGGGTATGTTGTTGCTATGTAAACAACCTACGTAAACTATTGATTGATTCACACTATTGCAATAGACTGTATGTATACATATTTAACAGTGTTATGAGTTCTCATAATAATAATACAATACATTAATTTTATTTTCAAACTCCAGTAGGTCAATATGACCCAGGAGGTAAAATATACATAGTTTTACACACTATTAACAAATAGTGGTGACAATTATGTGGAGAAGGCAAAGTATGCAATACAGCATGATTATATAATGAACGTATTACAATATCCCTATACATAAACTCACTCAATTTCTAATAATTTCATCACTGTATAATAAATACAGAGTCTCATTACATATGATTTAATGTCCGTATTTCAAATGTTTTATAAATAAATAAATACATAAATAAATCATAGCTTCCATAATAACATACAACTGGAACAACATGACTGTGTCCCTGAAGAGATTAACAATTAATAATAGATAATGATTAAGAATAATTTGCTGAAAGAGTATTAACATATTGTAGTCATTATATGTCACCTTATGACTGACAATAAAGATTTGTAATATTTCAAACTGAAAACATGCTTAAGCGGGATAAATGTCAACAACCATGGACATGTTTCACAAAGCTGTCATAATTCTTAATTTAGCGGTAATGCTATTATAATACTGTACGGCTATTTTGATGTTTGTGTGTGTTTTACGTTTATTTATCGTCGCTACCGGTTGCCCATATGAGCGACGTCTCCTGAAGAGATTAGTTATTTTAGATTGTTGGAGGATAGTGCAATGATACAGACAGACCATTCCAGCGTCTCCTCTGTTTCTTTTATATGCACGGTGTAAAGCACCGACACGAGACCTCAGTTTAACGTCCCATCTGAAAGACTGTTAATTTTATTAGGGTCAGATGGTGGATCGAACCTGCGATCCCTGGATTACCAGTCGAGCGTGTTACCACTGGACTACAGATCCGTCTGTATTTTGATGTATATTTAAAAAGCACCTTATAGACGTGCTTATGACAGAAATTTGAACTAAGACTATAAATGATGAGCACCTTACAATAGACGGATAAGTAATTAGTAAAGCTGTATGCATAGTCGTCTCTGTCGAGGCATGTGAGTGTCGTGTTTCTATAAGTAGTCTATGTTGACAGCTACGATGCTTATACAGACATCCGAAGAGGCATCCTCTTTCTTCCCAGGGTGACCGGTATCCTTTCTTTCGATGGACGGTCCCTTTGATGGCCAGTGCATCCACCTTGTATTTGCTCACAGCAGCCATAATGGTTCCGGTTTCTTCGCTGGGGTCCTCATCGCTACCGGATCAGGGTAGAGGTCTCATCACACCCTCGCCATCAATGAGCTGGCTAAACACATTTGCCAGCTATCCACCGTCTACAGCATCGAACATTGCTGTATTACCAAGTATGTGAGAGTCACACGGCTTCTTCTGTTCCGATAGCGTGGCTAGCGTCAGTGAAGTCCTTGACTCATGTTCCTGCTGTTAGCTGTGTATATGTCACGACGTACACGTTGTGTAGAAGATACCTGGTGACGGATTACATTCCATATGAAGACTTTAAGTACATAGAGTCACCACACATTTCAAAAATATGTTGGCAAAATATTGCTTAGGCTTGAATGAAATTGAATTGAAATACAAAGTGTTTGTCTTAGGACCGACAATCCTCGAGAAACAGCATATATTGCTAATACTCGAGAAATAATGCTATGCATATTATCAAAGCACCGAGCGCATAATTCGGTGAAATATGTCTCATATAAAAAGACATGCTCAGTTGGTATACATCATGTTGGTGGTAACGGAACCCAACATGTATGTATGTTCCATTAATGTCAAACCCCTTCGGAAATCTAGGCATGTTTACCTGGATAGGCTTAGCCGACCTAAGCGGTTAATCAGTACTAAGCAATATGTGTGAGGTGCCTTGTTCAAGGACACTACATACCTGGCCTGACCGATTCCAAATCCGACGCTTTACCACAGAACCAGGAACGCACACGTTCAAGATACTGTTAAACACAAGCATAAATGCGGTTTTCTCACATAAGATCACGTTCCTACAGGCTATATACGACACAGCACACTCAACGAAACAAGTAACACAGAATATATTAAAAGAACAATAATTATATAGAAAAGATAGTATACGTGTATTTAACTAAAATTGTAAATGGTTTGGTAGCCGTAAATTATGAAGAGGAATTGACAGTCAGACGAAATGAACACTTATAGGATGAGCTACAGTATTTTGAAATGTTTCTGAATTTAGATACAATCTTTGTTTTGGTGTTTCGTGCCAAACAAACTATTAACACATTCAATGACAAATCGCGAGGATAGAATATCGAGTACAGCCATATAAATAATCGTATGTCATATTTCGTTTGGCAATACCGGTTTTATGTGAATTGCTCTTACAGTTTATTGGTCTGTTTAGCTGTCTTAAATTACAAGAACGATTGCTATTGCCTTTTCTAGATATTTCTTCATTTACATCATTAGTGTTACTTTTACTAATTTCAAAACATTCAAAATGACACTAAGCTAAATTTGTAAAATGACGTGAGACAAAGTGTTCTCCATTATACTCCAGAAAGTGGTCAACAACAAGTATATAGTGATATTTTCTGAAAGCAATTCAATTTTTCAATTCAATTCAATTAGTCGTTAATAACTCAGATCATTTACCTGACATAATAATTATGAGTATACATGTAATTAGTTAACACGGGTTGATATATAAATAATAAAGAGTACAGTAGAGAAAAGATTTAAGCTTGGAGATGAGAAAAGAGCGGGAAATTCTATTATTTTGTTTCATTTACTTGTTGGTTTGAATGTATTATGATTGATTTGATACAGACTATAGGTCACGGACATTGTTTCTTTTACGATGGGTGTTTTGGTCCCGTGTGTGTTTGTAAATACTGTTGAATGGGTGCACATTCTCGAGTTTACCATGAGTTTTATCTATCAGAAGTAAATGATTTGAGGAGTATAATATGTAATTGGTAATGTATTTATTAATTAATAGTTACGATGTGACATTTGGTTGTTGACGTTAGTTTATTGCACGTATATAATCTTTTTCTATAACCTTTTTTCGTGGATGATTACTTAACATTGTTTGTTGTTTTATTGTTTGCTTTTTTTTATTGTTTTGTTTTTTGTGTTTGTATTTCGCTTGAGAATAGATGGTGACAATTTTAACTTTGCATGTAACATAGTATCAGATCAGATGCTACATGTACATAATAATATGCCATTTCACCATATCCCATGCTGCCTGTTATTTGAATAGTATGCTAGACAAACTACTTAAGCCATTGGTTGACTAGCAGACAACATAATATTATACAGCATACAAGTGTCACCGTAAGGATTTATTAAAGTTGTATGTTGGTTAATGGTAGACAATATTAGTATCTGCATGTTGAATATTTGAGCAAAAGCCTGAAGAGTTAACTGATCGCCGTATTGATAGTCTTGTGATATTCAACTAATGCTGATTCAACTACGGAGGTTTGGCAGTGGACATTAACAATTCCAATACGATGATGTGATTATAGAAAGAGAACATTGTCCTGTCTTAGTATATGTTCTAAAATCATTGTAGTTGGGTGTAGTTGGTGCACCATTGCAGCAACTTACTAGTTTCCATTCCCTATTGGAATTAAGCCTATCTGAAGAAGACCGAATTCATTTGTTAAATCGTTCGCGTATTCTTCCTCCGATACAGGAATATAACATTTATTTCTGTGAATCTTTTTTCAGTACATTGTTGGGTTCCAACAGGTCACTTATATGATACCATTTGCATTCTGCGAAATTTGAACCCGGAACAGAATACTGTGCATACATACTTATGAGATTTCAGTAATACCGTCACGAGGTTAGCAACTAGCATCCAAAATGTCGTCTTCTGCTTGCTTCACCAATACATTATCTCCGGAATGGTCGTTATCATTTCACTTATTGCATTCTCTGTGTATTTGTGCACATGTTCTCTGGTTGTTCCGGTCTGTTGGAGATATGTAAATGTTGAAGACTGGTGTTAAATCACTCTGCCAAAATAAATCTCATACGGCGATTTCCAATCAAGACATTCCATTATTTCACTATTTAACATACTTTGATATTTTGGCAGTTGACTAAACCAATTTGTTCCACACGAACTGCTATGTGTAATGTCATAAACTATTTTTATTTCAGAGATCGATTCATACGCTCAATTTTTCCTTGAAAGTGTGGATGATATGCCCGACCTTTTAAATTATCTATCGCCATACGCTTTAACAATAACTTCACTCCAAACTCTTGTCCTTGATCATGTTAAACCTAAAACGGGTTGCCATATTCAGTAAAATAGTCCTCAGTTCTGAAGCAACAGACGCTGATTTCATATCCACCAAAGGGTTTAGAACATATACTCTGGACAATACATTTTGAACGCTTTGACCTCCATGTGTGACATTGACTTTGAGCAATAGACCAGGGCATTGTGCAAAGAATACCTTTTCTTTATGATGAACCTGTGTGCCGAAATTTAGTTTATTTCAAAAACCCATGAAACATGATGAATGACAAAGCTATGGCAAAGCAAAATATGACTTACATACGGACGAACCTATATTGAGGTTAACGAGCTAAAATATTGATCCATACAGTGCCAATGGCTACTAATAAGCTCATAACCATAATGACTGAACAAGTTAGCCCTTATTTAAGGCCTTCATCCCCAATTGTGTGTGCGCACGGGGGTAAACATATAGTCCCCTTAGGTCACGACTGGTACGGGATTACTAAACAAGATGACTATGGTGGCCCTGAGTCACTCTCCCGCGTCGTCGCATAACCATATTTCAAAGTAGTCATACATGCATTTGAAAGTTGATTGTAAATTTAATGCACATCGGCGAGTAGTGTTACGAATTGAATCGGCCTGAACAATCTTGGTACAGCCTAGATGGTCCACCAAGGAAGCCCCTCATATCGAACACTAATTCAGTCCGGTTAGTTTACTATGTCATATACTGACAGATACAAAGAGTACACATAGAAAATACTAGCTAGACAATACCTACTGTTACAATTTCATTGCTTTCTGCCCGGAAAACGTCGAACGCAAATGGCAACAAACAAACCAAGGGGCGTAACTCTTTCACTTAGTAATCCCATTTGATGTAAGCGTTTGAGTGTTAGCAATGCATAGCAACAGTTGGCGCCGACCATTTTCTAATATTATCGAAATATAAATATTGTTCTAATAATGTGTATGATTATGAAGAATGCAATCAAATAAACTTAATCAAAATAGCGAGAACATAATATTGTGTGACTTGTCGCCCGATTTTCCATTTCATGTAGCAACGATTCCAGTAGCCAGTTAGCTTGTTCTATCGTCAATCGTGTTTTATTCTATGTCATGTATCAGCGATTCCAGTAGCAAGTTAGCTTGTTCTATCGTCAATCGTGTTTTATTCCATTTCATGTATCAGCGATTCCAGTAGCAAGTTAGCTTGTTCTATCGTCAATCGTGTTTTATTCCATTTCATGTATCAGCGATTCCAGTAGCAAGTTAGCTTGTTCTATCGTCAATCGTGTTTTATTCCATTTCATTTATCAGCGATTCCAGTACCCAGTTAGCTTGTTCTATCGTCAATCGTGTTTTATTCCATTTCATGTATCAGCGATTCCAGTAGCAAGTTAGCTTGTTCTATCGTCAATCGTGTTTTATTCCATTTCATGTATCAGCGATTCCAGTAGCCAGTTAGTTTGTTCGATCGTCAATCGTGTTTTATTACATGTGTGTATTCCATCATGAATGCTGTCATTAAGCTAAACAATACTACTGAAGTTGCATCTTCGTTGTTGTTAAAATATTCAATCAAATATGGTACTCCAATTGTGTGGTTCAGAAAATGTTTTAAGTTTCCTATTTTGTAAATAACTTTCTGAATTTATCATTCTATTATCACATTCTCTTGTGCCTATTAACCCTTTCAACACCACAGGCCTCTAAATAGGCTTATGAAAAGTGTAGATCCAGATGAGCCGACTCGTAACGAGCCGCCTCATCAGGATCTGCACTTTTTTGCCAGTAATAATTATTACTATTTTTAGATAAAATTACCCATTTTGATAAATGAACTGATCCAAATGTAATTTTGTTATTAATTTATTGGTCTAAAAATATCATGGACTAGTCCATGTCAGTTACTTGGGGTTGAAAGGGTTAAAGGTGTTCATTTAATTTGCTCACATTTATCGTTCCATAACAGTTCGAACACGTAGAATGTATATTATTTATATTTTATATGGGTACTGCAAGTGATATATAATGTATGCAAATATTGGCACCAATGACTGTTCCACTATAATGTCAAATATCTATGTTTGCATAAATTATTAGTTTGTTTACATTGTTTAAAATTAGTTTCCATATTCCTAACGTTCAACTTGTCTTTTGTCCATTTAATGTTGCCTATGTTTATTCAAAATGTTTTTATTTTTCAATCTATAGGCATTCTATGTTTTAATCAGCTTTAGTCCAGGACAACCTTGCCGAATTCCTCTTGTTGCTAAACAAAGACCGATTTGATTTCCAACCACGATATATAATATATATAAATATGTAATTATATTAGCATAGATTAATTAGCACATTTTTGAAAAGATGTCTTAAGACAGAATTATAGTATCACGTCGAATAAACCATTCAATTATATTGCAACATGCTTTCGGAAAGTTAAAACAGTTATTATAATGCATCCATTTATTTCACTGTGTTGTTTTTTGCATTCGTTTGATATTAAAACATATAATTTTGTTCCTAGTACATCCTTGTTTATTCATACTAATAATAAACTGAGACATTATGTCCTTCATAGCAAGAACTGGTGCTGCTATTTTGTAATAATAGACTGCGACATGCTGTCCTTCCTAGCAAGAACTGGTGCTGCTATTTTGTAATAATAGACTGAGACATGCTGTCCTTCCTAGCAAGAACAAGTGCTGCTATTTTGTAATAATAGACTAGGACATTATGTCCTTCCTAGCAAGAACTGGTGCTGCTATTTTGTAATAATAGACTGAGACATTATGTCCTTCCTAGCAAGAACTGGTGCTGCTATTTTGTAATAATAGACTGAGACAGTATGTCCTTCCTAGCAAGAACTGGTGCTGCTATTTTGCAATAATAGACTGAGACATTATGTCCTTCCTAGCAAGAACTGGTGCTGCTATTTTGTAATAATAGACTGAGACATTATGTCCTTCCTAGCAAGAACTGGTGCTGCTATTTTGCAATAATAGACTGAGACAGTATGTCCTTCCTAGCAAGAACTGGTGCTGCTATTTTGTAATAATAGATTGAGACATGCTGTCCTTCCTAGCAAGAACTGGTGCTGCTATTTTGTAATAATAGACTGAGACAGTATGTCCTTCCTAGCAAGAACTGGTGCTGCTATTTTGTAATAATAGACTGAGACAGTATGTCCTTCCTAGCAAGAACTAGCACTGCTATTTTGTAATAATAGACTGAGACATGCTGTCCTTCCTAGCAAGAACAAGTGCTGCTATTTTGTAATAATAGACTGAGACATTATGTCCTTCCTAGCAAGAACTGGTGCTGCTATTTTGTAATAATAGACTGAGACATTATGTCCTTCCTAGCAAGAACTGGTGCTGCTATTTTGTAATAATAGACTGAGAAATGATGTCCTTCCTAGCAAGAACTGGTGCTTCTATTTTGCAATAATAGACTGAGACAATAATTATGTCCTTCCTAGCAAGAACTAGCACTGCTATTTTGTAATAATAGACTGAGACATGCTGTCCTTCCTAGCAAGAACTAGCGCTGCTATTTTGTAATAATAGACTGAGACATGCTGTCCTTCCTAGCAAGAACTTGTGCTGCTATTTTGTAATAATAGACTGAGACATGCTGTCCTTCCTAGCAAGAACTAGCGCTGCTATTTTGTAATAATAGACTGAGACATTATGTCCTTCCTAGCAAGAACTTGTGCTGCTATTTTGTAATAATGTCCTTCCTAGCAAGAACTTGTGCTGCTATTTTGTAATAATAGACTGATTTCAATAACAGTATCTTATTTATATCAATAACAGTATCTTATTTATATCAGTAACAGTGTCTTATATATCTCAATAACAGTATCTTATATATATCGGTAACAGTATCGTATTTATATCAATAACAGTATCTTATATATATCAGTAACATTATCTTATTTATATCAATAACAGTATCGTATTTATATCAGTAACATTATCGTATATATAGCAATAACAGTATCTTATTTATATCAGTAACAGTGTCTTATAAATCTCAATAACAGTATCTTATATATAGCAGTAACATTATCTTATTTATATCAATAACAGTATCTTATTTATATCAGTAACATTATCTTATATATAGCAATAACAGTATCTTATATATATCAATAACAGTATCTTATATATATATCAGTAACAGTATCTTATATATATCAATAACAGTATCTTATATATATCAGTAACATTACCTTATTTATATCAGTAACAGTATCTTATATATATCAGTAACAGTATCTTATTTATATCAGTAACATTATCTTATATATATCAATAACATTATCTTATTTATATCAGTAACAGTATCTTATATATATCAATAACAATATCTTATTTATATCAATAACAGTATCTTATATATATCAGTAACAGTATCTTATATATATCAATAACAGTATCTTATATATATCGGTAACATTATCTTATATATATCAGTAACATTATCTTATATATATATATCGGTAACATTATCTTATATATATATATCGGTAACAGTATCTTATATATATATCAATAACAGTATCTTATATATATCAATAACAGTATCTTATATATATCGGTAACATTATCTTATATATATCGGTAACATTATCTTATATATATATATCGGTAACATTATCTTATATATATATATATCGGTAACAGTATCTTATATATATATATCGGTAACATTATCTTATATATATCGGTAACAGTATCTTATATATATATATCAATAACAGTATCTTATATATATCAGTAACAGTATCTTATATATATCAGTAACAGTATCTTATATATATCGGTAACATTATCTTATATATATCGGTAACATTATCTTATATATATATATATATATATCGGTAACATTATCTTATATATATATCGGTAACAGTATTTATATATATCGGTAACATTATCTTATATAATATATCGGTAACAGTATCTTATATATATCGGTAACAGTATCTTATATATATATATCGGTAACATTATCTTATATATATATATCGGTAACATTATCTTATATATATATATCGGTAACAGTATCTTATATATATATATCGGTAACATTATCTTATATATATATATCGGTAACATTATCTTATATATATATATCGGTAACATTATCTTATTTATATATATCGGTAACATTATCTTATATATATATAAATATCGGTAACAGTATCTTATATATATCGGTAACATTATCTTATATATATATCGGTAACATTATCTTATATATATATATCGGTAACAGTATCTTATATATATATATCGGTAACATTATCTTATATATATCAGTAACATTATCTTATATATATATATCAGTAACATTATCTTATATATATCAATAACAGTATCTTATATATATCAATAACATTATCTTATATATATCAGTAACATTATCTTATATTATATATCAGTAACATATCTTATATATATCGGTAACAGTATCTTATTATATATATATCAGTAACAGTATCTTTATATATATATCGGTAAAACATTATATTATATATCAGTAACAGTATCTTATATATATCAGTAACAGTATCTTATAAATTATATCGGTAACATTATCTTATATATATATATCGGTAACATTATCTTATATATATATCAGTAACAGTATCTTATATATATATCGGTAACATTATCTTATATATATCAGTAACAGTATCTTATATATATATATCGGTAACATTATCTTATATATATATATCGGTAACATTATCTTATATATATCGGTAACATTATCTTATATATATATATCAGTAACATTATCTTATATATATAAATATAACATTATCTTATATATATCAGTAACAGTATCTTATATATATCAGTAACATTATCTTATATATATCAATAACAGTATCTTATTTATATATATCAATAACAGTATCTTATATATATCAGTAACATTATCTTATATATATATATCGGTAACATTATCTTATATATATATATCGGTAACAGTATCTTATATATATATATCGGTAACAGTATCTTATTATATATATCGGTAACATTATCTTATATATATATATCAGTAACATTATCTT
>CM026387.1:45747881-45764861 GCA_014843695.1 Archivesica marissinica
GATATTTAACCCATTCAGCACCAAGTAACTGACATGGACTGGTGCAGGATATTTAACCCATAGCACACTAGTATCTCATAGATCTCATTCCCGAAACAATTCGAATTTGAATAGCGAAATTGCTTGCGAAACGATCGAAGCAAAGCATAGAACTGACAATCAATCGAACCATATCACATGACCAACCACGCACTAACAGTCATGTGATCACCTTTATATGCACCAATAATTCGCACACACAATTTGTTAGCCAAGTATTGTTAAGCCATACGTTCTGAGCTTTACTAACGTAATGCACAAACCTTGAAAGTCTTAATTTGTTTCACATCACGTAGAGTGTCACCTTGTAATGGCTTTGTATTTGTTTTATGGCATGATTTCGATGGGTATTGTTTTGTTTCAATGCCATGTACCTGTTCTGTATTATATACAGTTTCATAGCTAGTGTCTTAAATATGTATTTAATTAATGCGAAAATATAGCTACTGTTTTAAGACTGTGTTTAATTAATGCGATATAGCTACTGTTTTAAGACTATGTTTACTTAATGTGATATAGCTACTGTTTTAAGACTGTGTTTAATTAATGCGTTATAGCTACTGTTTTAAGACTGTGGTTACTTAATGTGATATAGCTACTGTTTTAAGATTGTGTTTAATTAATGTGATATAGCTGCTGTTTTAAGACTGTGTTTAATTAATGCGATATACCTCCGAACAGACCGACAAGACAGACACAAGGGTGGTGTGCTCACTCTAGTCCGGAACAACATCAATGCGAGCGAAGTGAAAACCTACCTTGAAGGAGCGGAATACCAGGAGTTCAAGATCAAGACCAAATCAACTGAGTTGAACCCCGTCAACTACTACTGCCCAACATGACAAAGCCCTTGCCCTTGACACTATTGGAGCTTCAAACAGTCGATACATGGTTGTTGGTGACTTCAATAGTCATTCCCAGAGTTGGGGATATGCACAGTCTGATAGACGTGGGAATGAAGTGGAGGCCTGGCAGGATGAGCACAACTTGATTCTTGTCAACCAGCCCTATGATGTATCACCTTCTACTCAAGGCGATGGCACACTACTACCTCTCCAGATCTAGCATTCTGCACAGAGGACATCCAGAAACGTACCGTTAGAGAAGTTGGCGATCAACTTGGTGGAAGTGACCACAAACCAGTGTTCCTCACACTCAGCAGTGAAGTGATACAGACAGAACATCCCTACCCTAGATGGAATTACAAGAAAGCCAAGTGGAGTCTCTTTGCTATTCGGTCCAATTCTCTTACTCGATGCATACAGGAAGAGATGTTAACAACGGGGTGAAATAGTTCAACAGCTGCATATTCAAAGCTGCCCATGAAACCATCCCTAGAGGTGCGAGAAGAGAATACAAGCCCTACTGGACCAATCAGTTGCAGACCCTCCAAGATGAACTCACTGAAGCAAGGAACAGGGCAGAAGAACAGACATCACAAGAAAACCATGAACAACTTCAGAAAGCAAAGGCACAGTTTCAAAAATCTAAACTGGAAGCTACACGACGAAGTTGGAGGGAGAAAACTGCTGCCCTGAACCTTGAGAAGGACGGGAGGAAGTTGTGGAGGCTCACGAAACAGCTAAATGATGAAGAAAATAGCAGACAGAAAATCACGTTGGATGAGGATGGGAAACTGTTGACCGGCAAAGAGACTGCAGACTGTCTCGCCAAGGCCTACCAGAAAGAGGGCAACATCAAAGTCACACGCCAACAGCAAAGAGAGGCACGGAAAGAACAGAAGGATAGAAGTAAAAAGCATACGGAACAAGACTCCATGAAACTTCCACTTACATACCAGGAACTGTACACAGCGCTCAGACAACTGAAAAAGAGGAAGTCACCTGGACCAGATGGAATCTCCAATGAGATGCTAACTCATCTTGGATGCTCAGCCATGCTGAAACTTCTTGACATCTTCAATCTTAGTTGGGAAGAAGGCATAGTTCCGCAGATCTGGAAGGAAGCCAACGTTATCCTTATCTACAAGAACGGCAAGGATAGAAAGAAAGCTTCCAGCTATCGCCCTATTAGTCTCACTAGCTGTGTGGCCAAGACAATGGAGTGGATAGTTAACAAGAGACTCATGTGGTACCTTGAGACAGAAAACCTCCTATCCAAGGAACAAGCAGGATTCCGACAGTTCAGATGCATGTTGAGGATGCATTCCAAGGCCAGAAGGTAGTTTTTGCAACCTGGATAGACCTCCAGAAGGCTTTTGACAAAGTCTGGACTGATGGGCTGCTGGTCAAGATGCAACGATGCGGAATTGCCGACAAGATACTCCAATGGACCAAATCCTTCCTACACAATCGCAGAGCCAGAGTACTTGTTGACAACCATAAGAGCAAGAAATTCCTCATCCGACACGGTGTTCCTCAAGGAGGAGTGATCTCGCCTACGCTGTTCCTCATCTTCATCGATGACTTGCTTGCAGAGCTCCCAAAAGGTATCAAAGCAGCACTCTATGCTGACGACTTGGTCATGTGGTGTGTTGAAGAACATGCAACGACTGCCACATACAAAATGCAGATGGCCGCAGACAAGCTCACCGCTGGTGCATCTCTATTAATAAGGAGAATTCGTCAACCACACTCTTCACACTTTCCACCAAACAGAAAGCTGGAACCATCAAAGTCGGTGGAACTGCCTTGAAGACGGACAACGAGCCAACATACTTGGGGTGACAGACGGCAGACATGGAAGCCACATATCCAGAAAGCAGAGGCCAAAGCCAAGCGCAAGCTTGCAATCCTTCGGAAACTTGCTGGCACCACATGGGGTGCCAATGATTACATCCTGAAGACTATATACCAAGGTGTGGTCAGGCCTCACCTGGAATATGGATCCACTGCCTGGACAGCATCAGCCAAGACCAACCAACAGACACTCGACAAGGTTCAGAACAAGGCTCTCAGGCTGATCACAGGTGCAATGAAGAGCACTCCAATCAAGGCCATGGAGAAAATTACTTCCATCCAGCCACTGCAAGAACGTCGCGACACAAGAATTATTCTACAGACAGAGACGTTTCGATGTCAGGAAGAACAACCGATGAAGCAGAGAGTTGAGGCACTAACGAAGAATCGTCTAAAGCGAAGCAGTTCCATCCACCAGTCCAAGAAGCTTGCTCGAAAGCACACCAGCCATCTCCCAGCCAAGACATTGCCTCCAACGCCATTTCTATCCAAGCCATGGTTGACTAGCGATGAATCCAAGGTTACCATCTGCAGTACAATCCCATACATGACATCCAGAGATAGACAACATGATGACGTCAAACGTGCCCTCACACTAGCACACATCGACAAGAGTTAACCTGGAGAAGCATGGCTACACGTCTACACAGATGGTTCAGCCACAAGAGCAGTAGCAAACGGAGGAGCAGGCGTGTATGTCCGACACCCAGATGGACACACACAGTCAGTTGCTCTACCTACTGGAGTACACTGCAGCAACTATGGGGCAGAAGTATATGCCCTTGAAACAGCAGCATCTCTAGTACACAACACTGTGGAGTGTGCCCAGGTTGTCTTCCTGACTGATGCGCTCTCAGTTCCGGATGCCCTGTCGAACAACAAAGAACCCCACCTGATGGAAGCCCTTCGAACAGTCAGCGTAACTAAAAGAACTGTCATCCAGTGGGTACCTGCACACATAGGCATTCCTGGCAATGAAGCCGCTGACCAGCTTGCCAAACAAGGTTCTACCGAGAGGCAACCAGACAAAGATTTGACTTGCAAGGAGAAATGCACCATAATCAAATCTGCATCAAAGCCAACAGTCGAGAAGGATGACTACCACCTTCTCACCAGACAGGAGCAAGTCACGATATTCCGGCTTAGAACAGGGCATAACCGCCTGAACTTCCATATGTGTCGGAAGCTTGGACTAGCTCCATCAACTGCCTGCAGCTGCAAAATAGGGGACCAGACCGCAGAACACATCCTCCAGGAGTGTCCCAATCTACATGGGCTGAGGAAAACAACCTGGGCAACAGATACTTCTCTCCAGACGAAGGTACATGGCTGCCGGGAGGATCTGGGAGGACGGCCCATTTCGTGTTTGCTGCCGGCTTGTCCATGTGATTCGCGAACGACAAGAAGAAGAAGAAGAGAAGATGGATGGCTACGAGCGATGAGCAACGGCATTGACAATGGGGGCGTCGCTGAAGAATGAAGCAAAGACCATTTCTAAATGTGTTCTACGCGGATAGTCGTGCGATTCAAGCAAATTACAGGAATTGATTACCTTTGACATCTTTTTTTGCGCTATGTTTAAATAGACACTACCATGTAGAATTTTGGACAAAAATCCCATATCATTGCTTCTAATGTGAAAGTATGTATATCTCATATATCTCAAATTATATGAACAGACAGACAGACAGACAGACAGACAGACAGACAGACAGACAGACAGACAGACAGACAGACAGACAGACAGACAGACAGACAGACAGACAGACAGACAGACAGACAGACAGACAGACAGACAGACAGACAGACAGACAGACAGACAGACAGACAGACAGACAGACAGACAGACAGACAGACAGACAGACAGACAGACAGACAGACAGACAGACAGACAGACAGACAGACAGACAGACAGACAGACAGACAGACAGACAGACAGACAGACAGACAGACAGACAGACAGACAGACAGACAGACAGACAGAAATATTATACACAATAGGCATGCTGGTATACATGTATTATCAAATAAAATACAGTAGCTATATCGCATTAATTAAACACAGTCTTAAAACAGTAGCTATGGCACTGGTAGCCTCGTACTTTGAACGTCTTGTCTTTGTTCAGGTGTGTTTCCTGTATGCAGCAAACACTTACCTCTTTGTCCTGTAGTACTTGCTCCAGTTCAGTCTTTTTGTTAAAGACTCCTTCAGCATTCCACTGCATGAGCACAAGAAGTTTCTGCAACACGTTTCGGCCAGTAGCTGTCCTTCGCCGTCCCCTGGCTCCACAGGGCGGCTTAGGGTGACCTCCAGCAGCTAAGGATGGGTTCCTTCGAGGTATGGAACCCGGCACTGTACCTACCTGGCGGGTCTTCACAGGTACAGCACCATCTCGGTTTACTCTTTCTGTCATTGCGATTCATTTTGCGTTTATGCATAGTACCGTGGTTTATTAGAATGCGCCGTGCGGCCCAGATCTATCTTCTGATTCAAGTACCTTCTCGTCGTCATTAGCCTCAACATGTGGCTCTAGTTATCTCCCCTGATGTTCCGTTCACATATATATAATGAGTGTTAATGACGTGATCTGACGAATCTGTAGTTTAGTGGTTAACACGCTGGACTGATAATCCAGGGACCGCAGGTTCGATCCCTCGTCTGACCCTAATAAAATTAACTGTCTTTCAGATGGGACTTTAAACCGAGGTCTCCTGTCGGTGCTTGTAAAAGTAAAAGAACCAGATGAAATTCTGGAATGGGTCTCTGTCTGTATCAGTGCACTATCCTTCAAAAATCTAAAATGACTAATCTCTTCAGGAGGCGTCGCTCATATAGGCAACCAGTAGAATAGCTCTATTTGCTTGCTTCAGTGTATGGTCGAATTAGATCTCACAGAATAAACATTGAAAGCATTATTATCACGAGTGGTCTGAGTGAAATAGTATTCGATCATTCACTTGAACAAACAAATTTTCTTTTTATTTGATGCTGAAAAGTGTTTTATGATAGAAAACGATGTAATTCCAACTGTCACTGCCACTTTTATTATTAGCATAGTGAATATCGATGTTATTAACAAGGGTACATTAAGACATTGATAAATAAACTGATGCCTTTGAAATGTTGTTTAAGATGGCATATTGACCACATTTTGTCTGGTAAATCAAAAGTAGAGAATCGGTTCCCTCAACAGTTGTGCTACCGAACAAGCATACAAGCATACTAAACTGCGTAATAGGTATAATAGATCCACTGTGTCAGCATAGGGTGAATCTACTGAATGCTCATGGTGATTTTCAATACAAACGTCGTCGACTACGTAATGCCAACTTATATCACGGGATACCGTAAGTTTGGGTACATTGATAATACGTTGTCACGAGCCTCTCTTTCTTCTTATGTCTATTTTCCGATATCAATGCTCTAACCAGGGTCTATCCTATCGTAGACTCGCTGGAGTTGTCTAGGGGATTTCTCTACGGTCCTTCAATAATGTTCTAACCAGGGTCTATCCTATCGTAGACTCGCTGGAGTTGTCTAGGGGATTTCTCTACGGTCCTTCAATAATGTTCTAACCAGGGTCTATCCTATCGTAGACTCGCTGGAGTTGTCTAGGGGATTTCTCTACGGTCCTTCAATAATGTTCTAACCAGGGTCTATCCTATCGTAGACTCGCTGGAGTTGTCTAGGGGATTTCTCTACGGTCCTTCAATAATGTTCTAACCAGGGTCTATCCTATCGTAGACTCGCTGGAGTTGTCTAGGGGATTTCTCTACGGTCCTTCAATAATGTTCTAACCAGGGTCTATCCTATCGTAGACTCGCTGGAGTTGTCTAGGGGATTTCTCTACGGTCCTTCAATAATGTTCTAACCAGGGTCTATCCTATCGTAGACTCGCTGGAGTTGTCTAGGGGATTTCTCTACGGTCCTTCAATAATGTTCTAACCAGGGTCTATCCTATCGTAGACTCGCTGGAGTTGTCTAGGGGATTTCTCTACGGTCCTTCAATAATGTTCTAACCAGGGTCTATCCTATCGTAGACTCGCTGGAGTTGTCTAGGGGATTTCTCTACGGTCCTTCAATAATGTTCTAACCAGGGTCTATCCTATCGTAGACTCGCTGGAGTTGTCTAGGGGATTTCTCTACGGTCCTTCAATAATGTTCTAACCAGGGTCTATCCTATCGTAGACTCGCTGGAGTTGTCTAGGGGATTTCTCTACGGTCCTTCAATAATGTTCTAACCAGGGTCTATCCTATCGTAGACTCGCTGGAGTTGTCTAGGGGATTTCTCTACGGTCCTTCAATAATGTTCTAACCAAACTATTCCAATAGATATATTAGCAAAACAACCGTTTCTTAAAAGGCCTAATTATCTTCCGTTCACGTATTTAATACGACTTTAATATTTAAGAGTTAATACTTCTTTAAATATTAATTTTTCTAACTATCAAAGAAACAGTTTATATTCTAATAGTGAGTTACATATTTCCTTAACGCCTCCATGGCTGGATAAAAATGCACTAATTTCTTCATCATTTTTAATTTCTTAAATAGCAGAATTAACATCTATAACAGACATTACGGCGCCAAACATCTGTGATATTATACAATATTAGTACGTGTTTATATGTCATCAAGCACCTCGGCGATTATCTTACATAACTGACCACCTGCACTCGGTGGTGTCAAAATATAGTTTATTCCCGCGCAAACAGAGAACTGATCATTTAGACGCGAACATAATAGCAGACGATTATACATAATACAAAATAATCATAATCTTACATGGTTAACAATGTGTCATATACATAAATAAATAAATGTATTTATATAATACATTTCTATTTATATATGACAATAATTTATTCGTGCAAATATATTGGGGTTTTTTATCTGTTGCACAGCGTGAGGAGTGTTTATTTCATTTAATCTTTTATTTAGCAAGTGACTGTGTAATATAAGGATATAAGGTAATCCTTGATTAGTATTTTGGATAAGATAACTGAGAATTCATGTGATGAATAAATATATATGAACACTGTTATTATACTTTAGTCTTCCATTAACTCAGTTTTCATAAACTGCATCCCTACTTTATGCATTCCACAGACAAAACTCGATCACATTGCACAGACCTTAATACAGTCTATACCTTTCAATATCCAAAACAAACAAATTATAAATATGTTTGGCCTGTAGCGTGCACTATTGCTAGAACCTTTTATTTTGTTTCAACAGAAATAGTAACTAATACTGTTAGTTTAGTCATTGTCAAACCAGGTACATATACAGTATGCACAACAAACAAGTTGCATAATTATACAGTATGCCCAACAAACATGTTTTTAAATTTCTTTGGCTGTACTACATACAATGTACAGTATACTGGTTTTTAGTTAAATACATGAAACATAACCTTGACACATATCGAGATACACTGGACCAGGTTAAAAACCAGAGATAAAAAATACATTAATGACCATGTAAAAAAACTCTGGAAAACTGTATCCAGTGTACCTCGTGGGCGTTTCATATATTTTATTGATAACATTCTGAACATATCTTTGATTAATTGTCCATTAAAATGTTTACAAAACGTACCGTATTCTTACTCAAATTTACCTTAAATAATGTAAAGTACTGCTAGAACCGTTTATTTCTTTGCAATAGAAATATTATCTAAAACCTTAGTTAAATATTACATAAACTTATTTCATTCAATACACATATGTACCGGAGATTCAAATATGTAATGACATGAAACTTTCTTGACAAACCTGTACAAATAGATCAATTATTCTACCAAGTTATCCCAACTTCAATGATAAATGTCAGTGTACATGACTAATCTATGAACCTCATTGTTAATAAATATTTCAAACACTACCATGCTGCATATTAAATATGCGTTTTAGGAGTAGATTTCTTCGTATTAATATTAGTTTTCATCTATGAATTGAATTTCTTCATGGAAAGTCATAAACTGACAACAAATGTCTTCATTAAAAAGTAAGTTTTATATAAAACTCAATTTTTAATGAAGTTGAGTTGATGCAATCCATCTGAAGTGCTCGCTAGAACTGATTAGATTCCCCCTTCTCTCTTGATATGTTTTACTCAGTCCCCTCTGATTGGCTGAACATACCACAAAACAAGTACCCAGCTATATCATTGGTCAATACCTATGTCACCTTATGCGTCAGTCAAACTGACCGTATCTGGAAGACAATACTTTCCCGCTATACTACGAAACGCTGGAAAGTACATTTACCTTTCAATGCAGTTTCCCGTATTTGATTGGATAACCTTACTGTAAATATAATGTGACAGATCCTGGTTAGCCAGTGTATATACTGTTTCAAACAACACTCTTCGCGTGCCTTGCGATTCTTATAATAAAACCGGAAGATGCGCATACGGATGGATGTCATTTTTCTACATAGTACACCATTTAAATATGCCGAACGGTTAGACTAACAACGAAACACGATATGAAAATCTATTGAACATTTATGGGATCCCAAATCTGAACGTGCCGGTGTCAAGGTAAACATTAATTCGCTGGAGCCGTTACGATTAGGCAAGGCATTTAAATTCCACGTTGTCTCTTCTCTCTCCCTCGTGGCTATGGATTCCACCAGGAATGAGGTCTCGAGAGTGATTACTATAAGTTGTAATAACTTGTTTCGCAATCGAGCTAAAATAAATGTGTATAAACTATTAATTCGTGAATATACTCAATTGAGGTAATCCACGGGGTAAAAATTGATAAAATAAAATCGAAGATAATTCATAAGAGAAAATAATAAACAGAAAACATTGTTTTTAAGCTGAAAACTATCCTGGATACAAGGTTTTGAAAGTAATACAATTATGCTGCTCGGAGAATATGGCTCCTGGCCGGCACAATGTACTCATAGACCCTGTAAGCACACCAAATAACATATAGTGTTATACATTATATATATTTCATAATTACTGTCTTAATTAACATAGTTAAGCCTAAAACTGGCCGGACCAGTCATTCAACATTGATGTAACCATCCTAGAACAATGCTAGAATATGCAATTCGTGCAAATCGTGCCAACCGCGCTTACTTTACGACCACACTTTTAATATATGCCACATTAAAACTGCCACATGGCCTTTTATAATAATTACGTTTCATGTGAAGCTATGAATGAATAAATGCAAATAGCCTGACAATATCTTACCTGTTTGAGGTACTTTCGTATATACTACCGCACGAAATCACGAATTGAGATTGAACTACATTGCGAATCATAGAGGGCTGATAAATATGTACTAGTAGTACAACTGTTGTTGCAGTCCGGATTTACTTGTTATGACATTGAAACACATTAAACATTTCAATGTTCTACCTATCTACTGATTTCGTGCATAATTGCCAACTACAACTATGATACAACGCTTTTTGCTATATCCCTAGCGCTATTATTTGTTTGTGGTTTAGAAGCGCTCCTGATAGAATACAACTATGATACAACTATGTTTGCTATATCCATAGCGCTATTATTTGTTTGTGGTTTAGAAGCGCTCCTGATAGAATACAACTATGATACAACTATGTTTGCTATATCCATAGCGCTATTATTTGTTTGTGGTTTAGAAGCGCTCCGGATAGAATACAACTATGATACAACTATGTTTGCTATATCCATAGCGCTATTATTTGTTTGTGGTTTAGAAGCGCTCCGGATAGAATGCAACTATGATACAACTATGTTTGCTATATCCATAGCGCTATTATTTGTTTGTGGTTTAGAAGCGCTCCGGATAGAATACAACTATGATACAACTATGTTTGCTATATCCATAGCGCTATTATTTGTTTGTGGTTTAGAAGCGCTCCGGATAGAATACAACTATGATACAACTATGTTTGCTATATCCATAGCGCTATTATTTGTTTGTGGTTTAGAAGCGCTCCGGATAGAATCACCGGTCTTCAGATGGGTAGCTTCTTCATGTGTAAAAATCCGACGGTGAGGGGCAGGCGATTTGAAGTCAACGATCTTAACCAATCGGCCACGGAGGCTTCCGTTTTCTCACATATAGATTTGGCACCTTTTGGGGGGTGTTAATGGAAATCTAGCACCTCCAAAAGTTGCACGAGCTTTAAATCGTGTTATTTATGAGTTCCTTTTAGTATGATGGTTAAAGTCATAGAATATTTGAATATGTACACGTGTTGGATGTAAAATGTTAGTATTAAGGAATTAAACCGTTAAGTTTAATATAAGATTGTGGTAGCCGTAGTCCAGCGGTATGGCGTCGGATTTGGAATCGATCGTTCCCGGGTTCGATACTCGACCAGGCCACGTATGTAGTGTCATTAAGCAAGGCACCTCACATACATTGCTTAGTACTGGTTAACCACTTAGGTCGACTAAGCTTGCCCAGGAAAACATGTCTAAGTCCCCACAAGGGGTTTGACATTAATGGAACATACATACATACATACATACATACTACTACATACATACATACATACATACATACATACATACATCAATACATCTACATACATACATACATACATACATCAACATACATACTACATACATACATACAAATACATACATACATACATACTACATACATACATACATACATACATACATACCTACATACATAATACATACATACATACATACATACATACCTACATACATACATACATACATACATACATACATACATACATACAACATCATACATACATACATACATACATACATACATACCTACAATACTACCACATACATACCACATAAAACCCATGCATGCATACCTGCCAATGCATACATACAGCATACCTACATACTACACAAACATACATACATACATACATACATACATACAACATACATACCCTACATACATACATACATACATACCCTACATACATACATACATACATACATACATACATACATACATACATACATACATACATACATACCTACATACATACATAAACATACATACATACATACATACATACAATACATACATATACATTAAATACAGACATACATACATACATAATAACCTAAATACATCACAAATACATACATACATACCAAACATAACATACATACATACATACATGAATACATACATACATAATACATAATACATACATAACATACATACCTACATACTACATACATACATACCTACATACATACATACAAATACAACATACATAAAATACATACATACATACATACATACTAAATACCTACATACATAAACATACCTACAACATACATACATACATACATACATACATACATACATACATACATAGCCACCTACATACATACATACATACATACATACATACATACATACATAACATACATACATACATACATACATACATACATACATACATAAGCGTGGTGTTTAATCTTAAGTGACAATCGACATCAATGTGAGTAAATTGTCACATTCCAATGACCTCATCACTTTATAGTAAATTCATACGACATTGGTGCGTGTATACATATAGACTGGTATATTTTGTAAAGTGCATCAACAACATAAGATAGGTGAGAAGATAAATCTAGCTCATCCATAGAGTTGCGATTAAGGAAATCCCACCCTAGGACTGGAGATGCAACTCTGCAACTTCTTTGCACGTGTCTTCAGCCCGAGTGGGATTTCCTTATCTGCAACTCTTGGAGGTGCTCGATTCATTTTATTTCGATAATAAATTGTATTATTGAGAAATGTGTTATTGTAATGTTCTGGATCGGGGAATTAACACACAGTTATATTATATCTTTATTGCTGGACATACACGTGTGAACACCCTATACACAGATATAAAAATAAGCACGTGCATATTAAACCACTCCACCTGGCAGTCAGGCTGTATGTAATTGTACTCTGCAGTACTGTTTTGTATCAGAACCGAGTACGGAAACATTTTATGTCAACTAATATGTGCAGTAAGTTTCCAATCTGGAATTGATGATACAGCACGTTGTCGCCTAGTCACTGGTGTGGTTCAAATCGCTCGACTTCAAGCTTGATATCAGTTAATTAGCGAATCCAATTAACATCACACATCGTTGGTAGATCTAGTAAGTTTACCTAATTATTATTTTAATTTCATTTATGTCTTCATTTATTCCTCAAACATATCCAAGTAATACCTTATACGATAGAGAGCATCATCACATTGTATCCCCAATATTGAAGGCATAAATACGGTCAGATCTCCGTCAGGACTGGGAGGTATGTGAGATGGCACGGTGACCGCCAGATCTGACAGGTGGGTTTTCAATCCAGATGTCGGCCACTGTTCACAGGCTTTTTTTTATTACATTTTACTCACCACTGGACTGGCAACATCGTGCACGTGTTATTGGAAGACATTCAAAGTTATTTAATCCATAACGAAATATGACAACAACACATCTGTGATATGAGGAGATGTGTCATCTCACACAGCAATAACCTTTGTGCACATGGTTGTAAATGGAGTTTCCCAAATAGTTCATTCATGAAACAGTCCATGTATCAATGCGCCGGAATATCAGACAAACACTGCTCGACACTGCGAATGAGTATGCCCGTAACCTGGTGAGCGTGACAGTGTGATGTATATCATTAGTTGGAAACCCCCATTGAAAATGTATACAATCAGTCACATACGTTCATCGAATATAGAATGATACTGCAGGTAAATAATGTTTCAACAGATGGACATGCAGTAGTCATCATGTGAACACAAGAAAATGATGTCCAGGTATTGTCTCGTTTCTTTCACCATAAGTTAGCGAGCTGCCAACTCTTGTGGACGGCAGAAACAACACCCAAAACGCGACTTGTTGACATAGCGTCAATATGCTTGGTCATTGTGTATGTGAAACTTTGCCTGGAGTGCATGCGTTCACTGGCTCTAATTGCAACAGTGTATGTTCTGGCAAAAGAAAGTGCATTGAAGAGTTGGTGAACTATATATATATAGTATATACATATATATGGATTTGCACTGAGTAACACATAGGACTAAAGTATCACCATGTTTTGTTTGTTTTGGGGTTCGAAGTCGCACAAACAGCTTAGGTCACATGACGTCTCTCCATTTATTATTGGCGTAGGAAGACCCCATGTGCAACCCAAGCAGCATGTCTTGCACTAACGGGCACCCTGATAGAACCAACACTATTCCCGCAATCCAGCTCGATATCTGCCTCATATAAGAGAATTCGACATCCCAGCTTGATTCGAATCAACAGCGGTGAGGGGCAAGTGATTTGAAGTCAATGACGGTAACCACTCTATAACGGATATTATGAATGATACTTATATTGTACTATGAATATATTAATATGCGTGGTGCCCGATATCATCAGCGTATGCACTTTGCATATGTAACAACACGTAATTAACAAGTTCAATATCATCCGTTACATGCTGGCATGGTTAGATGTGCTAACAAATGCCAGCAATAAATTAACCTAGTGAATTGTGATTGCTGTTCTGAATGAGGCTAATACAACAAGTAGCAACATTTTATAATGCCAGATTGATTGGCTAGATGGCAAGCTCAAATTGATAGCCTGTTCATTCCTATTAGATGTACATTTTGTATATACAATAAGGGAGTCAATTTATTTATAGAGACTTCAATTTTATAACTAATAAGTAACCGTTTTCAACCTTACTAAATTTCGAAGAGTTTATACATGTATAATTTATAATTTTTGTTCATTACAATTAAGCACATCAAATACTTCATATCTTTACACAGATAATTACTGCCATTCACACTAGATAGTTATTATGCAACATCTATATTACTCGTATGCGCAATATGATGACAGGGGATTAGTGGCAAGCAGTATAAACATTAATTGTTTGTTCTGTTGCATATGTGGATACATAATAAAAGTGTCGGCCAGGGGTCTGTCACAGGGATGAACGCCACGGGCATTCTGGGTCCATGAAGATTCAAAATTCACCCATTGGCCGCCCACTCTGGATAGGTGGGTGTTTCAAAATGCACCCATTTGCTGCCCAATCTGGGTAGGTGTGCGTTCGAATCCAGCACTAGCTTATATACCCCGATATTCTGGATACATTAGGCGTATCCAGTATCTGAAACAGGTTAAATAAATAAGAGTTAAATTGTACGTAAAATTTAAATTGTGAATTGGATCTTTTAATTATAGGTAATGGTCTCTAATATTCTTTTATTCTCTTTAATAAGCATTGATGTCGCACTATATTGTATGATATAAGCATTGACGTCGCACTATATTGTATGATATAAGCATTGACGTCGCACTATATTGTATGATATAAGCATTGACGTCGCACTATATTGTATGATATAAGCATTGACGTCGCACTATATTGTATGATATAAGCATTGACGTCGCACTATATTGTATGATATAAGCATTGACGTCGCACTATATTGTATGATATAAGCATTGACGTCGCACTATATTGTATGATATAAGCATGACGTCACAAAAACACCCAAAACCCAATATATGTATAATAAGCAGACGTCGCACTATATTAAAAACAACCCACATGTATGATATAAGCATTGACGTCGCACTATATTGTATGATATAAGCATTGACGTCGCACTATATTGTATGATATAAGCATTGACGTCGCACTATATTGTATGATATAAGCATTGACGTCGCACTATATTGTATGATTTTATGATAGCCGACTTAGATATTAAGTGTATTGCAATCGGGTCTTCTCTGATATAACAAGGGAGGTCAATTGATCAAATAGAGAACTATTTTGCTAAAATGCCATTTGCGGCACTAGCATATAGATGCATGAAACCGCACACAACTGTCTATGTTAATTTAACCGAGACCGGCGAATAATAAGTAGAATATTCACAATACATATAATGAATATACTGACCAAGCAATAATACATTTGTAGTTGACATTAGATTATTTCCGTCATTGCAAAATAGTTGTTTCTTACGTCTAGTATAATTCCTATGGGCTCACTTACGAATGTGTGTTGAATAGCACGTGCGACGGTTTCTAAGTCATGTATGAGATGTTGGCTAAATGGAAGAAAACAGCTTTCTTTAATGATTTCCACAATCCATGCCATAAACCATTCAACATGAGTTATCGCATCTAGAATAGCATTGACTTCCGGTCAGCCGCTTTATCTATTAACCCATTCAACACCAAGTAACTGACATGGACTGGTCCATGATATTTTTAGACCAATAAATTAATAACAAAATTACATTTGGATCAGTTCATTTATCAAAATGGGTAATTTGTTTTCTAAAAATAGTTATATTACTTGAAAAAAGTGCAGATCCTGATGAGACGGCTCGTCACGAGCCGGCTCATCTGGATCTACACTTTTTTGTAAGCCAATTTAGATGTAGGTGGTGTTGAAATGGTTAAGCTACTGTTTCAATAGTTCTAATAAACAATTGTCTAAATACTACATTTGCTGAATATATAGGTGTTAAATATACGTATGTTTACTATGCTCAGCCGTATTATTACAAATATAAGCGCTGTAGTATCGTTTTACAAATTCATGAATTGAATTATATGATTACATATTTGTACACGTGTTATCTTGAATATACGATATAACCTATTGAACTATTTCATTACATATTATTGTACATATTCATATTATTTTATGTAGTCGTTATATAGGCCTACATAGAAACTGTTCCATAATATATATATGTGTGTGCGCGTGCGTGCGTGCGTGCGTGCGTGCGTGCGTGCGTGCGTGCGTGCGTGCGTGCGTGTGTGGGGTGTGGTGGTGTGGTGGTGTGGTGTGGTGTGGTGTGGTGTGGTGTGGTGTGGTGTGTGCATGTGTGTACCCGGAGTAAACCCACCTGTCCGATCTGGCGATCACAGTACCCTCTCACATACTTCCCAGTCCGAGGATCGAACCTGGGTTGCATTGATGAGGAAGCGGCGCGAATCGGACAGCCCGAAACATAGACAAGTTATCAAAATAGTTATGTAAGAGAAATGACCTTGCGTCAAATATGTGAATGTATAACTATATATATATATAGCCATATCACTTGTATATATGTGAATGTATAACTATATATATATATAGCCATATCACTTGTATATATGTGAATGTATAACTATATATATATAGCCATATCACTTGTATGTATGTGAATGTATAACTATATATATATATAGCCATATCACTTG
>CM026387.1:45765861-45853540 GCA_014843695.1 Archivesica marissinica
TCATACGGTAAATCCTGTGTAGGATGATAAGACATATTATTAAATGTCTTATTATCTAACACAGGTAAACCAGCATCAACCATACAAGTCTCTAAAATATCTTCCATAATAGTAGAACTCATAGTATTTGTTCAGATACAAAGGAATATTTTATTTTAATAAGACATTTACATTAACTTTTATACTATTCTGTTATGTAAACACTTGTACATACTTAACCTATCATTGTATAGAACGTTTTTAATAGGTTAGTTATATTTTAGCCAATAGCTGTATAGAATGAATATAATTGGTTTAATTTTATGTTGGCGTCATCATAAGTGTTTTATTTTGCATGTATTTCTGCACGTATATGTTAACACGTAATAATGCTTTTTTATATATATAAAGGAATATTATGAAATAAAATATCATAATCTATATTTTGTTTGTTATTGAACGTTATAATGGAATATAACGACGAAGTTATATTTAGGCATCCAAGCAATATATATGTTGCAGGCCCTAGTGGTAGCGGTAAAACGGTTACAGTGGGTAAAATAGTCAAATATAGAAAAGAAATATTTGACAAACCTATAGGTCATGTATATTGGTGTTATAAAGAATGGCAATATCAATACGATATTGTTAAACAAGATGATATAGACGATCAACAGATAACGTTTATTGACGGAATACCCAAAGATGATGATACATATTTCCCAATATCTCCCGATAAACCATATATGATAATATTTGATGATATGATGGGTACAGAATATGAGGATACAATTGTATCATGGTTTACGCGTAAAGGTCATCATAGAGGAGCTACGTGTATATATATAACGCAAAATTTATATCAACAAAGTAAACATTCTAGAAATATAAATTTAAATTCAAAATATATGTTATTATTTAAAAATAGTAGAGATAAAGGACAAATAAAAGTATTAGAAACACAATCGCAAATAAAACACTTAGTAGAAGCATATAATAATGCTACCAATACACCATACGGTTATTTATTAGTAGACTTTCATCCGATGACTAATGAAAAATATCGATTAAAAACAGATATATTTCCTCATAAAGATTGTATAGGACCTACAATATATATATAAAAATTAATATATATAATTTAATAAGCCTTTTATTAAAGGAACAAAATCCAGATAAACGTGAAAAATTATTAACAACTAGTAATAATCGTTTAATGAAATGGTTTATAGCTATAGCTAAAAGTATATTAGATGATGAAATATCAATGCCTAAACAAACGTTAAAATTTATGAAAAAACATGAAAATACTATAAAAGCTATAGGAGATAAAAATACATCTATGGCAGATAGAAAAAAATTAATTCTTACTAAAGGTGGTAGTGGTTTTTTAGGTGGTGTAATGTTACGTACATTTATTAATTGGAAAACTAATAAAAAAGTAACTGTTAGTAAAACAAAAAAACCTAATAATAAAAAAGTAAAGTTTAATACTAATAATTCGATAATACCACAACCGATAATAGATGTTGTTGTATCATCATCATCATCAGTAACACCGCTTAAATCTACGATATTACAAGCTATGACACCATCATCATCATTATTAAGTGTTGATATGCCTCAAGGATTTAGTCCAGATAATTACGATATTAGTGCATGGTCACCGTTAAAGACAACTTCTGATAGCGTTAAATTACCTTCTATGAATACATTTTTACAACGTATAACGCCTACAAAAACGTACACATCACCAACGTTAACTAATTGGAATAATATATACGATGATGATACAATAACATCAACGATTAACAAGTTAACGGAACCCCCAACGTTGTCAACACCACCGTTACTAGTTAATTTAAATGATAACGATTTATCGCAATACTTATAATAATAACAACTACGTATTAACTGTTTATTTAACGTTATGACGGGTAATAGTAAACATCAATATAAAAAACGTAATAATCAAAAAGGTGGTTATTTATTATTGTCTTTATTTCGTTAATAAAAAATACGTTTTTTATTAACAATATCTGAATTATTTAGGTAATAAATACGATATGTAATTAATAATATTCTTCATTTAACGTATTGATATCATGGCAGGAAAACGTAGTAAATGTAGTCGGCGTCATCGTAAACAACACGGTGGTAATATTAAACGTAGAGTAAATAATAAACGTCGTCGTAGTGATGATTGAGCTTATTTACCTTCGCCACCGGCGAACCATATGGGCGAGCGCTTAGAGGTGGATTTATCCCATTACCATTAATGGCTTTAGGTGCCGGTCTATTAACACCTATTATAGCCGATGGTGTTAACGATATAGTAAAACGTCTTGGTATATAATATCATTATTATACTATTGGTTATCATGAAAGTACCGTTAATAAAACGTTACGGTAAAATGTTATTAGGTTTACGTAATGAACCTGATACAGTTAAACGTAATATTATTAAAATTTGTAATAAATGTCTAATACATTGTATATGTGAATGTTGTCATAATGTATTAAAGGGTAATGTTAATATGAATAAGAGTCATAAGTCATCATTAAAGCATTGGAGTAAGGATATACGTTTATTAGCCAATAACAATATAAGTACAAAACGTAAACGTAAAATATTAAAACCAAAATTAATAAATATATTAATTGATAGTATAAAAAATAAAGTAGAACATACAATATGATGAAAAAAATGGTCGTAGTTCCTGCGTCTGATGTAGATGAATTAAGACGATTACGTTTATATCAAAATGCTAAATTACCACCTAAACCAGAAATAGTACAAACTATAGATATACAAAAAAATATTGACTATTTAATGAATGATCCTAATATAAGTAATACTGATAAAATGCATCGTTATGCAGAATATATGTTAAAATATAATAATTTTAAAGATCAAGCTATTGCCGATGCAGCAACAACAGTTACACCACCTACAGATATACCCACTAAACCACCAACATATGTACCCGATATATTAAAACCTATACCTATGGATAATGTACTTACAAATATACCTAAAAGTATGCGTATACCTGTAGGTAATTTATTAGAACAAATAAAAAATAATACAAATATTACGTGGGATAATAAAGGTGTTGTAAGTATCAATGGCAAAATTATAGATAATAGTAATATAACGGATATTATGAACGATGCAGCTAGAGAAAGAAAATCTAAAACAAATGCTGTAGGTTGGTTAGATGTTGCCGAATAATTATTAAATCAAAATCAAAAAATAAATGTTGGTAATAAACGTTGGAGTAATTACGTAAATAGTAAGAATAAAAGAGGTAGTGATAAAATAAATACACCATCTAAGAATAAACGGTCATCGAAAAAACATAAAACATCTAATGGTGGTTATACCGATGATGATGATTATTACGATAATTATAACGATAATACAATAACAACGCCTATAAAAAAATCTAAAAAAGATAAACAACGATGGTCAAATTGGAAATAATAGATAAAATATTAAAAAATATTTATTACGATATTAAAAATCCTGCATCCTTTTCCGGCATAGGTAAATTATATAAAGCTGGAAAAATATTATTAAAAAAATTAACTTTAAAAGATGTTAAAACGTGGTTATCTGAACAAAAAACCTATACATTACATAAACCTATTGTAAGAAATTTTAGACGTAGAAAAACTATAGTTGCTGGTATAGATATTCAATGGCAAGCTGATTTAGCTGATATGCAAAAATTTAGTAAATATAATAATGGTTATCGTTATTTATTATGCGTTATTGATGTATTCTCTAAAATGGCTTGGGTAAAACCTATAAAAAATAAATTATCTACAACATTAATTAAAACATTTAATAATATATTAAATGAATCTCATAGAATACCTAAAAGTTTACAAACGGATAAAGGTAGCGAATTTATTAATGAACCATTTCAAAAGTTTTTAAAAAATAAACATATTCATTTTTTTACTACAGAAAATCCAGAAACTAAAGCTAGTATTGTTGAACGTTTTCTATGCACAATTAAAGGTAAAATGTGGAAATATTTTACATCTAATAATACTAAAAAATATATTAATATATTACAAGATCTTATAGATAATTATAATAGATCTAAACATAGTTCTACGGGTTATAAACCTACATATGCTAATATCGGTAATGAACATATAATATCGGATAATATTAATAATAATAATGAAATATCTAATAAAGATAATAAAAATATTAAAATAGGTGATCATGTTAGAATTAATAAAACTAAAAAACATTTTACTAAAGGTTATTTACCAAATTGGACATTATAATTATTTATTGTATATAAAGTTATTAATGGCTCTCCGATAACATTTAAGGTTCATGATTTGAACGGTGAGGAAATAAAAGGTTCATTTTATAGAAATGAATTACAATTAATTAAAAATAAAGGCGATTATGATATAGAGAAAATATTAAAAGGTAGAGTTATTATTAAAAAATGTCATAAAATTAAAGAAATATTTGTAAAGTGGAAAGGTTACGATAAGTCATTTAACTCATGGATAAAAGCATAAATATGGAAAATAGTATATCTATAGATAATAATCTTAATAAATCTACAACAGGTTCATTAGTTAATAAATATAAAGATATATCGGGTCTATATAGATACACGGCACAGATGTTACTCATCTATTGCGTATTTGCAGCTTCTGTATGGGGTCTTGCTTATGGTGATACAAATAATAAAGACGTTTGGCTAGTTCTTATAAGTACAATAACGGGTATAGGTTTACCATCACCTAAAATATCGAAACGTAGATAATGGAAGATTTCTATATAACGCTTATGAGTGATAGTTCATTAAATATATATCCTAATAATACAGTTGCCGAATTTAAATGTAAATTAGCTATACCTATAAATGTAAATAAAGAAGAATGGCGTGTAGCTTTAACAGAAATTACTTATCCAGGTGATATATTAATTGTTGTAGATGGTGAACAATATTTTGATCTTACATTACCCGATGATATAGAAGTTTTAGAACAAGGCCCTTATAGAGGTAATATACCTCTAGGTTTTTATGATACACCATTACAATTTATGCAAATGATAAATGCTTGTATACATGATATATTACATCGTGTAATTAAAATTAGAATATCGGCTGTAATAGATAGAATACTTGAAATGGATGATGTACTTAAAATATTACTTAAATTTCGTAGTAATAATAGTGTATGCGAATTACATACAATACCTAAAAACGTTAATATAGGTTTAACTTTTCATCCTAATATATGTAAAAAATTAGGTTATTTAAACGCTACTAAAACATCTATTATAAGATATATTGATATAGAACCATCACCGTTTCTAGATCCTATTAATCTATTAATTAACGATAGTTCTTTATACGTTTACCTAGATATTATTGAACCTGTAATGGTATCTGATCGTAAAGAACAATTAATACGTGTTTTACCTTTTAAGGTTAAATTAAACGTTAATCATTATAGTACTAACGAATTTCAACATGATCAATATATAAAATTAAATAGTAATCATATAGATGAAATAAGTGTTCATATAAAAAATGTTTTAGGCGATAATATTCATTTCAATGATGGTAAGTGTATATTAACGTTGCATTTTATAAGAGACGATATATTTAAATATTTCGTATAATGGAACAAACAGAGAATTTCTATATTACATTAGATAGTCAACGTACTAAATTTAAATCTGCAACAGATGATATCGATAATGCATCATTTAGAGTTTCTATACCAAATGGTATAACGTTAAGTAATGATAGTAATTGGGAAGTTGGTTTAGTCGATGGTATACCTAATAAAGTATTTAATATTACGGATAAAAATAATACATTTTATATAGTTGTTAGAAATCCTCGATATCATGCAGGTGGTCAACCAAATGCGGATTTCATGAATGTACCATTTGGTAATCATTCCCATTTCTTTAATGACCTTTATCTAGAAAAAATTGATTTTAATTATAGATTTCAAACGATGAAACAATATAAAAAATATATGGATATTGATAAGGAATTTAAAGAACCCCTTAAAAGTTTTAGTAATTATGGTTTATTAATAAACGCAGATGAATTTTTTTATAAGTCAGTAAAAATGTATCAAGAATTTTCTATGAAATATGGATCTATAATTAATTTTAAAGGTCCTAAACAAGATAATTACTCTAATAGGAATTGGAGTAATCATTGTTCATTATTTCCTTTTAAAATACCTAATGGAGTTTATAACGATTATAAAATTGTAACCCGTATTATGGAGGATATATGGAATAATGCGTTTAGTGTAACTTTATTTCCTTGGTTGTATTATTATATGTTACAACCAACAATTAGACAACGTGGAGTTACTCTAGGTTGGCATTATAATGATAACACTTATTTTATGTTTTATAAAAAACAAGCTTTAGCTTTAACGGCTAATACTAATGGACAATTTGGACTTCTTGTACCCGCATTATTAGGTAATATGTTAGGTATAGATCCTTGTCAAGAAGTTGTTAATATGCATGATAATATGGTTTCTATGGATTCATATGATCAAAAACATACAATACCTAATAAACCCCATTATTTTGTATTCCCTAAAATGGATTGTTTCGTTCATAAACCATATTTATAGTTAGGTCTTACTAATCTATACGTATATACAAATATTATAGATTTTTGTATAGTTGGTTCTGGACAAGTACAATTATTAAGACAATTCACGTATAATCAAGAACCTAATGTAACTACACATAAAAGTATACAATTTAAACATATACATTATTTACCGATTACGGATAAACGTATTAATGATATATATATATGTATACGTAATGAATTAGGTGAGCCTATTCATTTAACTGGTGATGTTTGTATAGTTAGGTTAGAATTTCGTAGAAGACCATTATGAATATACCGGTATATAGAGGCCGTGTTAGACAACGTGGTTATGGTTTAGGTGGTACAATTCAAAATATTGGTAGTAATATTATACCTTATTTAGTTGAGAATCTAGCTAGTAAGGTCTTAAGTGAGGTTACTGGGGGTGTAAATGATATAATAGCTAAACCTAAAGAAATTAAACATATTGCTAAAACAAGAGGTACAAACGTAATTAAAACTGTAGGTAAAAAAATATTAAACGATTTACAAAATGATAAACTTATAACTGCTCTAACTAAAAGTAAAGGTATAAAGGATCATAATCATAATAATAATAGTCAGTCAGGATCAGGACGTAGAAAACGTTGTAATGATCATTCCGTTAAACGAATAAAAAAAAAGACGTTTAGATTATTTCGATTAATTATGCTTACAGGTTCTACATTATGTAATAAAGGGGAGTTGGACCTCTATAGTATTCCTCCAACACTTACAACTATGGATAAATCATATATTAATGATCATCAACCATTAGTTAATCCTTACGATAATACAGCTCCTATAGAATTTATAATTCCTAGGCAAACTGAAAAATGGACAGATCTTATGGATTTAGAATTAAATCTTAAAATTAAAATGGTACAAGCTGATGGTAGTAATGTGGATCAAACTAGCAATGTATCTATTATAGATAATCCCTTACATTCTTTATTTTCTCATGTAGATGTATATATTAATGGTAAATTAATATCTGGTAATGATAAATATCCTTATAGGGCTTTTTTAGAAACTTTATGTGGTACTAGTGCTATTGAACAAGATATGTTAGAAGATACTCAATTATGGGGTAAAGCTAGACCTAATGAAATACGTACATTTAACGATTATAATGATAGTACTGGAGGTTCTAAAAAACATCATAGTAAATTATCTACAGGTAAAATTGTTGAATTGCAAGGTAAAATACATACAGATATTACTAGACAAACTAAATATCTACCTAATATGTGCGAATTAAAATTACGTTTTGTAAGATCATCTCCAACTTTTTATATGATTGGTAATGATTCTGCAGGTTGTAAAATTGAAATTGTAAAAGCTGTTATGAAAGTTCGTACAGTATCTTTAGATCCTAATGTTTGGATATCTTTAAATAATGCACTTAGATCTACACCTATGAAAATACCTATTAAACTTGTTGATATTAACGTATTTACCGTTATGAATGGTCTAGTATCTAAAATAGAATCTAATCTAATACATGGTCAAATACCTAAACGTATTATTATAGGCCAAGTTAAAAACTCTATTATGAATGGTGATATTACACATTCACCATTTTCTTTTAATCATTTTAATATTTCAAAATTAAAAGTTACTGTTAATGGTTCTAGTATAGACGCTAATCCTTTATATATGGATTGGTCAAATGATAATACTAAAGTATGTCAAAGTTATAGATCATTTTGGAAAGGTCTTGGTATTGAACATGGTAAAGATCTTTTTGTATATCCAATATCTGTATATAAAAATAACCATACTCTATGGACCGTTGATTTTACACCTGATTTAGGATGTGAAGAAGGTCATCTTCATCCTATTAAAAATGGTAATATAGAATTTGATATGGAATGGAGAGAAGCTTTAGATGCACCTATAAATGTTATTGTTTATGCCGAATATGATGATTTGATAATGATTGATGGACTACGTAATGTTATTACGTCTTAAATAATTATGGATACTCATACTTTACAATATATTTTAGATACTGTTTTTCCATCATTAAATGGTGTTGTATGCGCTAGAGATCAGTTATTAACTATTAATAAATGTCGTAAATGTTATATAGTTAATACAGATCCTATTTCTAAACCTGGTCTTCATTGGATTTTAATTATATGTACTACATCATTTAATTGTTATTATTTTGATTCTTTTGGGGGTTATAACCCTATACATAAAGATATTGCTAATTTTTTAAATATTAATAGTTTAAAAGTTAGTAGAAATAGAAATCGTTTTCAATCTGATTCTACACAATTATGTGGCGTTTATTGTTTATATGTATTATATAGTCTTATAAAACATAAACAAACGTTTTCTCATATAATACTTAATACTTTCAGTTTTACAAATTATTTACAAAATGATACTTTATTAACTAAGTGGTTTCAAAAGTTTTCACACGAACACTTGAAATTACATCACAATGTTAAAAGTGACGTTTGTCAAACTTGTAATTCAAGATTGTAGGCGTTACTTATTATTACGTATATATATTAACTGTTACTAATAATCTTAAAGCTTTTTTTCATTACATTTTAATTATGAGCTATTTCGAATTATGGGGTGAAGAATGTAGTATATGTTTACAAACAGATAATGATTTTTATTTTAATAATGAATGTCAATGCTACCATCTTATTTGTTTATCTTGTATAATTAAACTTTGTAAATGTCCTTTTTGTAGACATACATTTAGTATTGATACATTTAATTTTAAATGTTATTTAAATAATTTACTCAATGAATTTTCTAATGATTATGTAACTGCTGCTCAATATTGAGATTTAACTACTAGAGAATTTGAATTGTGGGTTTCTAACAATTAACCAATGATATACAGACACTTGAAGATGTAGACGTTTCTTAGTGTATATAAGAAGAAGAACATCGTTCACTCTTTACTACATGTGTGTACTACGCTGTACAATATTATCATCATGACAACTACTAACGATACAACAACTAGCGGTAAAGCTATATTAACTTTTACAACAACAACAGCTATAGATGTTCCAGGTAAACGTTCTATCGAAGAATTAATTATAGATGTTGATGCTACAATTAAATATCGTATAGATGGTGATATTAAATGGAAAATTTGCGATACAGCAAAATTTGTTGATTCACAACATTTGAATCTTGTATTTATGGACGAACATAATAACATTGTATCTACACAGAATATTCCAGGATGTGTTGTTGTTAAAAATCAACCGAAATCTGTTGAGACTTCTACAGCAGATTTAGAAGCATGTTCATGTATTACATGCGCTTTTCTACGTAGGAAATGTAACGAACTTGAACATGTAGACGAAAATTCGAAATTTGATCTTAATACAGATCCAATACTAACGGCTGATATGATTAAACAAGAACCTATCGTTATTGATGTTAATAATGATAGTGATGATGATGTACTCATTATCGAACAAATTAAATCTGAACCAGATGTTATCGTTGTACAAGATGAACCTAATATTGTACATTGGGATGATACAACCGTCGATAATACCGTTCAAGAAGCTACAAAACGTTGGAACTCTGTTAAACAAACAGTTAAAAGATGTTGGCAGGATCGTCTAGATGGTCTACATCATCAAATTACGACTACAGATAATTCGAAATCGTGGAAAAACAGAATTGAACAAGTTAGGAAACATAATCGTATTGCTACACAGAATGATCGTGATGTTTATAAATATTTAAGGCGTAGTGCAAGAATTGCTGCACAAAAAGAGTGAACAAAATCTATCTACAAGAACTGAACAATTACACACTAAGTTACGTTCTATAGAACATTATGATGAACTGAACTGAACATTTATTATATGTGCTTTTTATTATGCTTGTATATCATGTATACAATCTGCGTTAGACAATAGCTTTATAAAATAAAAAACATGTATGAAATTTTATATTATACTTATGTTTTATTTTTACTAATATACTAAAAATATATTAGTAGGTGTGGGATTCGAGCCCACGAGGATATTATCCATTAGAACTTAAGTCCAACGCATTAACCACTCGGCCAACGTACTATATGGATAATACTATGAAGACATATAGACTATGAAGAAATGACTGGATAAAAACTGTGACTTATAGACTATGAAGATTTTAAGACATTAGACTGGAAAAAAAATTTAAAAATATATTTAATTTATATATATTTGTATATATATAAAATAAATATTTATTTTTTTATTACACAAAATTTTAATATATTAAATAAATATTTAATTTTAATAAATTAAAACTTATAGAGCAAATTTTATTTTATTTATTTTGCTCTATAAGTTTTTGCTCTAAACTATCCTGCCTCCCAATACTACTATCGTACCTCACTAAGTTCATACCAAGGTGCACTGCATACCTGCTACGTCGGCAGAACACTCATGTAGATGGTTCTGTAGAATCCATGGGCTTTCCCGTGGCGTGGGTGGAGGACACTATTAATCAGTTACCGATACTGACCAGCCATGCCTTTTTGTCTCCACAGTACTCCAGTTGTAACTCGACCATGATTATAATATTCAGTGTACTTATCCATCGCCCTACTACTAGAATTACAATGGTTTCTGTATCTTGACACAGCTATTTTCTCCCCATCTATGACTACCAATTCATTTAACAAGACTTTAAATCACATGTTACTCAACACTCGGTTCGAATCCTCCTGGGGTTGTCGAAGTCTTTCATGTTAGGAAGCAATCCATCTGACCTACCGAAGGTCGGTATTTCCTTGCGGAAGCCCACTCGTGCCTGAAATACTGCTCGTATGGGGCACCTATGGCCTATCGTCGCCAATAACAGCTAAAGAGTAAACCAAAACACATAACCGTCGGTGCGATATTAAACCCAACACACTGATACTGTGTGGATTTAGTCATAATACTACAATTGATTCGCATCGCTTTCCTGTGTGATACCGGTTGCCCATATGAGCTAAGCTTCCTGAAGAGATTAGTCATTTTAGATCTTTGGAGGATAGTACAATGATACAGTGAGATAGACCTATTCCAGAGTCTCCTCTGGTTCTGTTACATGCATGGTGTAAAGCACCGACAGGAGGCTTCGGTTTAAAGCCCCATCTGGAAGACTGTTAATTTTATTATGGTCAGACGGGGGATCGAACCTGTGATCCCTGGATTACCAGTCCATTGTGTTAACCACTGTACTACAGATCCGACTACATCTGATTATGCCCTGCTGTATCCGTTATGATTGTCTATCTATCTATCATCCGCTAATGCCGAACCCCTCGTGGGGACCTAGACATGTTGCGCGTCAGAAACCGCAAAGAAATTAAAAGTATGAGTAGCTAAAAGTATAATTTAAGAAGGTAATGAAAGTAAGTTGTGGTAAAAGTTTAAAAGCAGCTGCGCAGAACAACTAGGGACTGGCATGTTCAATATGGCAAACTGTCGTATTGAATTGCTCTATGGTAGGGAGATGGACAATGTCAGGAGGGAGGTGGTTCCAATGGTAGATTGTTCTTGGAAAAAAGGAAAACTTGTAGTAGTCTGTAGTTGCTGTAATTAACCTATAGCTTAAGGAATGGCAATGGCGAGCAGGACGGGAGAGGGGAACTAGGTAATTTTCAATGGGAATAGCAACAAGATCATTATGAATTTTATACATAAGGGATAACCTATTGTCAATACGCCGTTGATCTATTCTGCGTAGATTTAGGGAATGTAGCATGTCTGTAACACTAGAGGTACGATAGAAGTCAGCCTTTATCCAACGGGCTGCTCTTCGCTGGAGACCTTCAATTTGGTATATCAATGTTTGGGTATGGGGCGACCAGATCTCGGAGCCATATTCAGCTGGGGTCTCACTAGTGTCTGGTAAGCCATGGACTTAAGGGGTTCAGATTTGACCTGGAGGTTTCTACGTAGAAATCCTAATTTTTGGTTTGCTTTCTTTGTTGACCTTTTTATGTGAGTGTCCCACGACAGGTTATTTGAGATATCCACGCCAAGGTATTTGGCTGAAGTGACCGACTCAAGTAGGACTCCGTGGAGTTTATATTTGCTGGTAATAGGATGCTTCCTTCTGGTGACTTGGATAACTTGACATTTGGAGGGGACAAATTCCATGTCCCACTCCAACTCCAACTCTTCTAATCTCTTAAGATCGTTTTGGAGTGTGACCGATTCATTTGCAGATGTCAGTGATAGATAGACTGCAGTATCATCTGCAAAGATACGGACTTTGGAACTGATGTTTTGTGGGAGGTCGTTTATGTAGGCTAGGAAAAGCAGGGGTCCAAGTACGGATCCCTGTGGGACTCCAGAGGACACCGGAATGGCCTCTGAACTAATACCATTAAGGACAACTGACTGGAGTCTATTATCTAGAAAATTCTTAATTCACCTTAATGTTTGATCTCTGACTCCATATTCATGCATTTTTAGTAGTACATTTGATTGACCTTATCGAAAGTCTTACTGAAGTCTAATAGAATGAGATCTACCTGTTGCTTATTGTAGACAGAGGTAACCAAGTCACTGACTAGCATTACTAGTTGGGTCACGCATGACCGTTTTCCCCTAAAACCATGCTGCAAATGGTACAGAATACTGTGGTTCTAGTACCTTGCATAGAACACATGTCAGTGAGATAGGCCTATAGTTGGCGGGGTTTGACTTGTCCCCTTTTTGTAAATGGGAGCAACATTTGCTGACTTCCACTGGCAGTAATCCTTCGTTGAGGGATTTTTGAAATAAGACTTCAAGGATAGGTGAGAGTTCTTTGTACCCTTGTACCCTTAGGCAAGGCACTTAATTTTCACAAAGGCTCATGTCACTCCGTCCTGGCGATGGATTCCACCAGGAGTGTGGTCTCTCTCTCTCTCTCTCGAGCGATTAATCTATCGTTGTAAAAACGTTGTCGTACTAGAGCTAAACAATTATAGTTGTACATACCTGTTACACCTTCTAGTATTAATCGAATCCAAGTATTTCCTGAACCGGGAAAGCTTGCGAGCGCTACTAACGATCTTGGAACCTCTAAGAAATTAGGTATTGACATGGAACAACTATTGTTTTCTAAATAAGTGTTCCGTTCAACACTATCAAGAATCTTAGCTAGTTTATCACTGAATTTATCTGTAGAAAAACATTGTTCTGGTAGCATGGTGGGTAGTTTGTCATCTATGGGTACAAATAGATATCTAACAAGTAATTGGTTACAACTAGTATGGCTTGTGGTATTTGTTAGAACTGCATTAGATGCTCTGTTACTGTTGCTTCTGAAGAATGTTATATTATGAGGTTCGCCTCCATAGTTGTGGTTAGGGTTTGAAATTGTAGTGATAAAACTGCCATTCGTAGACATAGTAGGCATCACTATGTTATTCCTTGTATCAGACGAGCTAGGCGCATCATGAACACGACTGGAAACATCAATTGGTATCTTTTCTACCGAGCATGTAAAACATGTGTTTGCAGATTTGAAAACTTGCCTTTGTCCTATCACTAATAATACGACGATTGAAATGCATATAAATAGAAATACACGTCCATTCATATTTGATTTCTTTCTAATTCTTGCTGTCGGCTTCTTTGTTTTGCGCAACACGGGCACCTCTCACACTTGTATGTGGTTCCTCTCACACCTGTGTATCGGATTATTTTCTTTTAATGTCTAGCGTTTGAACTCCATTGTGTCTGCAAATAAAACAGGAAGTGCTAAAGAATACACAATTGTACATTCATCCTGATGCAGCAAGGTCAACTTCACGTATGTAGAATTAATAACAAATTAATAATGCATATGTATTTAAATGTTGCACGATTAGAAATAAAAACATATTTACAAAGTTAGCAGTAAACATGTAGAAAAACATATTTAAATGGTTCATTACGTTTGATAAAAGTTTCCATTTAATCGCATTTCTGATCAATTTATTAATTTCCGTTTTAATGACTTGTTCTAGGGCTCAGCTATTGGTAGGTTTTCATAATATAACATTTTCCAAGTACACCACACATTTTTGTTCTAACCAGCCATTGACTGTTCGGCGATTTCCGATAGAATTCCGTTTCTATATTTAGCGATATTATCTTGTAGAAAAGAGTTGTCGTTCTTCAAATCTACACCCTCATAAAAGTGGGTGTAAGTAGATCGGAAATCCAGTTTCCCCAGGCTGTTATTTTGCCAGAAGTTAAAAAGTGAAAAATCAACAGACTGTGTGTGTGTGTGCGTGCGTGTGTGCGTGCGTGCGTGCGTGTGTACGTGTGTGCGTGCGTGCGTGTTATATAAAGCTTAGACGATCAAGGAAAGACGGACTGGTGTAAATACGCTAGTTCAATCTGGTCGATAGTTTCCAAATCTGACTGGGTATAGGCATTATGTAAGAACTCTTGAACACAACTCTCAAAACTCATACCTGAAAGTGGCGTTTCATGTAGATTGACTAGATTGGACTAAAATGGACGTAAGTTCCATCTTTTGTTTTTTACTTAAAATGGGGGATGGGGGGATAAATAAAATTGTACTTACTTCTCTCTTAATCCGTTTTTATGAAACACTTTATCGCATTGATTTTCCTTTGACAGTACAATTATTAATCAACTAGCATTATATATATCCTTTCACTTTGAATATGGACCTCTAACCGAAAACGCGTATAATTATAATTTCCTCTATCATTATTATTTAAATAAGCTATTAGATTTCCGATTGGTATGGACTGTTAATAGAACACTTAGGATTGAATTACGCGGCCATTGAATTGTATGCTATAAGAAAACAGAAGCTGAGGCTACGACGTACGCTAAAATAAATCATAATTGCCTATTATATGTCATACAGATGAAAAATCAACAGACTGGAACCCAGGCTAGGTATACGACTGCGGATTACACTATTTGAGTTATTTGTTGTCGATGTTTACTACACGTACATGAACCAGCGAGATGTAACGTTCCACACGATAACACTGAACATTATAAGATCAATGTACAGTATGCCGTCTGCTCGTATGTGCATGTAAATAGTTTGTGCAGATTCAACGGTCTTTGTTACCTATCATTTGCATACAATTAAAGAGAGTGTACTTTATTGATACGGGTATAATAGGATTGTGGACAGTTGTATATGTACCCGAATTTAGTGGAATACATATACCGTTACTCATTTTCAGCAATAAGCTGTACCTTATTGTAGACCGGGGAGTTTATAGATATGACAAACTCTGGTTGTTTTCGTATTTTCGTATATATGGATATAAAGAGCCTGTAAAATACAATATATACATACTATTATTATGTACAAATCATTCTACTTAATTTCACAATACAAAATAGTAAATACACAATTCCAATCCAAGCATTTCAAATAAATATTTTACAATGTAAAATATCAAAGATAAAACATTACATTACCAGAGTCCGGCTATCAGCTGATACATATAATGTATATATGTATATATTTACTAGTATAGTATATATTAAGGTAAACAGGATAGCTTTTCAACTTATCCGTTTGACTAGTAGAGTAAGAGTGTGGGATAAGGGTCTTGAACAAGTTAGTTGGAAAGTGCATCTAATTAGTTGAGTTAGTTCACTCATTCACACATCTGACCTGATTGTCACTCACAATCACTCAGCCATAATACTTTATACACAATAGTAGTGAAGACTAGTATATATTATACAAAGACATAGTATGGGACCAGGCTATATAATTATGATATGATTCAGACCAGTGATTTTATTAGGCCATATAGGGGAAACTATTGGGTGGTATGCTTGCAGCCGGGTTTGGAAATATTATGATGTACATGTACTAAATATCAATAATTATTACTCTTTTAGATAAATATGACATGGGTTACATTATGAATACTCATTAAAGACATGAAAGTAAGTGTGTCTCAAAAAACATAGAATTTTACCTATTTTTCTCTGGATAAAGTCCAGTTTTCAAGAATATATTGCAAAGAATGTCAAAAAACCTTTATAATCATTTATTTACATCTGACAGCACTATGAAGAATAAAACATGAAATTAACCCAAAATTTCAAAAGAAATATACTCTATGGATATAAACGTGTATTTGTCAGAATTTAGCGGCCATCTTGGCGGCTATCTTGGATTAAAACGTTGATCGTGACACTTTATTCTTTGAATACATGTCTTATAATCTCAACATCTACATAATACATACGAAAATTGTGGTCCCGGTGGATGCTGAGGGAGTGCAGGGTTGACCCTCCTGTCCCCATGTGCTAAGCAGTTCATGTGAACTCAACACATACGAATAGAGATCGTATTTATCTCGTAGAAGTGCTTCATATAATTAGTATGCTCTTGCCATGAAAAACTATCGTAGTATGTAAAGCAAAAAGCAAAGTGATCGTCCTTAAGTAAGAAAAGCTATGGACAATTTTAGAAATACACTAATAAAGTTAAGACGTATGTAGTCATTGTAGTGCCAATGAGCAAGGCACCTCACACACATTGCTTAGTACTGGTTAACCACTTAGGTCGGCTAAGCTTGCCCAGGAAAACATGTCTACGTCCCCGCAAGTGGTTTGACATTAATGGAACATACATACAACATTTTGATTTTAATAACTTAACTGAACATATTAGACCAATTGTCCATGCTATTGGTTGCTTATGATAGTGCCTTGTTCACAACCTATCATTAGAGCTTACAAGCTCAACTTGATATGAAATATGTGTATTATGTAAAGTGGGGTTTGAAAACAAATGTTTAAAAACGATAGCATCACCTATGAATAGATGAATACCGTAATAGTGTTGGGGCTAAACATATTAAACGTATATTAGATAGACTTGAGTACAGAAATAATTATAATGTCGTAAGAGCAAATCGGTAGTTTTGGGTAAAACGCAAAAACATGATCATAGCGTATTTAATTGATACTTTTAGCAGCTATTTTGGTAATATTAATGCTCATTATTCCAACCAGCAATAGCTATAAATGTGCTCTGGAAATGGGATTAAAGGTATACGCTAAATTTAAAATACGTCCTTTTCATTTTGGTTTGACATCATCTAATGGTTAAGTAGGTCGTACTCTGCTACTTAATACCCGTCTGTATCGACACAGTACGCTATGAAATGATCGTATGGGTCGTGTTTTGTGTACTGTTTTTGTATTCGATTTATCTCTCTATCATCATTTGCAGCATTGTATGAACACATGCGTATTTGATGTTTAACTTATACTTAGCGATACTAAAGTAATTGTCAATATAGATAATTAATAAGTTATATATAACCATTATGTAAATAATATTTTGTGTTTCAAGATACCAACATTCACGATACATAATTAGCAGCGAAAGCAATCAGTGATATTGACTCGGACTCGTGTCGGGGCTTTACATCGTGCACGTAAAAGAACCAGAGGAGATTATGGAATGGGTCTCTGTCTGAATCACTGCACTATCCTCCATCAATCTAAAATAACTAATCTCTCCAAGAGGCGTCGCTATAGAAATAAACGTAAAATACACACACATTCACTTTAGCAAACAGCAAAAAACTAACTGTCTATACACACATTATGTTCTGTACAAACCTCAATATGTTCAGCATAAGCTTTAGTATGTTCAGCATAAGCTTCAGTATGTTCAGTATAAGCTTCAGTATGTTCAGTATTAGCTTCAGTATGTTCAGTATTAACTTCAGTATGTTCAGTATTAGCTTCAGTATGTTCAGTAGAAGCTTCAGTATGTTCAGTATTAGCTTCAGTATGTTCAGTATTAGCTTCAGTATGTTCTGTATAAACTCCATTATGTTAATGTTATATTGTATAATTGTAATCAAGATATGAAATATTATCTAATGCTCAAGCAATGTTTGCGTGACTAATATATACAAGAAGTCGTGATAGCACAGTGGACGCGCGTTCGCTTCAGGTGCGAAAGGTCCGGAGTTCGAACCCCGTTGGAGCCGTTACGAGTGTGCCCTTAGGCAAGGCATTTAACGTTCACGTTGCCTCTGCTCTCTCTCTCTCTCGTGGCGATGTATTCCATTAGGAATGAGATATCGAGAGTGATTAGTGTAAGTTGTAAGACCTTGTTTCGCAATCGAGCTAAAATAAATTTGAATAAACTAAAATAAACGATATACAAGAATGAGCCCTATTCAGAATGTATTAACACTAGATATCTTAGCCTACAAAAACTTCTCTATTTGCGTTGAAAAATATATCACGGTTATATAACAAGTCATAAAGAATGCAATTAATTTCAAATCACGGCTCTCGAGATGAGATCAATCTTACGTGTGTGTATGTGTGTGTGTGCGTGCGTGCGTGCGCGTGTGCGCGCGTGTTATATAACGCTTAGACGATCAAGGAAAGACGGACTGGTGTAAATACGCTAGTTCAATCTGGTCGATAGTTTCCAAATTTTACTGGGTATTGGAATTATGTACGAACTCTTGAACACAACTCTCAAAACTCATTTATAAGTTCCCCTATCATTATTATTTATATAAGCTTTATAGATTTCCGATTGATATGGAATCTTAATACAACAGTTAGGATTGAATTATGCGACCGTTGAATGGTATGCTATAAGACAAACACAAGCTGAGACTACGACGCACGCTAAAATAAATCATAAGCTATTAAATTTCAACTTGCCTATTATAGATTTTATTCTTTATTTACGTCTCATCAATGTACAACAAACAACAGTCCGCCTCCGTGGTCGAGTGGTTAAGGTCGCTGACTTGTATACCACTGTAACCTATCATCATCAATAGAACACGATTCAACATATAAGTTTCTTAAAACTAGAGTTTATATAGGTTGATCCAGACCGATACTCTCACAAACTGAAGACAATCGTCAAAATGGTGACGGGCACATTGCCACCATTACACCACAGCCGCAAAACGTCACCATGGGTAACCGCTATCAGTGAGATTCTCGGTCCAAAACAAGACCTACTCTTAGATATAAATGTGTTAAATCTAAATTGCCTACGCTAATCTTATCTAAGAAGTGCTTAAAATATTTATTAAAACACTGATATTGAAAAAGAGCACTAACGCGCTTATTAATTAAAAAATGGTATAAAAAAACAATTATCACCTCTGATCAGATCAGTGATGAACTGATTAGCATAGACTATTTAGTTGGCAATAAAAAAGTATTCATAGTATTAAGAAACAATTGAGATACATTATTTACATGCTAAATATATATATATTACAATCTATGAACTGCATAACATACTGATTTTATTTACACGTCAAAAACCGTCGTTTTTGAAGAATTTCAAAACAGGTTTTGGCACATAATCTTATCAGTTCCTTGCTGGAGAAAATTAAAACAAACTTTTCTGAATCAGAAAGATTAATAAAATTACCATAAATACCCATTGTTTTTCTAATAAGCGGTAACCTAATATCTGCATACGTACAACATTGCAAAATAACATGTAGTTCATTTTCAACGGAGTCACAGAATGGACATTTCCTTTGATCTACACTCAGATTCTCGTACCTGCCCGTCTCTATTCTTATTGGTGCAACACCACAACGAAATTTACTCAAAGCAGCTCTATGACTAAGAGGTAAAAACATCATACAGTAGTCTTCTACTTTGAATTCTGTTTTAAATAGCTTATACAACCGTAATTTATTTCTACCTCGACCCGATATACCAACATCTCTATTAATAGATGTAAACCAGTTTAATTTGAACCTAGCCATTAGTTTACTTTCCATTGAGAATACTAATGATGATGGCTTAGGCTCAGTAATATTTGCAAACATACTTAAATTATTTTCATTAAATACTTTTACAATTAAATAATACCAATTTTTACATGAAACATTTGCCTTAGAAGCCACCCAAAGTGCTATGCGTTTGTTCATACGATGTGTATCCATTGACGATATTTTGGACCAGAATAAACATATGCTTTTCCACTGCCATACAACAGTCGGCTTCCAACCCATTTCTCCTGCAATGGCAGTATTTGGAGTGTATTTGCCTACACCCAAAAAGAACCTCATTGCTCTGTTATGAACTGAATCTATACATGAAAATGTTTTGAAGCCCCATATTGGTGCACTGTAATTTATAACAGGCAGCACTGTAGACTCATAAAGTTTGGTATATACAACATATGGGACACCCCCTAGAACTTTACATTTGGCAATTAAGAGACCAAGGGCACGGCTAGCACTTTGAGCTACTGCTTTAGTCATTATGTTATAATCCACATGTTCACTTAACAACACACCAAGATACATATACTTATCAACAACTTGTATTAATTTAATACCACATATAAAGTTGACGGTTGTTCTCTGTACCGATTTAGGACGAAAATGTACAATATTACTCTTTGAGGCATTGACATTCATTTTATTTAAAATACACCAGTTATTCAAAGCATCTAATAGTATTTGTAGATCAGACTCAGATTCGGCTAGAAGGACAATATCATCTGCATAGAGCAATATACATATCTTTTCATCGCCAGCATTTATTCCAATATCAAATGATTTCAGATAAACTGTAAGGTCATTAATAAACAAATTAAACAGAAGTGGGGATAGAATACAACCCTGTCTAAGACCACAATTAACATTAAACCACTCTGTCTTGAAAGAATTAACTCTTACACAAGATTCAACACTGCAGTAGAGTGATGTTATGGCCTTAAACATTTTACCGTTAATTCCATTTTCTAGTAGTCTCTTCCAAAGAACATTTCTATCAATAGTGTCGTAAGCTTTTTGAAAATCAATAAATGCAATTATATGTCATACCGATCTATTGTACTGGCACACAGGCTAGCTGATCAGGTTGTGAAGCAAAGCGGATCGTGATAAATAAATTCGCAATGTAATGTAATCTAATCTGAGTGATTGACTTGCCTACTATCTATTGTATCGGGGATATTGACGGTTGGGTGTGATCGTGACGTTTTTATTCATTTTATTTTCAGGTAAATGAACCGATTATAATTTCGGATTATGAAGAGGCCACGTCATTTTAAAAGGTTGAAGGTGACCCTGCAGTAACTACATGTATATACTTTTGTTGTAACCCCCCGACAGGGATTTAGATTTACCCTTGTCCGTTCGTCACAAAATGTTTTATGCGTTCTGTATTTTTTGTCATAGTTTATTGAAGTATTTTAAAATAGCTTGCTTCACCATGATGACACGGTGTGTCGCTCGCAAGATTCGGGTCGGTTCCTCAAAGACCAAGGTCGCAGTTAGGAACTACAGGTCAAAATACGGCATGATAGACCTTGACCGGACTGTAACTGCATCGTGGATTGAAGGATTTTAAAATAACTTGACACAATAGTTCCCCATGGTGAAATGATGTGCGTGATAAGTCAAATACACACGTTTTCTAGAGTTTTTCACATTATTGTTTTCCCTGTGCACATTAAGAAGGGTATTGTTTACTCCTAGTAGCGGAGAGCGGCCAGCCATCCCTACACAATCGGGAAAGGTTTTTAATGACGTAGAATGGCACCCGGGTGTACTCCGACTTGTAAGTTCATTATACTTTATCGTTTAAGTAACTAAATAAGTAATTTAGTAATTAAGTAAAGTAAGTAATTAAGTTTGATACAAATTCAAAAAATGCATGTTCAGAATATATACAAATTTACAATAACAGTATTACAATTATATCATACATACATTGTTATATACACGTGCAATTTATAATTTATTTACAGTTTAGATATATAATTATCATACAATTTCCCCTGGCACCGGCTAAACGAAGCATATGAACACATGTGCGGGCAAAGATAGCAAGTTAGATATTGCCAAGACACAATATTCCGTCCGGCAGACCACATGATGACCCTTAAATACTCTCTTCAATGAAATGTGAGGGGGTATATTCGTTATATAAATTGAACTATCAACACGTGCATGTATATACAATATAATTATGTATGAATCAAATATTTGTGCCAACTAGTCCGTGTACCTAGCATGATCTGAGTGCGATGCCATTCATACTAAAACTGAGGATGAAAATTCCCACACTAATATTAAAGTGGTATATTGTAGTAGTACATGCAGCTCTTTGCTTTTTTCTATTTATAGTAACTCATTTGCATATAAGGTAATATAAAGTAGGTTACGCGCGTGCGCGTATATTTTTAGTATATAGATGATATATCGCTCAACTACCGATCTCTTTACTTGTTGCGTATACGTCACCACCATCACTACCGAGCTCTTTGCTTTTTTTTGGTATACGCGTCACTATTGATGACGTAGCGCTCAACTACCGAGCTCTTTGCTTTTTTTGGTATACGCGTCACTATATAGCCTATTGGTAATAGCTTTATAAATAGCGATCTCGTACCATTCTATAAATATAGACTACGAACCTATCCATAAATAACGAACGCTTCTATATAAATATAGTCCGTTTACGTTTACCTCAATCAGCTTCACGAGCTTCAACGGGTAAGTTCATTATATTAATCAAGCTAGGCGTACGTTTTTATCGAGTAAGAAATCCTAATTACAAACTTAACCTATGTACGAATATGAATAATATATATCGTTACGTATACTTCCATAAAAACGCGATAAATTATTAATAATCCGTAATGTACGTTTTAGAGGGCGATGGATTCCATCAGGAATGAGATATACAGAGCGATAAGTCGTAACAACTTGTTTCGCGATCTAGCAATTTTGTAATAAAATAATATTATCCATTCTATATGAGACGCTGGATGGAACGATTAATATAAATGTTCAAATTATAAAACCCGTCTGCGCGAACGTATGTCTGGTGGCAATAGAGGTTAGTCATATAAATAACGCGTATATATCCGAATAAATCATATCGGTTAGTATGACGCATACTATCTCGTCTGTTCGATACATCGAGAAAAATCACCAGCGTAGTAGGTACACAAAATGACATCGAAGTAATTAATACGTTTACATATCACGGTTGCTTTCACTTGTCAATGCCATCCGTTAAAAGCTAAAGGTATGACCAACAACATTTCTTATAACGGATTAAATGATAAGCCCGGAGAGAGTGCATAACTTAATCCTCAGTTAATTGGTCTTAATTGATGCGATGTAGCGGCTTGTATAGCCTCAATGAGAACGAAATATTTATTTCTGTCTGCTTATCAACTCGAAGGTATTTTCCATGGAACATTATTAGACTCGTTTCAAGTTTGATTTATTTGACATCCTGCCACGCGTACATTTTGAATCGCAACTAACATAAATTTGTAATTTCATCACCGGTTCAATAAAATAATCCAAGCGTTCATAAAATATTACGTTGTGTGTGTGTGTGAGTGTGCGTGCGTGCGTGCGTGAGTGCGTGTGTGAGTGCGTGCGTGCGTACGTGTGTGCGCGTGTATGCGTGTGCTCGTGCGTGCGCGTGTGATAAGAATGTAATATTTGGCAAGTTACTGATTCCCTCTATCAGGTTGTATGTTGTTTGCGGTTATTTTATATCTATTTACCTTACCACACGCCCGTCTGTCTGTCTGTCTGTCTGTCCGTCCGTCCGTCCGTCCGTCCGTCCGTCCGTCCGTCCGTACGTCTGTCTGTATTGTCTGTCTGTGTCTGTCTGTCCATCTATATGAACCTTTTATTCTAAAAATCATGCGCAACTTATCAATATATCTGATAGGAACTAAAAATGTCGTAGCTCCCATCTAATTTATACGCATATAGGATTAATTGCAACAGGAATAGCAGACGGAATGTCTGGAAAATGCAATGTCAAAATAGATATTTCTAACTATCTCTAATCGAACATATCGCTCGTTTAGTATTCGTTCCAATGACAAACAAACGTCAACTCAGGAGCGCGGATGACAGTTATATGAAATCTTAATTTCACTTTTGAAAGCGTGTATGCCATACATTTTTAAACATTGTTTAATGATTCAATGTTGTGTTCGAACTTCGAATGTATGTAGTAAAACGAATGGGGTTGTCTCCCTTTCACCATAAAGCGGTGTTTACGTATTTCGTATATGTTAGAAGATCTACTCTCAAATACTATTAAGTATAACTATAATATGTATGTAGTTCATTAGTACATGTATATTTACCACCGTGAGGGATTGTAACATAGGGATGTCCGATTAACGCATTGGATAGCATTTCGTTAGTGTTGGACTAAGAGAATTAACTCGTAAACGTTCCTATCTGCAACATAAAAAGGGTTATTTCCCTTTACTGCATAGCTGTAATGACCGCATTTATGTCGTTATCTTAACAGTTTGTAGACCATTCTGTTCGTCTCTCCTATTGTATCGATGTTATTTAATTAGTTTATACAAATTTATTTTAGCTCGATCAGGAATGACTGCATGTATACTTTCATTCCCACCAGTGAGAGTGATTCATATAAGTTGTTAAAGCTTCTTTTCCCAATTGGGTTTTCAGATCCAAGCAGGTGGATTTTCTCTGGGATACTCTCGTTTCTCCTTTCCAAAATGAATGATTCCATATATGCTTTCATCCGCAACAACGAGGGTGATTAATAAAGTTGTTAAAGCTGCTTTCACAGTCATGTGGAGCTAAAAGACTTGTCCTACGAATCTGACGTCATCAATTGTTCTACTCTGCGTTAGAGCGTAGACATCCATATAAATCGACGTAGCTCGGTGAGACCGACACGACCATATCTTTCATTTATTTATACGGCCAGTACTTTTCGAGAAATAGCGGTTTAAAGATTTGATATATTCTTAAAGTCCCGCTTATGAAAATAAAAAAAAATATTTAAACGTAACTATAAGTTAGATCTAATATACGCGTATCGACGTCACGAGTCCGACGCTACCCTTCATTTTGATCTATCATTAGTCGATATATCTATAATACTGATTATCTCCCTTTAATCGTAACTAAGTTTGAAGAAAAATGAACTTTCGAGGAAACTGGCCTTGTTTGGTATCGGCGGAAAGATCTCGAAGAGACAATGACGAATCCGCGACTCAATTAATGGTCCGACCTCATACCGGAAGTAGTGATCCGAAAAACCGGAAATACCGATATAAATTCGCTATATAAGCTTTATCATAGGACCTATCTATCCGGGGGGTTTCGATACACGCTTATACGTTCCCAGCCTACGATTTTCAAAATGGAGGATAAAAATGGCGGCAAAACACTATCTCGCTTATTAACGGTCCATTCGACTCGGGGTGTGCCATTTCTGTCCGTACCTACCATTAATTCTAATTACGTAGCTAATGTCCGTACACACTCCCTCTACACATTCTCGTTATACCGATTATATTTATTATCTTCATTTCGATCTTAAGATGTTGATATTATATAACACGTATAAGTGCCTAAATATCCTTACACATTGGCATCCGATACTTAAGTCGCTGACCGTTTCCGGCATATTGCATCAGTCAGTCGTTGGCGTCACGAAATCATGTCCAGACACGTATAGACCTATCCTATAAATGAACTAAGGTGCTATAAATAGAAAAATAGTTCGAACGGGTTATTTATATTCATCCGATCAGAACGTATTGCTATAAATAACAATGACATACGTTACTATAAATAGAAAACTAGTTAGATCCGGTATTGTTATTTTTATTTTTCCGAGGAGAGCGTATTGCTATAAATAACAATTAACTACGTTACTATAAATAGAAAACTAGTTAGAACCGGTATTGCTATTTTTATTTATCCAATGACGTTATAACCGACCAATCAGAATCCATGATAGTGACATATACCGATAAAATGATTATATTACTACAATATATACACACTATCTCACCATATTTACGTACATTACTACAAGATACACACACTATATCACCATATATACACACATTACTACAAGATATACGCTCTGTCTCACCATATATACATACATTCCTACAAGATATATCCACTATCTCACCATATCTACGTACATTACTACAATATATACACGCTATCTCACTATATATACGCACATTAATACAAGATATACACGCTGTCTCACCAAATATACATACATTACTACAATATATACACACTATATCAACATATCTGCATATATTACAACAATATATATCCACTAGCTCACCATATATACATACATTTCTACAAGATATACGCACTATCTCACCATATATACATACATTACTACTAAATATACACACTTTCTCACCAAATCTACATACATTACTACAAGATATATCCACTATCTCACAATATTTACATACATTACTACAAGATATACACACTATGGCACCATATCTACAAACATTGCTACAAGATCTACACACTATATCACCATATCTACATACATTCCTACAAGATATATCCACTATCTCACCATATCTAAATACATTTCTACAAGATATACGCGCTATCTCACCATATCTACATACATTACTACAAGACATTCACACTATCTCAACATATCTACGTACATTACTACAAGATATACACACTATCTCACTATATATACGCACATTACTACAAGATATACACGCTGTCTCACCAAATATACATACATTACTACAATATATACGCGCTATATCACCATATCTGCATATATTACAACACTATATATCCACTAGCTCACCATATATACATACATTTCTACAAGATATACGCACTATATCACCATATATACATACATTGCTACTAAATATACACGCTTTCTCACCAAATCTACATACATTACTACAAGATATATCCACTATCTCACAATATTTACATACATTACTACAAGATATACACACTATGGCACCATATCTACAAACATTGCTACAAGATCTACACACAATATCACCATATCTACATACATTCCTACAAGATATATCCACTATCTCACCATATCTACATTCATTACTACAAGATATACACACTATATCACCATATCTACATATATTACAACAATATATATCCACTATCTCACCATATTTACATACATTACTACAATAACTACGCGCTGTCTCACCATATCTACATAAATTACTACAAGATATACACACTATCTCACCATATCTACATTCATTACTACAAGATCTACACGCTATTTCACCATATATACGTTCATTACTACAAGATATACACGCTGTCTCAACATATCTACGTACATTACTACAATATATACACGCTATTTCACCATATTTACATACATTACTACAATAACTACACGCTGTCTCACCATATCTACATAAATTACTACAAGATCTACACACTATATCACCATACATACATACATTCCTACAAGATATATCCACTATCTCACCATATTTACATTCATTACTACAATATATACACACTATTTCACCATATTTACATACATTACTACAATAACTACGCACTGTCTCACCATATCTAAATACATTTCTACAAGATATACGCGCTATCTCACCATATCTACGTACATTACTACAAGATATTCACACTATCTCACCATATCTACGTACATTACTACAAGATATACGCACTATCTCACTATATATACGCACATTACTACAAGATATACGCGCTGTCTCACCAAATCTACGTACATTACTACAATATATACGCATTATATCACCATATCTGCGTATATTACAACAATATATATCCACTAGCTCACCATAGCTACATACATTTCTACAAGATATACGCACTATCTCACCATATATACATACATTGCTACTAAATATACACACTTTCTCACCAAATCTACATTCATTACTACAAGATATATCCACTAGCTCACAATATTTACGTACATTACTACAAGATATACACACTATGGCACCATATCTACAAACATTGCTACAAGATCTACACACTATATCACCATATCTACATACATTCCTACAACATATATCCACTATCACACCATATCTACATTCATTACTACAAGATCTACACACTATATCACCATATCTAAGTACATTCCTACAAGATATATCCACTATCTAACCATATTTACATACATTACTACAATAACTACGCGCTGTCTCAACATATCTAAATACATTACTACAAGATCTCCACACTATTTCACCATATTTACATACATTACTACAATAACTACACGCTGTCTCACCATATCTACATATATTACTACAAGATCTACACACTATATCTACATATATTACAACAATATATATACACTATCTCACCATATTTACATTCATTACTACAAGATCTACACACTATATCGACATATCTACATACATTCCTACAAGATATATCCACTAACTCACCATATTTACATACATTACTACAATAACTACACACTGTCTCACCATATCTACGTACATTACTACAAGATATATCCACTATCTCAACATATTTACATACATTACTACAAGATATACATACTATCTTACCATATCTACATTCATTACTACAAGATCTACACATTATTTCACCATATCTACGTTCATTACTACAAGATATACACGCTGTCTCACCATATCTAAATACATTACTACAAGATCTCCACACTATTTCATCATATCTACATACATTCCTACCAGATCTACACACTATTTCACCATATCTACATACATTAATACAATATATACACACTATCTCACCATATCTACATATATTACAACAATATATATCCACTATCTCACCATATCTACATTCATTACCACAAGATCTACACACTATTTCATCATATATACATTCATTACTACAAGATCTACACACCATATCACCATATCTACGTACATTCCTACAAGATATATCCAATATCTCACCATATTTACATTCATTAATACAAGATCTACACGCTATATCACCATATCTACATACATTCCTACAAGATATATCCACTATATCACCATATATACATACATTGCTACTAAATTTACACACTATCTCACCATATCTACATTCATTACTACAAGATCTAAACACTATATCACCATATCTACATACATTCCTACAAGATATATCCACTATCTCACCATATTTACATATATTACTACAATAACTACACGCTGTCTCACCATATCTGTATACATTTCTACAAGATAAACGCACTATCTCATCATATCTACATTCATTATTGCAAGATATACGCACTATCTCATCATATCTACGTACATTACTACAAGATATAAACACTATCTCACCAAATCTACGTACATTACTACAAGATATACACGCTGTCTCACCATATCTAAATACATTACTACAATATATACACGTTATATCACCATATCTGCATATATCACAACAATATATATCCACTATCTCACCATATATACATACATTTCTACAAGATATACACACTATCTCACCATATATACATACATTGCTACTAAATGTACACACTAGCTCACCATATTTACCTTCATTACTACAAGATCTGCACACTATATCACCATAATTACATTCATTACTACAAGATATATCCACTAGCTCACCATATTTACATACATTACTACACTAACTAGACACTGTCTCATCATATCTACATACATTTCTACAAGATATGCACACTATCTCAACATATCTACATACATTACTACAATATATACACACTATCTCACCATATCTACGTACATTACTAAAAGATATACACACTATCTCACTATATATATATACGCACATTACTACAAGATATACAAGCTGTCTCACCATATCTACATACACACACTATATCACCATATCTGCATATATTACAACAATATATATCCACTATCTCACCATATCTACATACATTTCTACAAGATATACACACTATCACACCATATATACATACATTGATACTAAATATACACACGTTCTCACCAAATCTACATACATTACTACAAGATATATCCACTATCTCACTATATATACGCACATTACTATAAGATATACACGCTGTCTCACCATATATACATACCTTACTACAATATATATACACACTATATCAACATATCTGAATATATTACAACAATATATATCCACTATCTCACCATATCTCCATACATTTCTACAAGATATACACACTATCTCACCATATATACATACATTGCTACTAAATATACACACTTTCTCAGCAAATCTACATACATTACTACAATATATATTCACTATCTCACAATATATACATACATTACTACAAGATATACACACTATGTCACCATATCTACAAACATTGCTACAAGATCTACACACTATATCACCATATCTACATACATTCCTACAAGATATACACACTATCTCACCATATCTACATACATTACTACAAGATATACGCACTATCTCATCATATCTACGAGCATTACTACAAGATAAACACACTATCTCACCATATATACACACATTACCACAAGATATACACGCTGTCTCACCATATCTACATACATTACTACAATATATACACACTATATCACCATATCTGCATATATTACAACAATATATCACACTATCTCACCATATATACATACATTACTACAAGATCTACGCACTATAGCACCATATATACGTACATTATTACAAGATATATCAACTATCTCACCATATTTACATACATTACTACAAGACATACACAGTATCTCATTATATCTAAATACATTATTACAAGATATACACACTGTCTCACCATATCTACATACATTAATACAATATATACACACTATATCACCATATCTGCATATATCACAACAATATATATCCACTATCTCACCATAACTACATACATTTCTACAAGATATACACACTATCACACCATATCAATGTATATTACTACAATAACTACACACTGTCTCACCATATCTACATACATTACTACAAGATATACACACTATCTCACCATATCTACATACATTACTACAAGAAATTATTCACTATATCACCATATATACGTTCATTACTACAAGATCTAAACACTATCGCACCATATATACATTCATTACTACAAGATATACACACTATATCACCATATCTACATATATTACTACAAGATATACACACTATAGCACCATATCTACATAAATCCCGCATCTTCCAACACAAAACATGGATCTTACCATAACATTAGGTCGTCAGAACATGTATTACACCGTAGCGTTTCAGTTTTTGTATCTAACATTTCAATTTTTTGACAGTAACGTTTCAATTTCTGACACGAGTGTTTCAGTTTCTGACACTAGCGTTTCAGTTTCTGACACTAGCGTTTCAGTATTTACCCGTTAACACGTAATTCTCCATAGAGTCCGTTTCAGTTTTTGACACTAGCGTTTCGGTTTCTGACACAAGCGTTTCAATTTCTGACACAAGCGTTCCAGTTTTTGTCATTGTTATTTCAGTTTTTGTCTCCGTCGTTTCGATATAAGACGCTACAATCGCATGTTTGGTGTAGTTAATCTGATAAAAAAATTAAACGCTATACAACAGGCATATACAACAACCAACGTGTGGACACTATTTAGGTGGATCTGTAGTCCAGTGGTAACACGCTGGACTGGTAATCCAGGTATCACAGGTTCGATCCCCTGTCTGACCCTAATAAAATTAACAGTCTTTCAGATGGGGCGTTAAACCGAGGTCTCGTGTCAGTGCTATACACTGTGTACGTAAAAGAACCAGAGGAGACTCTGGAATGGGTCTCTGTCTGTATCATTGCACTATCCTCCAAAATCTAAAATGACTAATCTCTTCAGGAGGCGTCGCTCATATGGGCAACCGGTAACGACGATAAATAAACGTAAAACACACACTATTTATACTAAGAATAACTATGCATGGTTTACTGTTAAACACGAGAAACGACAATATAGCATGTCGACAGTGTTTTAGGAATGGGTTGTTGCACTGAATACATGTGCATATTAACCAATTTAGCTAAAGAATGCCTTTAAATCTTAATGTATATTCAATATGCTAGGTCACTTGCATAAGATATATATTGACAAAATGTTGCTACCAAGTCATTTTGTCCTTGTTTATAAATACATGTAGGCCTACATACAGTCTGGTGGAAAAAAAACAAAGAATTTCTATAGTCAACAGTTGTGTTATCATCTGTGACCTGGGTTGGGGATTTGCGTCAGGGAATCACTTAATAACAAGATTAAGAAATAAACATGTTTAATTCAAGTAAACTACTACAAATATCATCATAGTACATGACAGCAATGTTTCTACACAGATATTCAAAAAGATGCAAATCATAAAACATTGATGAACATAATTTATATACATGCAGTCTAAATACATATATACATGCAATTGCATAAGAAATTATACATTTCTAACAACTTGAGTAAATATGTATGATGTTTTATTAACAATAAAGTAGACCACGATGGCCCTATATAGCTCACCTGACTCATTCAACAACTATGAATATCATTGTATTGTACATTGATCAATCTTCTAAATGTCGGTGGTAGATTTTCGGAAGAATTTGTAATATTTTGAGATGGAAGAATTTGTACCATGATGACAAGTAAATACTAAATTATACATGGTGACTATAGACCCTATGGTTGCTGAGGAGAAGACGCTTGAACATGTTCATTGTGACGACGTCGGACTGGCGGTAACCATATATGTAGTTGCTTCAACACTTGCTAAAGTTTTTCAGGATTTACGCATCTATACCGCCAATTTGTAGGAGTAAACAGATCAAGTGGTTGGGGAATATTTTACCATAATTTAAATATGTAATTAATTGATGGTTGTTTTTAGTCAGGCAGTCAGTGATTAAGCTTGGCTGAAATATTGGGAAGAAGTCACTTATTCCTAGCTTCTTCTCACTATTCATACAGTTAGAAATTCGAAAATTTACAGATAAGTATAACTTCAACTCTTGTGTTCAAGAATGTATGTTTAAATGTTAAACCAAATTGACCTGCATAGCCTACAGTAAATAAATATGTTATTGCTCTCTATCGTGACATGTATTTCACTAATATTCCAACACATTCAAGACACTGTATTGAGTGTTTTCCATAAATCACAATAAATGGTACAATGATCATCTTATTATTTTGCTATGTCTCATCACAGACAACCATTATGACACATTTGACTGTTCACATATGGAACGATACAGTACAATCGAACATCTGTGACCATCTGCAGCAAATATGTATTCCTGTAAAACACAATATACATTGTAAATTCTTGTTATTGTATATACAGGCCCAACAGCTGTAGATTGCTGTAATTGACATTGGCGTGCTGGTATTAGTGTCAAAATCACTGGAATTCAAAAATAAATGCAGGAACAAAAATATAAGTTTTGGTATTATATTTTTTTGGTGGCTTTTCTGGGACTACATGTGTGCACTACAATAACGTGGGTTCTTGGAAACATGATCTGATCGGACAAATCTATAATGTGGACTAATCTCCGAGTTTGTTGAATGCTAGACTTCATGTGTATTTCCAGGATCCTATCTACATGTTCCTGGTACTTGCAAAAATAATCCACCATATTGGCTATCTTAAAATCATCAAAAATTATGGGAATTATAATAGAAATAGTAAATGAATTTAAAATGGTAGACATATTGAATGGCAATTGGCAGTTTCGTGGAATCAAGTATAAGTTTTGAGAAGCGATTAAGAAAAAACGGCAGACAGGACAGGCAAAGAACATGGTATCAATTGTGAGAACAAGTTGTCAATAAATCACAAAGTTGTGAAAAACTTCAGCCAAACACGACGACCATTTCGTAATTGCTACAATCAACATGACCTATCCCACATCATGGCCGAGTGTGGGGCCGTTACCTTTCAGGATGATCATTACCTTGTGAACTTTACTACATCACTGATCAGTCAATTGTAACCCCCCAACTCTCCTCCCCATCATATACAATTGTAATACCCCAACTCTCCTCCCCATCATATACAATTGTAATCCCCCAACTATCCTCCCCATCATATACAATTGTAATACCCCAACTCTCCTCCCCATCATATACAATTGTAATCCCCCAACACTCCTCCCCATCATATACAATTGTAACCCCCCAACTCTCCTCCCCATCATATACAATTGTAAATGCTACGACATGTTCCAAAATGATAAAACATTGTCAACTCTCAAGATGAATATCAAGCATTTTTGATTGGCTGATTCTGGGTATCAACCTAACACTATGGTACAGAATTTGCAAATAGTTTTATAATCCTGGACATACTATTTTTATGTTTGAATCTACATAATTTTATTTTATGCAGCAGTGCTTATTCGAAAGTGGTGACAACGGCAGGAACTTCAGGTTTATTGTTTGTCGCTCCATTTGTGAATTCGAATTATCTTCTCCGCATACTAACTTTTGTGATTTCAAAAATCTGAGACATTGGCACAATTCAATTATGACAGGCTTGTATATACAAGGACTGAAACTAAATTGTATGTCGATCCGTTGCATATTAATGACTATTTCTTCATATTATTATCAACATATGTAATCTAAGTTTCACTACAAACTGTTATGGCACCCTAGAAACCATATGCACCGATTACAGGCCACGATATTGTGATATTAATAGCTTGACACTGGTCAGACAAATTATTAAAATGCATACACAATCTGATGTGTCTGACATGAGGAGTATTTCTCACTAGGGTTTCAATGGTTACACGTGTAAACGGAGCCGTGTAATGGCAATACAAGTGTACTAATTGAGTAACCGTGTACACTATCTTAATTGATGACGTTGTATAATGAAGCTTAGTGACGTAATAAAATCATAGCATCGACCGTTTCACTGACTTTTGTGAGACCTAGAACATGTAAATAATCATGGAGAATAAACAAAGTGTAAACGACGTCATGCTGTGTACAAAGGATCGTGTACACGTTTACAAACATCTGTACATGTGGCAGCCCTATTTCTCACACATACATGTATCAACATTACCCGACATGCCTGAAACATATGCTCTGCACATCATCTCGAGCAACATACATGTCAAGTGATTATAGGATTCCTCCAGCGGTTCAAGATATTTGAGAGGACACACATTTGTGACGGGTAGACGGAGACCATTCCGCTATGCGTGTTAAATATACAGAGATGCTACTAACAAAGGGTATTAAATAATGAAAATAAAATTACAGAGAATGTAGAAGTGGAATTCACAGTTACAATTGTGCCATTAGGCAAGGCACTTAAATTTCACATACTTGTTGTCTTATCTGCCTTGTGGCGATGGATTAACCCTTTCCTTCATAGAGATTTAGATTAGTATACTATTATATCTCAAATACAAACGACAGCCATTTAGTTATAGTGCAGTGGATAAGTAGTCACCATATCTATCCCAACTCCATAGATATTACTGGGAAAACATGAGATTATGGCCTGCATTATGAACATTGGTTTGGCTACATTGTCAATGTATGTCGTATTGGTAATGGCATCAAGAGGTGCTTCTATGAGGTAAAGGGTTAATATAAGTTGTAGGAACTTGTTTCGCAATCAAGTTAAATTGCTAAATTTGTATAAACTAAAAGTGGATTGTTTTGGCAAATACTTACACCATGATGAAATCCAAGGAATGCCATTGAACTTGAATCTGCAACTTAACATCCTAGGTGGGAATGTCCTAAAAATAATAAAACATGTACACCAGTGAGTTGTTTTAACAGGAGCAGGGTAATACATATGTCGACGAAATACACACCCAGTTGAAAGTGTTGTCACCCTTTTTGAATATATACTCATTGAAAAACAAATTAATATTAGTTTGTCTTGCTGAGAAATTGAAGTTTCCATTTGGAAACTGGTAGCATGTTGAGCAAGGAAAACACAGATAAAACAGAGGAAATAACTTAAGATGTATATACCTTTTGGGAGTATTCAGGGATAGTAACACTAGGATATGAAGTGTTTGGAGGTACTAGTATATAAATGGTAGTTCAGGGATTCTATTCAGTGCCGGTCGATCTCCTCACGACGTGCACGTCGTGACCGGTGCACATCCCGCAGCAGCAGCGTAGGATACTGGGATCTTCTGGTCGTCGATCTTGCGAAGGGGGAATCTCTCCAAGTATGTGGATCCACGGCTATGGCACATCAGGACAGATCTGCCATCTCTTCCAGATGGTGTTTGAGGTGAACACTGGTTTTTCGATCTTTCGGTTAGAAGAGATGGCGGACCTGAGGGAGCGGCAACGGTCGTGGATCCACGCTCCCCCGATCTACACTGAATCTAGACTTGCTTGCGACAATCGACGACCAGATGTTTAACTGTCATATCCGTATAAATGCTGCTGCGGGGTGACCAACAGTGAGGAGGGTGGCCCTACAGAGGACCACGTACAGACCAGGCCTTGTCACCCTGGCACGGAAAGAAGTAACCACCAGAGGACGTCTTCATAAGCTTCATAGAAGAAGAATCGCCAGCAAATACAGCAATAACCAACGTAGAAGAATAGGACTAATCATCGTAGAAGAATAATCATCGCAGAACACGGATATAATCATCATTGAACAACCATCACAGAAGAATCACCTTAGGATATAACCAACTTAGAGAATACAGTCGCCCAAATGCATTTATGCGGTGGCGACTTTAAATAAAACTACATCCTTCGTTCTATTCAGCAGGACGTCAGATTTCGCACTGATCAATAAAGTGGTTCTATATGCAACAAGTCTTTATATATATAATAAGTGTTCTTCAAATAAAACACAATTTTAAAAGAAACATGCATGTATATATGTATGTTATATAATAATTTCAAAACACGTTTGCCGCATCCAGCCAGATTTCACTCAAAAGACGCGGGTTTGTTCATCAAAAAATATAATTTTCGACGAGGTGCTTCAGTAGTGTAGATTAATAATGACACAATACTAATGTAAATCACTTGACTATTTCCTGAATACCCCCCTAAAACTACAAACAAGAAAAACACATTAATAAATTGCTAAAATTATTGAGCTACTTATACATGTAGTCTTTACTTTAGCCAGCGTGCAGAGTTAAATGTAGATATAATTATTACTAGTCTACACAGTAATTTACCCTTTTTTGATAATGATGGGTTTTCAGTCATCACATCTATACAGTCTGGTGGACAGTTCCGGCTTGACAGGTTCCCAGCCGCTCCCTCGTCTAAATCAACACAACCAAGATGGAACCCATCAATTACAAATTGTACTGCATCATCATCTTTGTATCATAATTTTGTTAGCGACAGAGGCAATGTAGCATGTTGTCTGGAACCGAGTCTACCACGCTGTGTTTCCACTTCCTCGACATTGTGATGTCAACCTATAGAATAAAAGGTGTGTTTTGGATATACACCGACAGTTATGAAATGCTAAACTGTCTAATCTTATCAGTGATTATTATGACATTGCAATTACTTTAGTTGGTGTCTGTTCTTCAGACTGCCCAGTTAATTGGTTAATCCAGTTGGAAGTGTGGATGGCTTGCAAGACGGCAGCCATGTGTTCAAGCCCCCCAGTCCACAGGTTTTCAGGGAGTTAAACATGTTTGCTACACTCCTTGTCGTTAGTCAAAGGCATATATTATGTGGATTTGCTAAATAAACATTGGTGTTGTTGTTGTATAATTAGAAGTCATTGCAGATATAACGTGTGACTGACATGTTCTGCTTAAAACTATAGGAAAGAAACTTATGCCTTGCCAGGGGTATTTACAATGTCTCGGCATCGGTTATCTTTAGTGTTGTGGATGGTGTAAAGAACAATGAGTAGCTTTATTTTACGAGTAATTCTCAGCACCTCATACTTGTCAGTACATTTACAAAGAACAGGAGGGAGAAGTGTAGCGATTCGGCACAATCTATACATCAGACTGCACATGCCCACTTAGGAGAGCCAACTTGCAAGCGGGTGGTCGTGGGTTCAATCCCTGCACCATTTTACGTTTTGTATGTATGCATGTTCCATTAATATCAAACCCCTTGCACGGATCTAGCCATGTTTTCATGGGCAGGGTTAGCCGACCAATACTAAGCAATGTGTGTTAGGTACCTTGCAACAATGACACTACATATGTGACCTGACCGATCATACAACCCGGGACAATTCCATACCAATTCCGACGCTCTACCAATGGACCAAGGACGCTAGTCCTATATATGTAACTGATATATAATTATATAATATATAATTATATAAGACCTCTACATAAAATATTTTTCTTCTGTTAGTTCGAGGTCTTATCGTTAAATCTCTTTTTCGCATAGCACTTTCCGCCCTGATCCGATGGCGGGAATTCTGACCTATATTTTAAAGCATTTCGGACATGAACGGTTATAAATATTTGCATTGGTGATAAGAATAATCCTAAATTTGATAAATAATACGCATTAATGCCGCTATGTAACAGGACAATATTTCGTACCTGGTGGAAACTAATATAGTCGCACTTGTTGCAATATTTATATGTTGCGACCTTCAAGATAAATGGGTTTATCTCTGATAAATGACAAATATATATCGGGATCTGAATGACTGGTCAAGAAAAATAGTTTACGTACAAAACAGTCCAATGTAACTGAATGCTATGATTTTTGGAAAGTAGGTCAACACTGAAAAACAGGTTCTAATAAGTACGCCAAATAGACTACATCTACCAGTACCATAAAGAAATATTTCCTAAATGAAAACGATATTACATTATATCACAGGCTGCAAAACATCACGTCTGATCTATTCTGTTCGCCGTAAAATGGTGCTATTTTTTAATTGTACATGTATGCAATTACTGAGTAGTGATTTTTTTGCCAACAACGCCCAACACCAAACATATTTTCCCAATAACAACTCATTAACATTTCACCTCGTGGATTGATGTTCCTAAACTTAACGGACTATTATAAATAAACAAATATAACAAAAGTATATGGTACTATTTTGATTTTAGTGATTTCATTTGTGAGGTCGGTCGATTCTATTACACAGATGGGGGAGATGGGTTTTTAGCTGCATTTACAGACACTGATATTATACATAAATAAAATTATATCATTTTAATAACATATTAATACCAGAGGAACGACTTATTAAGTTAATAACATGACAAGAAATGACATAAATAGAACATGTTTGAAATATATACAACATTGTTATACTTTATTGCATCCCTAATTGCTGGGTAAATCCATTGTTACCCCAATTCCAATTATACAAAAGAATAGTTATACAGAATTGTTATTCGTATGAAAAAGGAAAGGAAGTATACATGTTCATCTTTATTGACTATAACACAAATACGCATATTTACAACATGTGCATTTATTAGATATGTAATATATAATAGCGAATAGATATACATGTTTTAATCACTGTACGTCACTGGCTTTGACAAAGCTATTGAATTTTGATGGATAATGTCTCCATTTCACATTACATTATACAATTGTCTTACGAACACGTTCAACTTTCCACAGTTGATTACTTTGAATGTCCATTTTCTGCAACTCGCTTTGATAAAACGTCCCTTTGATCTCTTCATTGCCCATGTATTTGAGTCTGTAGATGGGCAGCGTTCCTCTATGATAGCGTTTGTATATTAAAAACGCTTCTCCCGTATATGTTTCGTCGTACGCTCTAGAAAACGCATGTTTTAAGTGACTGATGGGCACATAATCACAGATTTTATATTTGAATGGTTTGAGTTTGCCATTGTTCTTGCTCTGTGCGAAGTATGTGGACAATCTGACTGTTTCTTGATTGTCTTCGTTGACGTCGGCTGGAGCCATATCTATGGTTCGGTGATAGGTTTGGTTATAACTGTCAGCCATGCTCTGTAACACAGGTAGGTACTCGTAATCATCCTTGTGTGTGAAATAACGATTTAGCTTCGTCTTGAGGGTCAAGATTGCCCTCTCAGAAGTCGAGGCCTTAGTTTCGTTTTGCGTAGGGAAGTACATTATTCCGTATTCTTTCACGACCACCTGTACCTTTTTAGCACGGAACTCTTGACCTGAAATAATAGAGAATGCATATGTAATACACAATTGATATGAAAAAGTCGGTAGTTTTTTACGGAGAAGTACTAGTTAACCGCTGGAGCCTGCCCAGGAAATTTGAAAGGTGTTGTTAGGTAAACTGCCTGCCAGCGATATTGCCCAAAATGGTGATGATACAGGCGTAAACCCGAAGAAACAAACATTGAATCAAGAGGGTACAGCTGTAGTCCCACTATCTGACATTATAGTCATGGTCATGCTTGACTACACCAGAGTTATATGCGGGCTATTAGGCGCATAAATGCGGCTTATGAGGCACTTATATGCGGAATTATAAGGCGCATATATGTGTGGTTATAAGGCAGTTATATGCGGGTTATAAGGCGCATATATGCGGAGTTATAAGGCAGTTATATGCTGGTTATAAGGCACATATATGCGGAGTTATAAGTCGCATATATGCAATCAACTCGCATATATCTAATTTGCATACAAATAATCCATATAAACGCCTTATAAGCGCCTTATATGCGGAAAGTTATAAGGCGCATATAACTCTCGCATATACATTGTTTTGGTAAGGGTATATACCAAGCCGTGCTTGTTCTTGGGATGGTATCACAGGTGTAGCGGGAGTCTCGTAGGTAGGGATAGACATAATCACTGAACCGGCTACACTCTGTGATATACTTTTAGGAAGTATGCACAGGTTTGGTATATTAGGATTAAACAGGCGTATATGACAATTATAATATTAATAATAGTATTCATAATAATGATAGTAAATGTGTCACAACAGATTCTTGAGATCCTTACTTGAAATATCTAAACAAGTAATGGAGCCGCGTAGACACACTGTTATTCACAACAATATAATGTTACACAACACCCAAGTTATCCTAAAATTTCGTTTCGTTAGGGTGACCACTACGGATATTATTCCAACAGCTGTTATCATGTTACACGTAAATCAGTGTTTGGTTTATATTACTAACAAGTTGTATCGCTCTAGCATGGCGGATCGCATTCGCGCTCGGTACTTGCCGTGTGGGTGTCAGGAAACGCTGTTCCAGGGATGTGATATACGTTCAAACCCTACTTAGAAAACGTAAAGATTGAAGATGGTTGATTCTTCATGCTTTCCGTCCTTTGTTCGCGCGCGGCCTCACGATTTACAATACTGCCGTTACCGTTTTGTCATTTGATTTGCGGGTATTGTTATATTAATTGATTCGATAGTTAAATCGAATAGGATTAATCGTATTTAATATCGTTGTAATATATGGCGGAACTGGGTGCGGTTTATGGCTATTCGATTAAAAATCTATTAGGATAGAACAATGGAATATTGATTAAGGACCGTATATAACAACCCCTATATATATAGAGATATGTCAATCCTCTAGTAACGACGTCAATAAGGGTTGGGCCGGGTGCTATATCTATATAGAGATCGGTCAATCCTCTAGTAACGACGGCAATAAGGGTTAGGCCGGTTGCCGGGTTCTATATCTATATATATTTGGTAGGGTTCGGATTCTGGGGTATCAGTAGAATGACAACACACGATACGTTTCATCAATCTATTCAATCTCCTTGTAGACAACAAGGTTCTCGAATGCTTTGGTTCTACAATACACATATATACACACATTAAGAATATGATTAAAACATATGCGTCATATAAATATATATAGATGATTTGCGGTGCTTGGGTTAACAACAACAACAACAACAACAACAACAACAACAACATAGTATATACGTTGGCCCTATATATACTCTCGTCAGGTTCGTGGTTCGTAATAACGCTTACTCTTACTTAAATATATATGACATCAGTAACACAATGGTAATCTATGTTATATACATGTTGTCTATGATGAAACATAGACATATGCAACACAGACATATGCAACATAGACATATACAACATAGACCAATACAATAACTTACGCAGTGATATGGTGTCTGTAACACACTTCTCGCTATTCTGTCCACCGTCCGCTACACATTTAACCACTCACTCACTGGTGCCGATGACAACTGTAAATAACATGCATCTGTTAAGTTATGTGCAATGATGAGGTTTGATATACCGACAGCCAGGACCAAGGGAAAAGACTCAGGAAAGGACCAACGACAAAAAGGACCAACTGAACCGAACCCGCGTACAACATAATGAACCCAATACTGCAGCGTACAAATCAACCATTTCAATATCTCATGCATATCTATATATACCTGAATAATACGTTTGAAGACTTCTATGGTATGTTCTATTCTCTATAACTATATAATAAAATGCTCATACAAAGACGTCTGACTATCATACGATATTGGAAATGATTGCATTGGAATACCAAGCTACATGTCGCTCACACACGTATCCTCGAGTTAAACTCGCTACGCACGGTTGCGTCTCACTGACCATTACACAAGGAATAACTGGTTTAAAGTATGGAGGCTAAAACGGACCCTACTACATACTCACTCTCTCCGGAAAATGACGTCCCGTCATTTACACTGAAAGGAATCAAAATCACTATTAAGTAGTAGATTATATCTCTATTCAACAATTTAGGATTGTTGGCTTATGCATAACCAGAAATCAACACATACACATAAATAAGGTAAAATACTAATTCCAATATAAGTTAACTCTAAGTACTAACTTTTAATATCTAATATAATAACCCATCACTCCTGCTCCCTCATCTACAGCTGTACTCGCATCTGTAAAGAATATCAAAAACATATTTACTATAAACATCAATATTATAGTCATTAATAACTACAACATTTAATTAACTTAAGCACAATCTAGTATAAGACATGCTATTGTTGAATCTAATCTATTCAAACTTATTAATATAATGTAATTCTAACACCTTAAATTCTATATTAACTTCTCTATAAACCTATAAATAAAACATAAAACAACATTAAGCATAATATCTGCCTCTTCTTCTCCTCTTACTGCAAACAGTGTCCTCAATGCTTCTACCTGCATGTGCTTAACACAAACTGCAGCAAACCTAGAAAAACAAAAATATGTATATTATTAGCCAAAAGTACTAGTAGTCAAAGTGTCTAACTTCTAACTGGTAAAAAAAACACTTCTCAATATCATGATTGGATAATATCAATACAGTACAATACTAATTATTTCATGACAGAATTTAAAATTGTCGTCGTCATCTCCGTATTCAATGAATTAAAAACACCTGAGTGCATGAGAGCATCTAACGCATGCAATCTCTCATCCACTGGTCTGCTCGGTACTGTATTCATCACATATGCATCAAATCTATCTGGTAATTTACTCACTCGCCCTGATTTTCTAACTGGCTGTGATACTTCTTCTGCTTCTTTGTCTCTATCCGGTTCCGACTGGAAGTTAGCGCCTTGATCTGAATGGTTCTTGGTGGGAATACCATAATTAAGAATGAAATTCTCGTAGAAGGCGTTGGCGGTGGTAGCTGCTGTCTGGTTTCTGGTAGGGATGGCCATGGCGAACTTGGTGAAATGGTCCGTTATCACAAGGATGTTTGAAGTACCTCCTTTGGATGGCTCTAAGGTCATATCATCCATGCCAATGAGCTCTAATGGGTAGGTTGTCACTATGTTCACCAGTTGTGCTTTCATGTTGGTCTTACTCTTCCGCCTGAGGCAACGTCCGCACTGCTTTACATGACGTTCAATATCCGCAGTCATCCCTGACCAAACGAATCGTTCTCTCACTAGCGACCACGTTCGATCTCTCCCTGTATGTCCTATATCATCGTGCAATCCACTTAGTGAAGTTTCTCTGTATATCGCTGGCAGAACAAGCTGAGTGATCGAACTCTCTCCCTCCTTGACTTCTCTGTATTGTACGCCTCTCTTCATGGAAAAATACTTAAAGTTCTTTCTCATGATGACGTCTAACTTATCGGTCTGGTGTCTCATATCGTGTAATATTTTGTCCATTGTGGCTCTTGTCAATCTGCCTATCACAGGGTCCTATCGTTGACTTCTCCGGATCTCTCGCATCTCTATCTGCGCCATCGGAGTTCCTGGTGTCTCTGTCGCATCTATGATGTTGATGTTACCAACTGGAATCGCTTCTATATATGTATGGGCGCGGAGTCACAGAGCTTCATATAGCTTTCACAGTCTGGTCATCAATCTTCACCATGTCTCCACCCTCTTCTAATCTCCCATACGGGTATCTTGACATCCCATCAGGGTCAGCGTTCTTGATGCCAGGTCGGTATATGATGTCGAAATCGTATTCACCCAAGGCTGCAATCCATCACTGACCTGTGGCGTCTACTTTTGCAGAGGTAAGTATGTGGGTCAATGGATTGTTGTCGGTCAAGGCGATGAAGTGGTTCAGCTTCAGGTAGTCCGCGAACTTGTATGTGACTGCCCGCTTCAACGCCAAGAATTCTAGCTTATGTGCCGGGTAATTCTTCTCGCTATTGGACAGGCTTCTACTCGCGTAGGCTATGACTCGCTTCTTGTTGTCAGCCATCTGATACAGCACAGCTCCGAGTCCTATCGTTGATGCGTCGGTATGTAATTCGAAGCGCTTGGTAAAGTCAGGATACGCCAACACCGGTGGCGCGGTGAGTATTTCCTTCAAGTCTTCGAATAGCTGCTGTTCATTGGTGGTCCATTTCCACTCTTTCTTCTTCTGGTCTTTATGCTTGGTCTTCTTCTGCGAGGTGGGTGGCAACAAGTCTGACAGTGGTTTCGTCAACTTCGAATACTCCTTTATAAACCTTCGGTAATAACAGGTAAATGCTAAATATGACCGTAGTTCATCAGAGTTCCTCGGTTGTGGCCAATTCTTAAACCTCTCGATCTTCTCCGGTTCTCCGGGTCAGTCTAGATTCCCTTCTCACTAACTACGTGACCCAGGAAGTTCACTTTCTTCTGTAGGAAGAAGCACTTCTCTGGTGATAGCTTTAACTGGCACTCCTGTAGCCTCGTCATTATCAGGTATAGTCTCTCTATGTGTTGCTGGTAGGTCTTGGAGAATATGATCAGATCGTCTAAGTATATGATACAAATTGTCATATTGTAGTCTCCAAGACATTCCTCCATCAGGCGTTGGTAAGTGGCTGGCGAGTTACTTAGGCCAAACGGCATTTTATCGTACTCGTAAAAGCCAATTGGGCCAACTGTGATTGACGTCCACTCCTTGTGTGTGTCCTCGAGCTCGACTTGGTAGTACCCTGCATTCATGTCGATGGTAGTGAAGTACCTGGCACCGTGAATGACGTCGAAGACTTTTTCGATTCTCGGTAGTACATACGCGTCCTTCACCGACTTGTTGTTGAGCATCCGGTAGTCAACACACATGCGCAACTTGCCATTCTTCTTCCGCACTAGCACCACATTCGAAGACCATGGAGACTTCGACTTCCTAATGATCTTCGCTGCCAGAAGCTGTTGTAAGTGCTTCCGGACCTCCTATATCATAGCTGGTGCTATGCATCGATGTCTCTGTTTAAATTGTATCGGATCTATGAGATATATCCTGTGTTTGATCAAATCACAGTTGCCGATATCCGTGTCACTCTTGGAGAAAATCTCAACATGCTTTGCTAATACATCTCTCAGCTTAGTATCCTGCTCTTATCCAAGTCTTAAGCAATGTGAATTTCGCTAAACACTTTCTCTATGTCGTTCCTCCTCTCTGCACTCTCTTGCTCTGTCTCTTCTACGGTAACTGGCTGTAATTCACATAGAATAGCTTTGGGAGCTATTGTGATGGTGTTCGTAGTGAGGTTGGTAATGTTCACAATGACCTCTCCCGTCTTCTTGTATGTGTAGTGCAAGGCTGTAGGGGTCAGATCTATGAAGTCTGGTAGTGCAGTCCTCACACTCATGTATCATCACTGTCGTTGGCTGGTGGTCTATCTCCTTGTCAGTATAGCCACGTAGGTTCACACTATCATTGGGGCTTATGATCACTCTGGCTATCTCTGCGCACTTCACTGCTGCCACGCTGTCTTTATTCCTACTCAACTCCTTGTCTCTCACTGTCATGCATCTGAATGTTAAAATCCAAGGAGTGTGTAGCTTGGCCTTCTGTAGGTATCTCTCACCATGCACTCTGCACTCTGCCATCAGCTCACTAAGGATGTTGGTTCCTAGTGGAATAGGTGTCAAAGCACTGTACTGAGTATCTGGTGTAATTAGTAGAAGGCAGGGATGTCAAGTAGAATTTGGAAGTCCTGTCAAAATCTGAAGATCTATTTCTATATATCCTTGGTAGGGTAGCTTGCTTCCATCCGCACATTCTACATTGATGATCTCTTTCCGTGGCTGTATTGGGATATCCTTGAAGTGCTCTGTGTAAAACTTATCTGACATCATGCTGATGCAGCTGCCGGTATCTAGTAAGGCTTTCGTCTCAACTCCATTGATGGTAGCTGTTGCCTCATTTACTTCACCAACTAATTTGGGACCTTCGTATCCTGCACCGGTGCCCGAGTTTGATCCCGTAAATGAGGCACTTACTCTTTTGGGTAGTTTCTTGCAAGGTGTCCTGTCTCGTTGCATGTGTAGCAGGCTCTCTCATCTCTCTTGTGACATGCGTTGGCTAGGTGTCCCTTCTAGTTGCAGTCATAGCAGGTGGGCTGGAAGGTAGTGCTGCCTGTAGGTCTAGTTGGCTTGTAGTCGCCTCTCCCTCTGCCTCTATCTTGGAATCTCCCTCTACGGTTGTCTCGCCCCCTCCAATTACCTTGATATCCTCCTCGGTTGGTATACGTCATATATTCTGTCTTCTTTCCCTCTTGACATTTCCCCAGGCTGTCTATTCTAGCCATAGTAGTCTTCCTCATCTCTTCCATCTGCTCAGCCATAGCTTTCAACAGTTCGTTGTCCTTCACCTCATCTTCCTTATTGACAGCTGGCTTATATGGCTTTGCCTTTGGTTCCTCACTTACGTCGCCCTTCAACTCTGCTTCTATCTTCCTAAGTTCTATCAGGAATCTGTCATTATCTTCCAATGTGCTGTACTGGAAGATGGTCATTTGCTTCAAGTGCTTGTTATCTGTCCTCTTCATTGCCTTGAGGTTGCAGGCTCTAGTAAACAACTCTTCAAGTCTGGAAGCATAGGTGGTTATCGATTCACCTGTCTGTTGTCTACATGAGTAAAACAACTTCATGATGGTCTCAGATGTTTCGATAATTCCAAATGTACTATTAAGCTTAAGCATTATCTCCTGGCTTGTGGCCTCTGCTCCTAATCTCCTGATTATATCACCTGCTTGTCCCTCCACGACGTATTCCAAGCAGTATCTGTGTATCGGTGAAGGACTTCGAAGCACACACAACTTCAAATTTAAAAGTATCGAATGACACTTCACCTTTGTTATCAGTCCCAACAAATGTAGATATCTTAGGGTAATGATAATTTCCTTTATGCATATCCTGTTGCATCTCCATCCTAGTATGCACAGGTTTTCTATCCTCCTTAACTCCTCCCATGTTGCTCATAAATGAAGCCAATTCTTCCTCCTTTGAAGAAACAGGTCTCCTTGTCAACCTCTTAACTGCCTTATAATTCAAGGTCTTCTGTTGTTAAAATCACCTCCTCCTCTTCTTCTTCCCCTCCTGCAGCATATCCTATTGTATCCTCTTCCATACTGATACTACTAAATAATCACTTCACCAAGATCAAAAGTTCACTAGTGCAAATACACAGAACTAAATACCTGTAAATATCTGTAAATACTGAAGTGTAATTCAAAGTATAGTTACAAGTAATGCACTATTGTCTCAATAAACTCAAAACAACCAGTACATTGATCCGCATTAACAGTTAAAGCAGTATTGCACCAAATGGTAATTTTCAAATCACCATATAAGATCAAATTGCAATTAACTATTTCAATTAAAAATAAAATGCAACAGCACTGTTCCATATTCAATCAAACACTGAAGTACCAAAGCTGTATTCAAGTTAGTTCATATGTGCACTGACTTTATGTAAAAGTTACATCAATATGACACTCAGCTAGGTATTTCATTTGATTACATCAGTATTGTATAAGTTCAATACAAAAGTCAGATTTATTTCAAAATCAAGACTAATTATATATCAGTATACCACTACCCAAAAAAAAAATCAAACTATTTGAATCACTATGCCACTGAACCAGTGAACAAATGATCCAACTATTTGATTCAAGTTCAACTAATTAATTCAATTCAACATCACACAAAATTCACTATAAAAAATCAAAGTTCAACTATCACTTTCAATCTACTTTCACTCTCGCTTTACAAGTTATACACAACCTTCAAACACAAAAACCAGATAATTTCAGATAATTTCAGATAAATTCACAACCCTATGTGTCACTAATGTCACACTAATTCAGCATTAATTCATACCAATCGGCTTCAAATTCCAACCTGTATGCGTAACAAGTTCAACTAGTGTCTATTTAATTCACAAATGTCAAAAAAATATAATCAAAATGTTTTGGTGAAAATAAATTTCTAAACAGCTATATATGCTTGTAACTAAAGCATCAACCATTTACTACAAGTATCAACTAAATTAAATATATGTGTTAGTATGTGTTAATTTCTAATTAACTATAGTTCTATATGCATGCATACTAATTATTGAGCATCTATATATAAAACTAAATAATCATAAGTGATTTATAGAATAACAAACAGTATGGACCATCCTCTGAAAAACTAAATCAATAGCAAAACTATTCTAACTATCCTATTGCTAAATCAATTTTATTAGCAGTCAGAAAATAATGTCTGCAAAGTACTGAACATTAAATGCATGGGTAATAATGCTGTTCAATGTAAACTTAATCAATTAGCATATTCATCAATCTCCAAACCATAAACTATCTCGGAGTTGTCAAAACTATCAGCTGAAATAAAAGTACATTTCAATATACAATCTTTATTTATCTAATTATGCAAGAATGTGGGCACTTGCTTCGCTCTGAATGGTTATTACTGACATATACTATCGCGTCACGGGAAATATCATATCACGTGGCTACACCATGTGATAAGTATGTGCAATCTGATTGAACAATATCGGCGAATCATCTGACATCACGGGTCTTGTAGAGCTACACCAATGAAAAACTGAAATAAACGTGTTTATGCAATCTACGATACATTAATCATTGTATTTCCTATAATACTACTTATCTACTTAAACATTCAACTCTGTCTTAGCAACGCAATATTACGACCAATCCACAGGAAAATGTAAATTTGGACGTGACAAACCACGAGAACTTTTACAAAAATAAACAACGGGAAAATATATGGCGGGAAGTCGACGGGGAACAAATACAACTGGAAAATGGGGGAAATGGAATCGGCTGACTGTCGGCAATCTGGTGAATTACTCTGATGATAATATATTAAAAATTGTGACTCATGCAAATGTACGTGCATGGTTATGAGGCTATCTTCATGCTGGTGATGTGTGCACAGACACTCTCAAAAATCGCCGTCGTCATCTCGCTGAAAAATCATACATCATACAAAAATCTCTAGAACTACGTACACTCACCCCTGGAACACTTCTATAAATCCATGAATATAATGAACCCACAGCACTGCACTTAATATGTGTCCTAAGTGGGTAGTGAACCCACACTTATCACAAATAAAAATTACACAATTAAAAAAATATGGTGTTCACAACTGTCCGTCAGCTTCACTCTGTGGTATACACGCTCTTCAAAAATGATCGGCTCCTATGGTGAACTGTACGTTCGGTATTCGGCCTCGTCGTCCCTCGTCCCATTGTGGTAGGGTTCGGATTATGGGGGATCAGTAGAATGACAACACCCTATACGTGTCATCAATCTATTCAATCTCCTTGTAGACAACAAGGCTCTCGAATGCTTTGGTTCTACAATACACATATATACACACATTAAGAATATGATTAAAACATATGCGTCATATAAATATATATAGATGATTTGCGGTGCTTGGGTTAACAACAACAACGACAACAACAACATATTATATACGTTGGCCCTATATATACTCTCGTCAGGTTCGTGGTTCGTAATAACGCTTGCTCTTATTTAAATATATATGACATCAGTAACACAGAGGTAATCTAGGTTACATCCATGTCTCTGATGAAGCATAGATATATGCAACACAGACATATGCAACATAGACATATACAACATAGACCTATACAACATAGACCAATACAATAACTTACGCAGAGATATGGTGTCTGTAACACACTTCTCGCTATTCTCTCCACCGTCCGCTACACATTTAACCACTCACTCACTGGTGCCGATGACAACTGTAAATAACATGCATATGTTAAGTTATGTGCAATGATCCGGTTTGATATACCGACAGCCAGGACCAAGGGAAAAGACCCAGGAAAGGATCAACGACAAAAAGGACCAACTGAATCGAACCCGCGTACAACATAATGAATCCAATACTACAGCGTACAAATCAACCAATTCAATATCTCACGCATATCTATATATACCTGAATAATACGTTTGAAGACATCTATGGTATGTTCTATTCTCTATAACTATATAATAAAATGCGATATTTCTAAGGCTTTCGACAGGGTATGGCACCGCGGTATCTTGTTTAAGCTTAAAGAATATGGAATATACAATGAACTTCTCCAATGGTTAAAAGATTATCTCTCTAATCGGAAATAGTCTGTCTTTGTAGGAGCTGAAACTTCTAATATATGTAATATCACTGCTGGTGTTCCACAAGGCTCCGCCCTTGGTCGCCTGTTATTTCTGGTGTATGTTAACCATATTGCAGATAATCTATTGAGTGTAACTATACTTTTCGCAGACGATAGTTTACTTGCCGTTTCATCTAACGATATGATATATATTGATTCTACATTGAACCACGATCTCAGAAACATTCACGAATGGTCTAAGCAATGACTTGTCAATTGTAACCTCAACAAAACTATAGTTATGCCAATCTCATCAAACCAGACTGTTAACTATCATTTACTTCAACGATATTCCACTTGATTTTGTCGGTCACCACAAACATTTAGTTTTAACATTTTCATCGGATCTTAAATGGCATGAACATATCGATAATATTTCTTTTTCGGCGTACTAAGTTTCAATGCCAGATCTTAAATTAAATAGATCAACTCTTAATCAAATTTACATATCTTGCATGGGCACGGCATATGAAAAACAAACATTACAACTACAATTCGAAGCAGCACCTATAGTCACCGGGTTAACCGGTCTGTATCTATAGAATCTCTAATACAAGGAATAGGTTGGTTACCATTATTAGACCGACGGAAAATACAAAAACCTGTAATATTTACAAAGCCAAAAACAGCATTCTCCCTGAATATATAGAAACTAGATGTACACGAACAATAGCAGAATCTACAGAATATCTTCTCAGAAGCAATCAAAATTATCTTACGTCGAACCCACATATATAGTAACGCATCAATACACTCCTCTACTGCACTGGGGAGCCAACTAAATATTGATTTACGCAAATCAGCATATCTTAGTATAATTATTTAAAACCAGATTGAAAGAAATGTTTAAAGCACCCACGGTACCCAAGCATGTTCTATTTGGCACACGATTATTATGATTGCTCCACGGCGTTTGAGAAACAAATGTAGCAATTTAATTGATGATTTTGAGAAACAAATGTAGCAATTTAAATGATGATTTATACAAAAACCATGTGAGAGAAACCCAAAAATGTGAATTTACAACCGAAAATACAGAACACTTTTTCTTTCAATGTTATAAATATAATGCTCCAAGAATTGTCCTATTTCACGAAACAAGAATGTATCATCCACTTAGTGCTAAACTGTTATTATTTAGTGCTAAACTGTTATTATTTAGTGCTAAACTGTTATTATTTAGTGCTAAACTGTTATTATTTAGTGCTAAGCTGTTATTATTTAGTAGAGATACTTTGAAATAGAAGACAATATTGCACTATTCAGGGCAGTACAGTAATTTATCAAGCAATCAAATTGTTTTAAATGAGTACTTTATATCAGTTTCACGCTTACTATACTTAACAACTCCCTAAACCATAATCATAGCTCGTTATCACTTTTGCTTGAGCCTTGCTCTCGGGGTGCACAACCTGGTTTTGTTAATATGTCTAGTCAAGAACAACTTAAGTTCATATTCACAAATGCACCCATTATTAGATTAGCTGCCAAAACCTGTTTTAGTATTTTACAACGACGTACCTCTTATCTTTGTAAATAATGCATATTGAGTGTTTTATATGTCGTCTTCATATTTTATTACAACTGAAAAACATTTGCTAATTAGGCTAATCCCAATCTGATTGGAATTGGTATTTGATCTTTTAAAACATGTTTTAGTTTGCGCAGTAGTGCTTATTTTGCTTTCAGTAGTTTTCATTCCATTACATCTTAATAAGATTTTAGATTCCAATTAGCGATTGCTTTTCAGCTTTATCTCACACACATAGTTATCACATGTACATGTATATACTATAGTAGTGCAATATGTTATAGATGAATGATGTATATATACATAGTCTCTTGTAACTCTGAATTGAGTGGCAATGTACTTTTTAATATGTAAACTATATTCTATGTTTGTTATATGCTGTACATTGATGAGACTGAAATAAAGAATAAAATATAATATATCTTCGGGACAGTGGATTATGCAGACTTGTACCTTTCTTTGGAAAAGTCAAAGACTAATACTACATATAATCATACTATATAACATATGTACATGTTTAAGCTTCTGATTGCATAACAACGTCTTTCATTATATAGTGCTCAAATCGTGTCTATGGGAGGGACAATCACTAATGTTGTCAGAACTTGTGGCCCAAACCATTTGCTAATTATGTACCGGTTATATGATTGTTATTGTTATATACATGTCTATAGAGCAATAAAATATTATCAAATCAAACTGATCTGATAAATGTCCATATGCTAAGCCGCGACTAGAAGCTCCATGAAGCATCCCATTGAATATGTATGTTTTACGTTTATTTATCATCGCCGCTACCGGTTGCCCATATGAGCGAGACCGCCTGAATATATTAGTCATTAGAGTTGTGGAGGATAGTGCTATGATACAGACAGAGACCCATTCCAGAATCTCCTATTGTTCTTTTATGTACACGGTGTAAAGCACCGACACGAGACATCGGGTTAAAGTCCCATTTGAAAGACTATACATTTTATTAGGGTCAGACATGGGATTGAACCTGCGATCACTGGATTACCAGTCCAACCATTGCACATCCTTAAAGCTTTGCCGTTTATACCTAGTATGTGCAATTTATGAAGTACACCATTGGTCCATGTCATGTCAAAGGCTTTCATCGCATCCAAGAGGCATGTGTTCATAACGTTATTACGTTTATAGCATTCGTTCGATGGTTCTAGGTAAGTTTCATGTAAAGTAATTGTTATACTTTCTTTGAATTTATCTGGCATAACTTCGTTGCATAATATCCCATTAGAGAGATTCACAATACACATGATCAATATTTCACCACCGTGTGTTACATGCTCATATCTTAGGGTATCCCGTGATGCACTTTTGCTGTTTGACATTCAGATGACGATTTCAGATAATTCAGATAGTCACTGGATTTTTCAAACTGTATTCGGAGTGAATGTCATCAGCTTTCAGAATATGCTTTAACTATCAAATACGTTTTAGACACTTATCATCATCAAAGTTAGACTCAGTAGAAAATGATTACTTCTGAGCAAAGTAAGTTCGCCAACCTGTCTCATTACATACACGTTTTTATGTTTACATGAGCTTATCACCTTCCACGAACCATTTTGGTCCATTTTCGCTAATTTATCTAAGTGTTCATATTCGGTACGTGCAAATGTACTTAGGGCATTTCTCATTTTACTTCTGAAATTAGGCTTTGCTAGCTTATACACATTTTCCCATTTCGTATTCGTCCTTCACGTAGCCATTTTGAACGAGCTAATTTCATATTTCTATGAAAGCGTTTCAACAATGGGGACCAGTATGGTTTTAAATAATGTTTAAAAGATCGTGTTTCAACATGTCTATTAGCCGATTCATTTATGCAAACGATAATGTCATCATAATTATGTTTCATTTACATTATCATATTATGATCTGCATTGATCTTATGCAAGACAAATTATCATGTTTATATACTAGCAGCTAATCTATTACGGAGCAACTTTCGCCTCAGTAGTAAGTGTATTACCCACTTCCCTCTAATATGCCGTTATAAATTCGCATGTCATTGCTTTGACGTAAGTCTGCGAGTTACAGGCATTGTCTGTTGAAAATAGAGTCCATTGATGTACGGCCTAGAGGTATATCTGGCACTATTCTCGTCTGTATTAATATTTAAAGTATCGAAATTGATATAGCCTAATTCCCAGCCCGCTCTTTCGTTCACATCTCCCGCCATCAACACCTTCCCTAAGGTTTCATATTTATTTATGTCTGTTTCTAACACGTCGAAAAGGTTGCAGTTGTGTATACATGCTATGCCGATGCATCCTCGCCCCGTATATACACAGTGTGCAAAAAGATAGAAAAAACAAACATATATTGGCACGGATAAATTATTGTCATATATAAATAGAAATGTATTATATAAATACATTTATTTATTTATATATATGACACATTGTTAACCATGTGAGATTATGATTTTTATGTAATATGTATAATCGTCTGCTATTATTTTCGCGCCTAAATTATCAGTTCTCTGTTTGCGCGGGAACAAAATATATGTTGTCAATACCGAGTGACGGTGGTCAGTTATGTAGGATAATCGCCGCTTTCTTGATGACAGAGAAACATGTAATACTATTGTATAACATCACAGATGTTTGGCGCCGTTATGTCTGTTATAGATGTTAATTCTGCTATTTACGAAATGAGAAATGATGAAGAAATTAGTGCATTTTTATCCAGCCATGGAGGCATTAAGGAAATGATGTAACTCACTTTTAAGATATAAACTGTTTCTATGATAGTTAGAAAAATTAATATTTAAAGAAGTATTAACTCTTAAATATTAAAGTCGTATTAAATACGTGAACGGAAGATAATTAGGCCTTGTAAGAAACGATTGTTTTGGCTAATATATATATTGGAATAGTTTGATAAAGGAAGGAAATTAGTATAGTCATAGAACTATTATGAACACATTGAAATAGTGAGGCGAATAATAAGATACGAGATATCACGAATATATGATACATGCATAGATATAAAATAAAGGCGATTGTTGTAAATTATATTATACAAAGGAAAATGATAGACTGTGTTGAGTTATAAATTATTGAAGGACCGTAGAGAAACCCCCTAGACAACGCCAGCGAGTCTACGATAGGATAGCCCTGGTTAGAGCATTATTGAAGGACCGTAGAGAAACCCCCTAGACAACTCCAGCGAGTCTACGATAGAATAGACCCTGGTTAGAGCATTTATATCGGACAATCGACATAGGAAGGAAGAGAGGTTTGCGACAATTGGGACGCTCGAATGGGATTGGATCAAAGTAAAGACGGAGTTTGGATCGAAATAAATTACGGGTTGGATCGGAATAAAGAGTGGATTGGATCGGAACAAAGAGTGGATTGGATCGAAATAAATTACGGAGTTGGATCGGAAGAACGACGAATCGGGATAACGAAATATCGTGACAGATCGGGACATATTGTGGAGGACACTAGAATACATTTATCAAAGATACCAGGAACTATTAATTAACGTGAAAATAGAAGTGTACAAAAACAGTGTTAAAATTGGAAATTAAATAAATGAAGGACGCCATCGGATTATTAAATAGTGAACATTCTCAAATTATTGGAACTATGTGAAATGAGATATTTGGATTATTATGTGAAATATTTTAGTTGTGATAAATTATTTATATTGGATTAACGGAGACGACACGGAATTCGGTAAGTACCAATTTCTTTTCATAGATGCTGTTTAATATATATAGTTAGACACATTATATTAGTGATCCACTGCCTTTCAAGAAACACAATTCTATAATACATTTGGAGAGACATTATTGGGAGTAAAACTTTTGGGAAATACACAAACAAAATGGCGACGACTAGGAGTGCTAATAAGGAAATTGAGGGACCGGTTCGCCCCGACTTCCAGATCACAGGTGATGAGATATGGGATAAGTTAATGAGACTCCCCTACTTTAATCAAGCAAGCCTGGAACGCCAGAGTGAACTTTATGAAAAAGAGAGAGAAATAGAGAGAGAGAGAGAGAGAAGAGAAAGAAAGAGAGATGGACAGAGAAGAAAGGATGAATAGAGACAAGATTAATATGGAGATTCGCCTGAGAGAAATCCAGAGGGATCAGGAATCTCAGAAAAATAACCCCCTCCCTACAGATAATAGATCCCCTAAGACCAACATATCTGTTCCTAATTGAACCCCTACTATGAGGCCAGATAAATTATTCTCAACATGTGAGAGACTGTTTGAAGCTAGCCAGATCTCCAAACAAATTTGGGTGGGGCATATTATAGACAAGTTATCTGACAAGGCCAGAAATATATATGCCACGCTTCCTGTCCAAGATGCTAATAATTATGATACTCTTAAGGCCGCCATCTTGGATGAATATCGACTCTCACCCACTGTATACATAAACAATTTCTTCTCTTGGGTAAAGAAACCTCAGCAGACCTATTCCGAATTCATTAAGGAATTAAGGGAGCAAATGACACTATAGACGGAGAACAATGATCCGAACGAAGTCAACTGGGTCGAGCTGCTCTTGAGATATAGGTTCGATTCCCAGCTAAGTGATGAACTTAATTTGTTCATTCTGGATAAAAGAGCATCCACTCTCCAGGAATGTATTGCATTGGCCGATGAATATAATCTCCATCGCAGATTGGCGCACAGAACGCGGATTAATTTGAATCCGAGTATGACACCCAGAGATACGGAACACCGACCTCCAGCCCCAAGGCCATACACCCCCACATCCATGTATCGACCCAATATGAGAATTGATACTTCCCAAGCTACACACAGAAATCCCCGTGTAGAAAAATATTGTAATTATTGTCGGCGAAATGGCCACGCACATAACGAGTGTTGGGCAAATCCCAATTCACCTAGGTACCGAGGTACGAGAAATCTCGCTAACGGGCACAACATGTCAAACGCTAATCATAACTCCGCCTTTATAGCAAACGAACCAATCAACTCATCTGAGTATAAAGAAAGGGTAAATCCATTACTCGTCAAATATACAGGGCAAGCTAGAATAAACAATACTATTGCATACGTGACGTATTTAAGAGATACTGGTGCTACTATCAGTGTGTTGACTGCTAACGAGCAAACGGCTAATCAGTTGGAATACACAGGTGAATACGTGACCATTAGAGGTGTCAATTATATACCTGGTAATTATCCCATAGCAAAGATAAGTGTTAACTGTCCAATATACCGAGGCACATTGACCGTGGCTATATTGACACATAGATGCGCCGCAGGGGTTGATCTGATTATAGGTAACGATTGTGAAACCGTCCCTGTCACTGATTTAATTACGTGTGGTGTTGTGACACGCTCCAATATAAAAACGATCCCCTTTGATGAAACCGTCGCACCTATTCTAGACTTAGAAAACTCGCCCAATACTGAGGAATATGTATTACCTTTCCGGAATACTATTGAAATCAATTCCCCCTCTGAGAAAGCCAGTAAGGAGAAACCCCAAGATAGTCCATCTATTGATGACTTGAGCCCTGATAAATTATTGCAAGCACAGAAAAATGACCCGACATTATTGCCATTATGGGAAATGGCGCGTGAAGAAAACCCCATGAGACAAGGATATTACATCCAGCCCGAATCCCGCTTACTTATGAGGAGAGAACAACCTCAGGACCCATCCAATATTCGACCCTGGTAAATATATGATCAGGTGGTAGTTCCACGAGTGTTGAGTTATAAATTATTGAAGGACCGTAGAGAAACCCCTTAGACAACACCAGCGAGTCTACGATAAGATAGACCCTGGTTAGAGCATTATTGAAGGACCGTAGAGAAACCCCCTAGACAACTCCAGCGAGTCTACGATAGGATAGACTCTGGTTAGAGCATTTATATCGGACAATATACATAGGAAGGAAGAGAGGTTTGCGACAACAGCCTAACTCGACAAATCTTCTTCTAATTTTCTTTAGTTTAAACATTATTTATATCAGAACAATTACATGTAATCAAGAAATAAACATTTTGCATATAATTTAACAGTAGACTGAAATGGATTTGAATGAAAGAAAACCTATATGCTTCCTCTCCCTATCAATTGGTTCATATAACAATGAAACTATGTGAAATCTATTATATGTATATGTCAACACATTTCAGAAGTTATTATATAATTTAGTGAGTCAATAGTTTTGGATATTTAAAAGAAAATGGTTAATATTTAGATGAATATTTGAAGAAAGTTGAAGAACATGAAATATCAAATCGGAGCACGAAAAGAAGAGATTAGCTTAAAGAAAAGTGGTTGAATAGGTTTATAACGACAGCATCCATATTGGAATTCGCCATGTGAACATTTTAGAAATCATCCATCTCAGAACATGTCACTGCCAATAATGTATTCGAGTACAGTTAGGAAAATTACGCTGTTTGTTCCAAAATCCGTATAAGTGTCACCGAGAAGGACTATGTGTTTAAGTTGACATTACAAATTGTGCACAGCTTATTTAAGAGTGTTGTACGGAGTTGATCATGGAAATGACAAATGTTGAAAATCAACTGCTTGCTATATCAATACAATGCTAGATATGAACTAGCGGTATACAGAGATTAAAATATTGTGTCGACTACTTGCGTGCAGTTGCTTGATTACAAGGGACTATTTACTACGCGTACGGGTGCAGCTTAATATAATAAGAGTCAAAATAACCTGGCAAACAGAAGCGTTTTATCCCTTCAAATGTATGTTTGTTGTTACTGTGGTAATGTGATAAAAGGGATCACACTAGTTTTGGAATTTTGCTACTAGGCTCGCCAAAATGTTCGCCTTTTAACGAACTCCAAACACTCATTTCATAAAATGTGGTATGAAATCACTACGAGAGTAACATCTTATATATACCATTGAACACATCTAGTGTAAGTTCATATACCATATTAGCAAATCTCGTGTAAATTTCTTATACGAACTATTCTATATCCTGTTCATATATCGCACATAATGTTAATTCATAGCGTAATTTATCATATATAATGGTAACTCACATGTGATATAACTGTCATATAGCATATTTAATTCATGTACCACTACGCCCTACAATTCTACAGTAGACATTTTATGCAATATTGTGGCGCCTCTCATATCCAGTATTTCTGATTGATTTAGAAGCGCCACGCTGTTTGGGGGTTAATGAATCACAATGATTATCAAAGTTTCAAATGATCAATGTTTTATGTTCATAAAACTAAACATTAATCTAAAGTCTAGATATAATATAGATCTATAATATGTTATCTAACTCAGTAACTGGCATGTCTAAACAATTAATAGTATGCATGTGCTAGATCAGTAACTAAGTAGCCATGTGTACCATTATATTCGTAATAAATCATTCAAGTAATCTACACATTCTATCAAGTTTATTCTGAGAGTCTGTCCTATTATTCCTGTGTGTGTTTTACGTTTATTTATCGTCGCTACAGGTTGCCCATATGAACGACGCCTCCTGAAGAGATTAATAATTTTTAATTTTGGAGGATAGTGTAATGATACAGACAGAGACCCATTCAAGAGTCTCCTCTGGTTCTTTTACGTGCAATGTGTAAAGCACCGACAGGAGGCCTCGGTTTAACGTCCCATCTGAAAGACTGTTAATTTTATTACGGTCAAACGGGGGATCGAACCTGCGATCCGTGGATTACCAGCCAGTGTGTTACCACTGGACTACAGATCCGTCTGTGATCCTATTTTTCCTATTAAAATCCGGTCCTTATATACTAGTAGTAAGATCCCGCGAGACATTGCGTAAAATAGCGTGCTACATTGAGATAATGTGATGTTGCGGTGAACTTATGCAATATTTAGTAACGTTTCAAATATCTGATAATGATCTTTCTCTCTCTAATTCAATATATAATCTTTAATAATACCATGCAGATTCCAACCTTTATTAATATTATCTAGAACTGTGATAATGTTTGTGTTTACGTCTGTTCTCATATTCTTATCAAATAGTCGATATTTCGTCATCCAGTCAGGCCTTACAGCTCTTAGATACATCTGCTGTGATTTTACCAGAAGACAATAAAGTGAGTGTAAAGTGACATTAATATTGAGAAACTTCAAGATTTGGTATGTTTCTAGCAGAGTTCTGGTCTTCAACTCTTCGTAAACGACTACGTGGACAGGTTTGTCAAACTTTGACAGCCAGTATAATATCATGTCTTTCCAGCGATTGGACATAATTTGGACATACTTTCTCCATTCTGAAAATAAAATATGTGTTCATTATAATATATTACTAGTACATATGCATTATATAAAACAAGAATTATATTAATACAACGGAAGCATAGCAGTGCGTCCGTTCCAATACAATACAGACGAGAATTGCTTCCGTTCCAATACACTACAGGCGAGAATTGCTTCCGTTCTAATACACTACACGCGATAATTGCTTCCGTTCTAATACACTACAGGCGAGAATTGCTTCCGTTCTAATACACTACAGGCGAGAATTGATTCCGTTCCAATACACTACAGTCGAGAATAGTAGCATGAGTAAAGAACCGTCTCCGTGGCATGGGCAGTTTGAGAATATTATCGAGAGTATCGAATCACTTCCGTGTGCAAAACACTGTCGTAAAGAAATCTTGCGAATATTTAATTACAGATGGATCAGTAATCCAGTAGTTAACAAAGTTGAACTTCGAATCCAGGTTCGACCCCGTCTGACTTAATATTAACAGTCTTTCAGATGTGACTTTATACCGATGTCTCGTGTCGGTGCTTTACACTGTGCACGTAAAAGAACCAGAGGTGACTCTGGAATTGGTCTCTGTCATTGCACTGTCCTCCAAAATATAAATGACTAATCTCTACAGGAGGCGGCGCTCATATAGGCAACCGGTAGCGACGATAAATAAAGGTAAATGACACATACGCATGTTTAATTAGCAAGCATTGTTTACTTTTAAATATAATAGGTGTATTTGAATGTTGAATATATTGAATATGTCTTACATTGCTTTTATATTTACCAACCATATAAACTAGGTATAGCATGATGAAAATGTAACAGTGTCTAATACATGACATCCATCGCCACGAGGGAGAGAGAATGGGGAATGTATAATTTAAATGCCTTGCCTAAGGGCACAATCGTAACTGCTCCTTTCGCATCTGAAGCGAACGCGCTACCACTGCGCTAGCACGACTTCCACAGCATTCAGAAAGTTATAGAATTTCTCGTTTACCTCGAATATTCATAGAATTCTGTACCAGTATTTTGATCGGTTATTATTATTATTCTGGTTTCAGTCTGTATTTTGTAAATCGTTTCGACATGTTGATCGTTTCCAAACTATTTAGATGCATGTTTCACCATCTATGGTCCACTTAACCCATCATCTAATCATAACTTATGTTCCTTTATCTGCCTGAAATTAGTTTGAAGTTTTAGAAGTTGTTCAATGTTGTCTTCTGTCAAATCAGATTCCATTGTATTTATCTAATGTAAGATATACTTTCTATTTTCTTTAATCTTGTAAGTGCTATGCAAATTGGTTTACCGCTTGGATCCATCAAATGAATATCAAGAAAAGGTTGATCCTTTATTGTTAGCTGTATTATTTCATCTGGAATATGCTCAATGCTTTGTATTTAAGTATGCGATGACCTTCAAAAGTGAGCTATGGTGAGGATGGAAACACTTCGCGAACTTGTCAGGAAATCAAGCTACACATTGGAAGGTACAAACCTCTATGTAACTGAACAATTCCCACCCGAAGTGGCAGCAAAACGGCGTGAGCTTGTGAAGGTAATGAAAAAGGCCAATGACCATGGAAAAACTGCATGGATAAGCTACGACACGCTATATGTGAACGGACGTCCAGTGAAAGATGCAGGCAGTTAGGAAGGCGCGGAGGGTGAACTAAAGTGTTTAGTGTGGAACTGTAATGGCCTTACTTCTAGTAAGTGCGGAAATTCAGACTTTGTAAAATTATTGACTGAACATGACATAATTGTGTTGCTAGAATTATGGACATGTAAAACTAGTGATATAGAATTAGACGGCTACCACTGCTTTAACTTTTATAGAAAGTATAGACACCGCAACGCCAGGCGCAATAGCGGTGGTATTGTCATTTATTGTAGAGATGTTCTTAAAGATTGTATTTCCATAGTGAAAAATGTACATGACACAATAATCTGGTTAAAATTTGATAAAACGTTTTTTGGATACAAGTCTGATGTATATTTTGCTGCTGTATATATGTGGGGAGATACTTCTCCAATTACAAATCTTATCGATGCGGATCTGTTTGAACTATTGCAACATGATATTTATATGTATGAGTCTATGGGAAAGGACTGGTCTTATTATCTTATTTTTAAACATAGTTGATGATACTAACAAGTGGTTTGACGATGATTGCAAACTACACAAACATAATTATAAGCAAGCTCTAGTACGGGTGAATATATGTCGATCAACGGACAGAACTGACGAGGCTAATAGCCATCAATAGTTTAGTTTATACAAATTAATTTTAGCTCGATTGCGAAACAAGTTATTTCAACTTATATAAATCACTCTCGAGACCTCATTCCTGATGGAATCCATCGCCACGAGGGAGAGAGAAGAGGCAACGTGGAATTTAAATGCCTTGCCTAAGGGCACAATCGTAACGGCTCCAGTGGGGCTCGAACACCGGACCTTTCGCACCTGAAGCGAACGCGCATCCACTGCGCTATCACGACTTCCTGCTTATTGTGTAATACAAACAACGTGGAAGTGAGTTTCATTTCATGTTTAAATGTGAGGTGTATAGTACAATAAGAAAAAATATATTAAACGTTTATATTCTAATCGACAAAGTATGTTCAAATTATTGCAAATATTTCTATGTGACAATTCCCTAGAGCTGGTTAACTTTAGTAAATATATTCATGAAGCTTTATCCCTTCGTAATTCACTTGTTTAGGATAATTATATGAGTTACCAGTTGAATACTCCCTACACTCTTAATACAGTCATGATCATGTTTTGCATAGTCTAAAATCCATCATGCATTGTCATTTATTTGCCATGTATGTCCATACTCATTACATCATTTGTCCATACTCATCATGATTGCATATATCATAATATTGTACTATATATATTGTAAATATGTTTAGTTGTTACAGACGAGAAACTGTAAAGTTTAAGTCTTAATAAAGCATTCTTCTTCTTCTTCTAGAGTTAGAAGTACCAACACTAAAAGCGCCATGTATGTATTTTTTAAACTTTATATATTTTACAACGATTGCGAAGCAAGTTTTTAACAACTTATATTAATCACTCTCGTTGGCGCGGATGAAAGCGTATATGTGGTCCGGTACTGGTACTGGTCCGGTTTCTTCCCACATGAATGGCCATGTATGTAGTAAACTGCGTGTCCTGTAGGCAATATATATTTCTTTCAACCTCTTTTTATAACCATTTTATTTAGACCTCGGATATTTACAGATTACTTATCTACGTACAGGTACCACAAAAACAAGCCCATACATGTAAATTCGACAATGTGATTAAGCATAATGTGAAGAATATGACAAACCAATAACGACCAATGACATTGCAAAATAGATCCTTGTTTTATTTTCTCTAAAATAGAGCAGTATTAACCACTAAGATTCATTCGCCCGGCGTATAAGTCAGGATAACTTAGTACGCCATTTACAAAAAAACGTATTTTCTCACACTACAGAGTAAGGCATAATTGTAAGTCATAACCATATTAACCTAATTTTCTTGATTGAAAAAGAATCATGTGGGGGCCTCACACATTTTAGTTTTAAAACTACTGCCAACAATAGGACACGATTGCACTTCTATGTATTATTAGGGCGTACATACACACGGACAGACAATGAGCAATTATTTACAAACATTTCCATTTATAAGCGGTGACCCTGCAAATGGTGCTTACCTATAGATGACCCTATGGTAAATGTACATTTGCATCGGATTTTTAATTCCAATTGAAAGAACACATGCACAGATTTTCGAAGAGAATTTAGTTGTCTTAGTCACGAAGTGTACATCCATATTGTAGAGTGAACAATAATATCTAACAATTGAAATACTAACCCATCAATGTATCAATTAAGTAAATCAATATATATAATTATATATATATCTGAAAATATACAAGCTTAATATATATGACTTCACTGTAATAGTATTTAAATTAGAAAGCTGTATATTTATTTGTCACTTTAGCATCCAAGACACCACTGACACATGGTAATTAGGACATACTCTTTAGAACATTCTCTTTGGCTATCCGATTAGCGCAGTGGTTAGCGCGCTTGCTTCTCACCAATGCAATAGCTTAAACATATTTTATTTCAAACAATGTAACATATATACATATAGCAATTACATTATAATATAATATTTTATGTTTTGAAAAAGGATTAGATCCGAAAGCTAGATTAGCTTATAATTGTATTCTCCTTAGAAACTCGTTTGCTGTAAAGTTGGCGGTAAAATAATGTGCTTGAAATGTTTAACAATACAAGATTCATAATGCGATTTAGATAGAAAGAATACGATATTGTAGTTGAGATAAAACAAAGACATTATAATAATAGAGGTCAGAATATTATAATGTTGAGGAATGCTAATAAAAAGAATATGGTTGAGTCTAAGTGTAAGAGATTGTTCTAATCTATAATATGTGCAGACTCACAACAATTATTGTAAGAAGAAAGTAACATTATTAGGTAAAGTGAGGTATGATATGATATCGATATAGTTTGCTAGATATTTATCTTAGTGGCTTAAAATGTATGGTATTTGTAACTAATACACTTAGTGTTCTTCTTAAGTAATAATAAATATAAAATTAAGTAATAATACATAAAAGAGTCAATCAACTTTGACGATAAATCATCCTAATTGTTTTCAATTCAAGTAGAAGAAATACGATCTTGAGATTTGATTTGGATGTTGAGAGCCCGGAACAGGTCAGTCATTCAAGTTCATGGAAAACGTGTACTGTCCCTTATATCGTCATGTACAGCAAGAACGATTCTGCTGTTGATGTTGTCGCAAAGGTTTTGATCTCCGTGTAAGAGAGTGTACACAGTTACTGTACAGTATATAGAAGTTTCTTGTATTAGCTTTGCTCTGATGTTGGTATATAGCGTGCATTCCAAGAGGAAATGGTGATTACATTCAACAATACCGCATTGGCAAAGAGATGTTGGAGATAAGTTTTTGCTATACAGGTGTTGGTTTAATGAACAGCACTTAGTACGTAATCGGGCATGATAAACTTTCCATTTCCTGGAGCCAACATAAAAAGTATTTAGGAGTTTTAGATATATTTCCACGAAGACTGTGTTTGAAAGAAGATAGTGTAGGAGAGCTTCGTTGTTGCATAGATAGATTATTCCAATCTCTTAAGGTAGAAGGTAGAAACGAATTGTAGTGGAGCGCAGTACGGGATGGAATACCCTTAATATTAACTGCGTTTCTTAGGTTTTATCTTGTAGTTTCACCCACACTTTGTGGCACAAGAGAAGATAGCTGTTTGGGAGTAAGACCATTTTTCATTTTATACAAAAGAGTAAGTCTGTGGTTAAGTCGACGTTTGTCTAATGATTCCCACCGGACTTCCCTATGCAGTTTATGAAGAGAAGCAAGTTTTGTTGCACCGGATGCAATTCGAGAAGCTTCATTCTGGATCTTGTCTTGTCTTTTTCATACTGAGTGCAATTGCAGTACAGAACATCGGCATATTCTAGAATTGGTCTGATGAAAGAAGTATAAATGGTTTCAAGTCATCGTCTTTCCAATAGGAATTTGAATCTTCGCATGATATGTATTCTCTTCCATGCTTTATCAGTAATATGAGTTACATGAGTATGCCAATGCAATATATATAACATGCTATATATTCACTGTCGTATACACATATGTGACTATATTACATGTGATTGTTGACAAATAACTTACTGTCTCCAGCATAATGAGTTTCATTTGCAAATGCTGTTTTACTTCTTGAGGTTTTTCGGTTGGATTCCGCCATCACAGCATCGTACGGGTTTCTGATGATAAAAATAGCTCGTGAAAAGTTTAAGCTCGAATGATCACAGCCACGATGCGAATTCCATGTACTCGAATTGTGAGTTTTAATAATAAACACACGACCACTTAGAGGACATGCGTTTGAACCCTCCAACTTCCCCACAATATCCGGGTAAACACTTCCGGTATATATTCCTGGAAATAGAAAATAATTGATATGTAGATTTGTAAAGTAAACGATATATATATATATATTTCTATATGTGTACCTTAAATAGCTTCCGAATCAAACACATATTAATAGTATTTTCTTTTATGCTTATCCAATGAATGATAGAGTTTTCTCAGTGAAAGAAAACCCCATCATGCACCGCTTTGAAAAAGTGAAAGATGGCATTTTATCTGCCACCGGTTGCATTTCGTATTCCTGCGCGGTTAGATGTACTTTTGTATTTCAGCTATGTTCTGACTACATCATGAACAGTTATTTATTAAGTAATATATTCTAATGAATTTCTTTTGTCTGCAGTTTGCAAACTTAAATAGTCAATAGCGACTATTTTAGCAGATTTGACTAGGTAGCGTCCCTTGTTCATTTCGAGCGATCACATTGTAGGAGTTTTCTACCTTTGATCAACGTGATTTATGGTTATTGTATCAGCGGATATCTGTGTAAATTTGCCTAAGGCAATAACAGGCAATGAAGCATGAATTATGAAATTCGCGTTGATTCGTTTTTGCTGGGTAGATAATACCGTATAATGCTTGTATAGAGGATGTTGTTGCAGACGTAAACACAATGGTATCATGTTTTGTCAGTGTATATAATTATGTCATTGTTCGTGAAAGAGGATAACCTTCATTGCATAAACAACAAAATAGATTATAAAACTGTACTACCATTTTTATTGTTATTATACATAGACGTGTATTAACAAACAATATTATAGATAAGAAAACATTTCTATGGTCCGGGTCATTGAAGTTTTGATCTTTATTTACCGCTCATCCATGTACATTACATAAATTAAAATACATACGTTTCACACACTGTAATTAAAAACAAATGCACTAGCCGATTAAGAAATATTTTAAAAGATCAATTATCAACCTCGATCAGATCGAGAGTGAACTAATTAGCAGCTGTTTTTTGTGATACTTAAAAAATAAAAACCTTATTATGTATTGGTAACGGTTATAAGAGATTGTTCATAATGCGCAAGGTAATGTCTATTAGTACATTGAACCAGTCTTACTCAGTGAGATATAGCATATATAGTATAGGCTCAGTGAGATATAGCATATAGTATAGACTCAGTGAGATATAGCATATATAATATAAACTCAGTGAGATATAGCATATAGTATAGACTCAGTGAGATATAGCATATATAATATAGACTCAGTGAGATATAGCATATATAGTATAGGCTCAGTGAGATATAGCATATATAGTATAGGCTCAGTGAGATATAGCACATAGTATAGACTCAGTGAGATATAACGGTCCATAAGATGTCGTGTTAAATCACCTGTGGCCCTCATTCTAACGGAAACGAAGCTGTAATTAACAAAGTCCGTTATGCATCGTGTCACCGACCCAAGTAATAAAACAAATATATGTTATGACCATAATTAACGTACCCCAGTAGTTTCAACATTGACACAATACATTGATAATTATGTTTCCGGCGGAATTGGGGCCAGTTATGGCGCTTTCAATGACTGGTTCTACAGGAAATGGGTCGACACGGGTAATTCAACACATCACTTTATAGATCTTGTTATCATTACACATCCACATGTATTAATATATCACGGTTAATGATTTTATACCTGATCAACCCAATAATCAATATTGACATAACATGAATACAATATACAATACAAATATTTTATTCAGCATTAAACATTTCATATTAATGTTTACAAACATATAATATATAATACAGTGTGAACACAAGTTTTTTCAGAAGAGCATGGGTTTTTAACAGTGCAGATTAACAATCACTATACAATAGGTAGATACAGTATTTAAGGTACTTAGATAATGCGTATTTTGTTGGCAAAGTATATAAACTTTGATAGGTTACAAATAGTTTTATTAGACGTAGCGGACATTAGAGCATCGAATTTATGCATTGTCGGCCAATGACAATAATAGCGTTTAAAGTATTTCTTTCTTATATCGCGATAATGTGGACATACAAGTAGAAAATGATATTCACTTTCAATTTTTGTCATAGTACAGGATTTACAAGTTCTCAGTTCACGAGCCACGTTGTTATATCTCCCTGTTTCAATAAAAAGGTTATGTGATGAAGTTCTAAATCATTTTTGTAGATATGTATCGATTATCCGTTGCTTAAGAATGTCCAGAGGGATGTCATGGGTGAACTGTTCATTCCAGATATTGTTAAATCCGTGATCTGATAGTATTGTTTTTATTTCAAACGCCCAATTTGTTCGGTTATAAGTGTGACCTAAATCAACGTCCGTTTTTAATAATAGATAAAGTTGTTTTGTTAAACTTGAATCTTCTTGTTTTAATATCTTAATCCAATACTTAAGTAGTTTAATTTTTCGATAGATATGGAGCGGTAATCGACCTAATTATCCGTATAGCGCAGTTAAATTTGTTGATATTTTTACTCCGAGCATTCTGGGCAAGAATTTTGTATGGACAAGTTCGATGTCCGTGGCTTTATGTGTTCTCCATATTTCGGCACTAAAATTGAGGATCGAACCTACTAAAGAATCAAATAGCTTTATTTTTTGCGAAGTTGGTAAACACACACTTAGATCAATGCAACCCATGTAGCCCTCTAAAAATATTCTTATTGTAATTTTAATTCTTTATTAATTATGTTTAGATTGTTTAATCTTCTTAGAAAATAATTTAGTCGCCCAAATGCATTTATGCGGTGAACACAATGTTTCCAAATGAATGTATGGGTGAACACAATGTTTCAACACAATCTAGATAATTTATATGATTTAAGGATATTTCGTCAACCTACAAGTTCGTCAAACTGGTGTTATGTACTACCTGGACTGGATGTTTCGTCTGATATACAGTATATCACACATTTTAATAAAACATAATTATTTCAGAATAGTCAATAAGAGTATTTTAAATCAATTTATCACAAAATAAACAAAAATGGAGGAAATAAAAGTATCTATCTCTATCTATCTACCAATCCAATCATAATTGTATTTTTAATAATAGGCATAATTGCTGTTTGTGTTTCGTCTATTAATTTATATAGTAGTTTGTTCTGTAAGGCATAGGTGATAAAACACCTCCGCGACCACAATAGTAAACTACTATACAAATAAGGTTGACGAAACTACTACCATTTATATATCGTGTATGGATCATCAGGAACATAGATAAATAAATCAAAACGATCCTGGTATCAAATATCATATTTAAGGCATCATGTGCAATTTCATACTGATACTGATTTTGTCAGAAGCTATACCAAAGACAATTGAACGACGAATACGGCTATAACAGGAATGCTTTGTAACAATGAAGATGTTATTTAAAGTTTACTATGAAAGTTATTGGTCTGTCATGGATACCAGTTTCAGCTTATTTTCCATATTCTCAGGATGCATATTTGCAACAACACGACAACCGGGTATCGATAAGCTACGGATATGACGAGAATTGTTCTACATGAGCATACACGGGCTTGATAGCTTCATAATGATGCAACACATTACTAACATAATAGCAAATATCCGCATGTTTGGATAACCTCTAGTATACTATGACCTAAGAAGACCAAAATGTTGATAAGTATTACGATACTAGAACTGTATTAGCACTAAGATATTGCTGTCAATTACCAAAGGTGCGAACGATGGACCACTCTATTGTTTGTGTCACTGTTTCACAATGTCAAATGTCACTATTTTTAAATCCATATTACTCAAAGAAGGTAAATACACAACAAACTAAGGTTCCCATTGTACCCGATGGGGACAGGAAGCGACAGGATGTCGATAATTACTTCAACGGAATTCACACATGTTCGCACTTTCAACACAGAAAACTTAAAACAATTTAATATTTTATATTATGCCAAAACAAATAATATTATTTTATATTATATACGTATTTAATGGTGAACGAATTTTGACTACTATTATAAATATGTTCCGACTACTATTATAAATATGTTCCGACTACTATTATAAATATGTTCCGACTACTATTATAAATATGTTATGACTACTATTATAAATATGTTATGACTACTATTATAAATATGTTCCGACTACTATTATAAATATGTTCCGACTACTATTATAAATATGTTATGACTACTATTATAAATATGTTATGACTACTATTATAAATATGTTATGATTACTATTATAAATATGTTCCGACTATGGGTTATACTTAGTATATAGTACCGCCAGAAACAGAAATTGACTTTTTACGATGTAACATCAAAATTATCGTTGAAGATAACAACTTATTTTATTATACTTTGCATCATTAAAAAGATCTTGAAAATATGAAGAATGTCATATGTGGTAATAGATTGTCAATGAACAACAAAATAAAACTATTTGAGCACAAAACAGGTACATATCAGTGTTTTCTAAATTTTACATAGTAGTATATAGGCGAAATATGACGTGATGGTCTATGTATATTTGCTTAATTATACTGTACAAGACATATACTTATTTTAAAATAAAAACAACGTCTTGAAAGTACAGAAAATTATCTATCTTCGTATATGTGGTAATAGATTGTCCTATGATGAAATAATGACTTTATTGCAATTTATATATCGAGTTACTATATAACTATGGAAAACACACCAGAGAGTGTCTATCGATATCTGCTTATCGGGTAATTTACAAGGGGGACAACTTTCTCGATTTTCCATGCACTTGGAGTGAAATAGTCACTAATGATACAGGAACGTTCACACTAACACATGTGGTTGTGCGGTTGTGTCAGGTAGTCAAATGAGGCTCCAGACAGGGGCAGTTAAAATGAATATAATTTCAATACACATATTATATTAGCCAATGCCATTGGAAATCATAAAAGATTGGTGTTTATTAGTGCAAGGTAGGATTTATGTTCATCTCTTGATCACCGAAATATGTATTGATAATGATGATGGCTTCTTTTGTGTTGCTTTACATTTAATTTGTGTTGTCAAATTGGCAATTATATCACTATGATGGCAACCATTGTGACGGTTTTATGAAGAAAGAGCGGACCTCTGGTTCATCACTTGCATGCTACATTTGACTATAACGCGACTGGTTCTATTTATCAAGAACAATGAGAGTTGCATAGCAACCAGGAGTTTCTGAAAGTTCTGAATATCAAAGGTATTATTTGGGCTATCGAGGCCATTATCTCTGAGCAAAACTTCAATATAATCAATGACTTTGCATCAATTCATATTGCATTTCATAGTAAACATATTCTAGACCAGATTCAAACACACATGTCTTAATAATACAGGATTACAGGTGTTTGGAAAAGAGCACAGCACATCGGAGCGGATGTACACATTTTTAATATACTCGTATGTATAGGGCTCCACATAGGCAATCGCATGCATGTCACGAACGTGTTCCTTTCGCATTCATAAATTGATAGCAATCACAACTTCAGATATCCTTTCCCGGAGTCCAACATGGAATACCATTCAATTAATTGCATGCACCAGAAATATGCCGTTAAGACGCTGATGTTGTTGAAATATTAATACATCTAATTGATGAACTTCTACTATAAATTAGAAGAAACTATAGTAAGAAGATGATCAATTAACCACTGTAAACAATTATAGTGGTATACATACCTGTCAATGCCTCTAGTATTAAACGAGTCCAAGTATTTCCTGAACCAGGAAAGCTTGCGAGCGCTACTAACGGTCTTGGAACATCTAAGAAATTAGGTATTGGCACAGGACAGATAACATTTTCTAAATCGCTCCCGTCAAAACTATTAAGAATCGTTGCTAGTTTATCACTGAACTTATCCGTAGAAAAACATATATCTGGTAGCATTCTAAGTAGTGTGTCGTGTATCGGTATATATAGGTATCTAAGAATTAATTGTTTGCAACTAGGATTGCTTAAGATATTTAGTGGGAGGGCAATAGATGCTCTGTTACCTCTGTTACTGATGACATGGTTAGCATTAAGTACTGGTGTTTCCATACGAGGTTCGTCACCTTCGTTGTGTTGATTGTTTTGAAATGTAGTGGTTATCCTTCCGTTAGTAGATATATAGGTACCAGTCGATACTGATGTTTCACTTGCCATTTCGACATTGTTCCGTGTACCAGATACCCGTATCTCTGTGTTTCTGTTGGCTAATTTGTCTCTATTGGGGTATGTGTTGTATAATATTGAAACAGATCTAGGTGTATCATAGAAACGACTGGAAACATAAGTTGGTATCGTTTCTACTCGGCATGTAGCGCATGTTTCCGTAAATTTGAAAAATTGTGTTTGCCATATCACTAATACTGCCACTATTGAAATGCATATAAGTAGATATAAATATATATCCATAATTGATTTCTTTCTAGTTCCTGCTGTCAGTTTCTTTGCTTTGCGCAACACAAGCATAATTATGTGTGGTTCCTCTTATCAGAATATCGGGTTATTGTATTTCGACTCTAGTTTGCAATCCATTAACTTGTAGTAGTAGTAGTCTGCAAACAGAAAAACAAGTGTTATCAATTAACGGGTACCAACTCCTAGTTTCCACCTGGTATCCTTCAGTTATACAGAATTAAGTCAGTATGACTAATGTATCTATATTTAAACGTAAACAAGATTACAAATAAAGTACACAGACAGATATGTAGTCCAGTTGTAACATGTTGGACTGGTAATCCAGGGATCGCAGGTCTGACCTTAATAAAGTGAACAGTCTTTCAGATGGGATTTTAAACCGAGGTCTCGTGTCGTTACTGTACACCGTGCACGTAAATGAACAAGAGGAGACTCTGGAATGGGTCTCTGTCTGTATCATTGCACTATCCTCCAAAAATCTAAAATGACTAATATCTTCTGGAGGTGTCGCTCATATGGACAACCGGTAGCGACGATAAATAAACGTAAAATACACCACAAATAAAGTAGGGCTCATGTCACAGAATGGAAATGAGTGATAGCTTCTCTCACATTGACCGATACCAGGACCAACTTGGTGTACACTAAGTATATTGACATATTTAATTATATACAACAAAAATGTTCATGGTAATCATAGGAAAACACAACTTTAATTAGCTGTGTTCACAATGTCGGTACATAACTCGACATACCGCGCTTCATTAGCATGTAGTGTATTCGTGTATGTCATAGGAAAACGCAACTTTAATTAGCTGTGTTAACAATGTCGGTACATAACTCGACATGATATACCGCGCTTCATTAGCATGTAGTGTATTCCGAATAATTCGTTTATGTCATAGGAACACGCAACTTTAATTAGCTGTGTTCACAATGTCGGTACATAACTCGACATACCGGGATTCATTAGCATGTAGTGTATTCGTGTATGTCATAGGAAAACGCAACTTTAATTAGCTGTGTTAACAATGTCGGTACATAACTCGACATGATATACGCGCTTCATTAGCATGTAGTGTATTCGTGTATGTCTCGTTTGAAGACAGCTTGAGAAACGCATTTCTATAGTCTCCATACATTCTGGTAAAAAGGATATATTTATATATTACAGAAACAACAAAACTAAGATATACTTACAAGGTTTTGTATATTCGCTTCATGAACCGTGAACAAAATAATAGCTACACGAATATAATTATAATAATATGTATTGAAAATGACAGTTACTAAGATGTGTTTAATTACGATAAGATGTCTATGTTGATAACACCAAAACATAGTCCCTCCGGTAATTTGATTAGTTTTACCACAATCTTGTTTGGTAGCATAATGGTATAACTTTATAAGGACAAACATTTTATTTAAGCATATTTAATTTTTCAATTATTTACAGCAGAAAATGTCAATAACACAAATTGAATGATAAGAATGAAATACTATATTTTGGAGAGAGAGGGGGTACAAAGGTGAGGGTGAGGGAGGGAGTACATAGAAAGTCACAGCGAGACTCACATAGGTTTGTAGTCACAGAGGGCATATATATAGATATTCACGGAGAGAGTCACGAGGAATCAAAAATATTGTAACAGAGAGTAAATGAGAGAGTCATACACAATCAATGAGAGTCGCAGAACAGGTCAACGAGGGAATCACGGAGATACTCAAATGAGTCACAGAAAGAGAGAGAGAGAGAGAGAGAGAGGGTAAGAGGAAGTCATAGAGAGAGATAGAGCTAGTGAGTACAGAGACTAGGGCATAGGTTAGTGAGTACATAATATATGATATAGGTTGGTGAGTGGTGCTTACGGAGACTAGGTTAGTGAGCACAGAATATATGATATATATTGGTGAGTACGGAGACTAGGTTAGTGAGTACAGAATATATGATATATATTGGTGAGTACAGAGACTATGTTAGTGAGAACAGAATATATGATATAGGTTGGTGAGTGGTGAGTACGGAGACTAGGTTAGTGAGTACAGAATATATGATATAGGTTGGTGAGTGGTTAGTACGGATACTAGGATAGTGAGTACAGAATATATGATATAGGTTGGTGAGTGGTTAGTACGGATACTAGGATAGTGAGTACAGAATATATGATATAGGTTGGTGAGTGGTTAGTACGGAGACTAGGTTAGTGAGAACAGAATATATGATATAGGTTGGTGAGTGGTTAGTACGGATACTAGGATAGTGAGTACAGAATATATGATATAGGTTGGTGAGTGGTTAGTACGGATACTAGGATAGTGAGTACAGAATATATGATATAGGTTGGTGAGTGGTTAGTACGGAGACTAGGTTAGTGAGAACAGAATATATGATATAGGTTGGTGCGTGGTGAGTACGGATACTAGGTTAGTGAGTACAGAATATATGATATAGGTTTGTGAGTGGTTAGTACGGATACTAGGTTAGTGAGTACAGAATATATGATATAGGTTGGTGAGTGGTGAGTACGGATACTAGGTTAGTGTGTACATAATATATGGTATAGGTTGGTGCGTGGTGAGTACGGATACTAGGTTAGTGAGTACAGAATATATGATATAGGTTGGTGAGTGGTGAGTATGGAAACTAGGTTAGTGAGTACAGAATATATGGTATAGGTTGGTGCGTGGTGAGTACGGAGACTAGGTTAGTGAGTACAGAATATATGATATAGGTTGGTGAGTGGTGAGTACGGAGACTATGGTAGTTAGTACAGAATATATGATATAGGTTGGTGCGTGGTGAGTATGGAGACTAGGTTAGTTAGTACAGAATATATGGTATAGGTTGGTGAGTGGTGAGTACAGATACTAGGTTAGTGAGTACAGAATATATGGTATAGGTTTGTGAGTGGTGAGTACGGATACTAGGTTAGTGAGTACATACTATATTATATAGGTTGGTGCGTGGTGAGTACGGATACTAGGTTAGTGAGTACAGAATATATGATATAGGTTTGTGAGTGGTTAGTACGGATACTAGGTTAGTGAGTACAGAATATATGATATAGGTTGGTGAGTACGGATACTAGGTTAGTGAGTACAGAATATATGATATAGGTTGGTGCGTGGTGAGTATGGAGACTAGGTTAGTGAGTACAGAATATATGATATAGGTTGGTGCGTGGTGAGTACGGAGATTTGGTTAGTGAGAACAGAATATATGATATAGGTTGGTGAGCGGTGAGTACGGAGACAATGGTGTATGCTTGTGAATACGGATACTAGGGTATATATTAGTGAGCGGGAGAGCGGACGGTCACAAAGAGAGTAACAGCGAGTGGGGAAGAGATGCACACAGGGTGACACAGAGTGGAACAGAGATACAGTGAAAAAGTCACAGAGAGATGCGAGAGGCACATAGTGTGTCACACAGAGTGATGGTGGTGGAGTCTCGGAAAGCCACAGAGTACGGAGACTATGGTATAGATTAGTTTATATAGAGAGTAGGATATAGATTAGTGAATACGGAGACTAGGGCATATACTAGTGAATACGGAGACTAGGGCATATATTAGTGAATACGGAGACTAGGGCATATATTAGTGAATACGGAGACTATAGTATAGATTAGTGTATATAGAGACTAGGATATAGATTAGTGAATACGAAGACTATGGCATAGACTAGTGAATACGGAGACTAGGGCATATATTAGTGAATACGGAGACTAGTGTATAGAGTAGTAAATACTGAGACTAGGATATAGATTAGTGACTACGGATACTAGGGTATATATTAGTGAATACGGAGACTAGGGTATAGACTAGTGAATTCGTAGACTAGGGCATACATTAGTGAATACGGAACCTAGGGTATATACTAGTGAATACGGAGATTAGGGTGGGAATATACTATTGAGTACGGAGACTATGGCATAGATTAATGAGTACGGAGGCTAGTGTATATACTAGTGAGTACTGAGAAGGGGGTACAGATTATTTAGAAAGGAGACTAAGGTATAAACTAGTGAATATGGAGACTAGAGTATAGATTAGTGAATACGAAGAAGAGGGTATAGACTAGTGCGTACTGAGACTAGGATATAGACTAGTGAATACGGACCATAGGGTATAGATTAGTGAATACGGAGAATAGGGTATATACTAGTGAATACGGATACTAGGATAATACTAGTGAATATGGAGAATAGGGTATAGACTAGTGAATACGGAGACTATTGTATAGACTAGTGAATAGGGAGACTAGGGTATAGACTAGTGAATACGGAAACTATTGTATAGACTAGTGAATAGGGAGACTAGAGTATAGACTAGTGAATACGGAAACTAGGATAATACTAGTGAATATGGAGAATAGGGTATAGACTAGTGAATACGGATACTATTGTATAGACTAGTGAATAGGGAGACTCGAGTATAGACTAGTGAATACGGAGACTATTGTATAGACATTCATTGCGGAGACTAGGATATGGACTAGTGAATACGGAGACTAGGGTATAGACTAGTGAATATGGAGAATAATATATAGACTAGTGAATACGGAGTCTATTGTATAGACTAGTGAATAGGGAGACAAGGGTATAGACTAGTGAATATGGAGACTATTGCATATACTAGTCATTACGGAGACTATGATATATACTAGTGAATACGCAGGATAGGGTATATACTAGTGAGTACAGAGACTATTGTATAGACTAGTGAATACGGAGAATAGGATATGTACTAGTGAATACGGAGACTAGGGTGGGTATGGACTAGTGAATACGGATAATATGGCATAGACTTGTGAATACGGAGACTAGGGTATATACTAGTGAATACGGAGACTAGGGTATGGACTAGTGAATAAGGAGACTAGGGCATATACTAGTGAATACGGAGACTAGGGCATAGACTAGTGAATACGGAGACTATGATATAGACTAGTGATTACGGAGACTAGGGTATAGACTAGTGAATACGCGGACTGGGGTATATATAGACTGTATTGTATGGAGACTGGGATATTGAGTATGCAGTACCACGACTATCGCATATATTAGTGAGTGCGGATACTATGATATAGATTAGTGAGTGCGGATACTATGGTATAGATTAGTGAGTGCGGATACTATGGTATATATTAGTGAGTGCGGATACTATGGCATATATTAGTGAGTGCGCATACTATAGTATAGATTAGGGAGTGCGGATACAATGGTATAGATTAGTGAGTGCGGATACTATGGTATATATTAGTGAGTGCGGATACTATGGTATAGATTAGTGAGTGCGGATACTATGGTATATATTAGAGAGTGCGGATACTATGGTATAGATTAGTGAGTGCGGATACTATGGTATATATTAGTGAGTGCGGATACTATGGTATAGATTAGTGAATGCGGATACTATGATATAGATTAGTGAGTGCGGATACTATGGTATAGATTAGTGAGTGCGGATACTATGGTATAGATTAGTGAGTGCGGATACTATGGTATAGATTAGTGAGTGCGGATACTATGGTATAGATTAGTGAGTGCGGATACTATGGTATAGATTAGTGAGTGCGGATACTATGGTATAGATTAGTGAGTGCGGATACTATGGTATAGATTAGTGAGTGCGGATACTATGGTATAGATTAGTGAGTGCGGATACTATGGTATAGATTAGTGAGTGCGGATACTATGGTATAGATTAGTGAGTGCGGATACTATGGTATAGATTAGTGAGTGCGGATACTATGGTATAGATTAGTGAGTGCGGATACTATGGTATATATTAGTGAGTGCGGATACTATGGTATATATTACTGAGTGCGGATACTATGGTATAGATTAGTGAGTGCGGATACTATGGTATATATTAGTGAGTGCGGATACTATGGTATATATTAGTGAGTGCGGATACTATGGTATATATTAGTGAGTGCGGATACTATGGTATTGATTAGTGAGTGCGGATACTATGACAGTTAGTATGTATATTAGTGTATATATTAATTAGTACGGATAGACTCGGGCATATGTTTGTGAATACCGATACTACGACATAGACTAGTAATTACGGGGACTTGGGTGCCAGTCTGTCGAGTTTTCACTGTTTAACTTCTGGCAAAGTGACATTAATCACACATAAGTATGCTTGTGTTGCGCAAAGCAAAGATACAGACTGCAGTAAATAGAAAGAAATCAATTATGGATATATATTTATATAATTATACTTATATGCATTTCAATAGTCGCAGTATTAGTGATATGGCAAAATCATTGTTTATGATCAGAAGCTGAATATGGTCCAAGTAATAGTCTCGGTGTAACAATATATTTATTTGACTGACAAGGCAAAATATATCGAAGCCTGTTCCCAGGTTAGGACTTGGGTTTAGACTAGTGAAATTGTAACTCAAGTTTAGGTGACGAGTTTCAACATATTTGATAATTGAAACTCTTAGAAGATAGTAAATAAAACCAAAATAGTTTAAATCTCCAAATACTTTAATCTGCGAAAATGAGTTATTAAATGAAGTGGCAATATACAAGACATTAGAAAAGTATGTACGTTAATAAAATACTGATTACAATGATGTACTACGTACGAAATTGAACATAGTAATCGAGCTACTGGAATGATTTAAAGATGATATTGCCACGGTATGAAAGGGTGTAAATATGGACATGTATGGTATGAGTGAATTTGTATTACCCGATGATCATTTGTAAATGTTGGACAGGGCAACAGCAGTGGGGTATTTGCAATGGCGTGATAGGGCAACACCCGATGGTCAAAGGGTAACACAAGATGATCATTTGCAACGTTTGGACAGGGCAGCAGCAGAGGAGTATGTGTAATGGCTTGATAGTGCAACACCTGCTAGTCAAAGGGTAATACAACATGATCATTTGTAAATGTCGGACAGGGCAACAGCAGAGGTGAATTTGTAATGGCTTGATAGGGCAACACCTGCTAATCAAAGGGTAATACAAGATGATCATTTGCAAAGGTTGGACAGGGCAACAGCAGAGGAGTATTGGTAGTGGTTTGATAGGGCATCACCCGATGGCCATTTGCCAAGGAATGGGAGGGTAAGATGGCCATTTGCCAAAGTATGCTAGGCAACACCCTGCGATAGTTTGCAATGTATTGATATGGCAACACACGGTGACCATTTGCCAAGGAATGATAAGGCAACATCCGATGGCCATTTGCCAAGGTATCATAGGCAGCACCCGATAATCATTTGTAATGGCTTGATAGGGCGACTCCTAATGGCTATTTGTAAAATTTGATATGGCAACATGCAACATGATCATTTGCATTGACTTGATGCGAGCAGAGCATACCAACATTTTATTATCAGACCTGTACACTGTACTAAATCATATAAGAATACATATCTAATATATTTAAATCATGTTACTGGTTAGATACTAAAACATGGATATACACATACACATGGTCAACTTCTATGATCAATTGCCCCTTTCCGCTGCTGGTTCGAATTCCAGTGGCGTTCTCGAATTATTTCACATATTGTGGAAGCTATCCAGTTGGCTTACGGAAGGTCGGTGGTTCAACCCAAATGCCCGCCCAAACCTGAAATACTGCTCGGATGGGCACCCTGGATCTCCCTCCATAAATAATAGCGGGAAAGTCACCAATTGCCCTAATATGTTGGTGAATCACTAAACAAACACAAGAAAGAAAAAACAACGAAATCATCTTCTATGTCATTCGTATTATATTAAATACACTATCTTTCAATTTCTAGGTATGCTATTCGTTTAAACGTTATTCATGTGTTATGTTACATATAATATATACAAATACAACTATTATAAAGGATTGTAAGACAAATAGGATTTGAAAACAAGCTTAATACAAAGCTTATGTAAATATATCTATATTGGGTCATAGCTTCCAGTTTGTTGTGCAGATATATTGGGTATATACAACTTTGGTAGAACAAATATGTTTGAAGCTCAAATTGGAGCTTCAATAATTTACAACTGTCATGTATTGATGAAGTTTCGAGAATATCAAAAAGTATAAACGTTATATATTTTACAATGATTGCGAAGCAAGTTTTAACAACTTAAGCTATTCAATCTCGTTGGGGTGGATGAAAGCGTATATGTGGTACCCGGAGAAAACCAACCTGTCCGATCTGGCGACCACCGTACCATCTCACATACTTCCCGGTCCGAGGATCGAACCCGGGATGGATTGGTGAGAAGCGAGCGCGCTAACGATTGCGCTAATCGAACAGCCAATCGAGATTATCACATCATTGCTGTATGTATAAGTCAACTACGAGTTTTCCGAAGATAGGTGGTACTGCATTAAGAAGTATTTTACAGAATTTTAGATCCTTTCTATTCATTGTCCGGTATACTTAGAAAATACCCATACCTCGGACCCATAACGTAGGATACAACCAACAAAGGCATCAACAAAAATGACATGGAATTGTGGGTTTCATTTGCAGTTTAACAGTAATATGCTTAGTATGTTGAATGTTTTACCACTTACATAGTCTTAATTCATGCAAAACTTGCAGAAAAGTAAACACTATCCACAAATAATTAAAAATATTTACGACTTCAAGGGGTCAACTTTATATTTATTTTACAATGATTGCGAAGCAAGTTCTAACAACTTATATTAATCACTCTCGTTGGCGCGGATGAAAGCATAAATGTGGTCATTTGTGTGGCGAGGAAACAGGAATACCCGGAGAACACCCACCTGTCCGATGTGGCGACCACCGTACTATCTCACATACTTTCCATTTAAAGTCCACTATCCTTTTCAAATAATCTACCCCTCTTTTTAAGGACTTACATTTTGTATTAGCTATATTAACCTCTTGGTAGGGCAACACCCGATTACCATTTGTAAAAGATAATGATAGCGTCATACACGATGATCAGTTATACCTGTTTGATAGGGTACCACTCGAAGCACAATCTAAAATACTGCCTGAGAAATTATTCATAGACAGACATACAGACGAACGGACAAAGGGAGTTCAACATATGCACCTTCACAAACAACGTGATGTGTGGGAATTATTTAATAAAGTACAATATAGGCGGTGAATGGTGTACGTTTGAATACATATAGAGTACATATGCGCTGATTTTGTTATCGAAATGCAAATTGAATATGCTAATTGCACATGTTGGCGAACAGGGGCACTAGTATATGCAGAAGAGAACTATATAGAAGATAATATCAAAGCTTAGATGGCTGATTATTTAGAAGAACATCCCAAACAGCTTGCATTGATGACTGAAAAGATTTTCTAAAGTGTTGTGTTCTGAAGCGTTATAGCTGGTGCCATGGCAACGATTATTCTAAATGTGTTCTCTGTTACCTAATACTTGAACAGCCTCACATGAAACAGCTATTCACTCAGCACAATGGTCTATTGTTCACATGTATTGATATGATGAATAACGTAAGCCGGTATAGCAATGATTTTCGCTCATCACTTTCGTTTATGGTGATGTTTAAGTTTAAACTTTATTTATTTTACAACGATTGCGAAGCAAGTTTTAACAACTTATATTAATCACTCTCGTTGGCGCGATGAAAGCGTAAATGTGGTCATTCGTGTGGGAGGAAACCGGAGAACTAGGAAAAAACCCACATATCCGATCTGGCGACCGCCGAGGATCGAACCCATGTTGCATTGGTGATAAGCGAGCGCGCTAACCACTGCGCTAATCAGACTGCCTTATGGCGATGGATTACACCAGGAATGAGGTCTATAGAGAGTGGTTAATGCAATGTTGTAAAAATTTGTTTCGCAGTCTAGCTAAAATGATTTTCAAAATTTGCAATGATTTTAATAAATATCAGGAATACAAAGTGTTATTAATAAATGATGGAAATCGTGATAGCGCGTTAGCTTCATGTGCGAAAGGCCCGTGAATCGAGCCCTTAAGCAATGCATTTAAATTCCACATTGCCCCTTCGCTCTCCCTCGTGGCGATGGATTCCATCATGAATGAGATTTCCAACTAAAATATTTTTTTTATAAACTAATATATGACGTCACTGGAAGGAAACGTACGGGCTGATATTGAGCTCGCGCGTTGTGTTCTTACACATCATCAATAAAGTCGACATCATGCAGACAGATTCGCGAAGCATAAATGCAACATCACAATTATAAAATATGTATTCAAAAAGATATTGATTCATATGTAGTGTGAAATGAAAATACATGATATGTTCACCAACATGATTGTATACTGGATCTGACCTCTATGGCTACTGGAGATGTATAGTGTAGGCCTACTTTTAATCATCACAGGCACAATACATAACTCTGTTTACTAAAGGCAACCAGCGAAAACGACAAAATTGCATTTCCTGCTGTTCACGATGAAACAATGTGCCATTCTGGTGTTATTTGATCGATCTCCATGAAATAAAAAGTATTAGTTGATAGAATAAGGTCTTCCGATCGAGACAACAAGGGCATATCAGTGCTCTGGTCGTATTTACCTAGTTTCTCGTCGATGTTTCTGCATACATGTTTCAGTTCCGTTGGTTGCCTTTAGTAAACATTACTTACTATATGACCATAGAGCAAAACACAAAGTTTGTCTTGTGCCTGTGCTTTTAATACCAATACACGAACAGTGTCACAAAACTCATTGGGACTAAATATGGAAGCACACAATAACTGTTATTATATAGTTTGCTATCACGATTTGTTCAAACTAAGCTCCAGATGAGGATAAGAGAAACAAGTATGCTTTGACTTATTAGAGTAGCAGAAGCACTTGACTTGCAATCTTTTTTTCTGTCGAATTTGATCTTTTTCGTTCTTTTCTCCAACCATTTGAGAGCGTCATTGTCCTTCTGCTTTTTCAGTAAAGTTCCAACTTGTTTCCGGACAATTTCATTATAATCGTTTAACCAGTCGATCTGAAATGCATACAGTACACAGTATATCTCCAAAAGCGCAGTACGTTAGTAAGGTATGTAACTACAGGAAAATACATTCTTTATTGGATTTTAAGTTATGATATACCAGTTAAGATATACCATAGACCTTGTTATGTACTATGGGCCTGTAGAACCTCACCCCTCCCCTTGAGAATGTTTTACGGCTATGCTTTTCTGAAAGTACACAGCATTAGTTTTAAAATGAGCGTTGCTGCGTTACTGAGTAATTGTCACGTAAAGTACACCATGTTATGTATGTTACTTTAACGACAACAAGTAACTGTGCTACATATACAAGCACATATCTACTATGTAGCTAGTAAGGTGGTGGTAAATAAAGCAATACGGTTTATAATTAATATTAGACATATGTGCAGGCTGAAACATACATCATAGTATGTAGCGTAGTAATTATGGCGTCAATTCGATACTAATCCATAATTATGTCAAATGTATGACGTCGTTTATGACGAAATGTGCTTCTACACGGCATACTTTTTTTTTTTTTTTTTTTGGAAAGGCAAGAATTTATTGCAACTACAGTAGAGCAAAACCTGTCCTTTTAGTGCGTGCCACATCTACCGTACTTACTCGTCTATAAGACAGGATTTTTATCACCAGATTACTGTCTCAAAATTACTTCCCGTCTTTAAGAGTGACGGCATACTTATTAGAATATTTGCAATGGATTACACTACATATCTGCGAGAGAAACATAGTGTATATGAACATGAACCTTACGTGTGTGAAATTATGAATATGTTAAAAAGATCTATACATGTTGATTATTATAGCAAAGTAGCATACATGTATTTAAAAGCCGACAACGTAAATAAACACAGCGTATACACAATGGGAAAACTATTCTACACACTTTAGTCTTTCAGAATAACAGGATCTTCAAAAAGATAAATCCCCAATAGAGGACGGTTTCACCTAGTGCATTTAACACAATTCACAGTGTGCAAATATAGTATATGATGTTTGCATACAATAAAGCACACCAAGCAATGACTGTCGATTCCGAAGAAGTGTGTGTGCTGTGTGCATAGGACATTTAGTGATTGAGTACATTTTGCATATACGAGTAGATATGATCTTACATGAGTGGTAGATCTAATATCATGCCATGTTATATGAAACGAGGTTTTGGAAGTTTGCCATCAAGCGAGCATTTTGGCGAGCTTAATAGCAACATTTCAAAACGAGTTTCATAAAATATGGTAAGATATCATCACAAGTGTAAGCTCTATTTCATCACATTACCATATTGGATTTTAATCATGTTTGCACACAATAAGGCTGCTACTTTCATTTTGGCGCCAACTGTCAGTGCAAATTGTCATGACGTCACTAAGGCACCCTGACGTTTTCACTTCGCTAAGCAGCGTTATATATATGTTTTAAACAGAGTTTTCATCGAGTTTGTGTTGCCAAGTTACCATTAGCGTTATGTACCAATTCAAATAGAAATATGCATATTTTAAAGCATACTTTAAAGTTTAATTTACAAATTACAAGCCTTATTCTCTCAACCAATCAGAATCCTTCCAGGTGTCATTAAACGTGTGTACATATAAGACATTATGATATGGTGTTATTACACTGAATACAAGCAACGTTATGTGATAAATATATATTTGTGAATAGAAATAATAGGAGTTATCATAGACTGTACCATCTTGTCCTTCAGCGTGCAGTAATCTATAAGGTTGGTCTCGTACGGAAACAATGTGACGGTCTCCATCCCTAGCATCGTCACGCCTTTCATTTTATACTGAAACAGAGTAGTACATTTCCATTTCATACTGAAACAACTGGTCAATATATTCCCATGCCATACTGAAATAACAAATCATATATAATATATATATATTATATATATATATATATATATTCATGTCTCGCTGAAATAACAAATCAATCATATATTCATGTGATGCTGAAATAACAAATTAATATATTTCCATCTCATACTTAAGATGTGGCGTCCGTGGTCCATTGGTAGAGCGTCAGATTTGGAATCGATCGGTCCCAGGTTCGATACTCGGTCAGGCCACTGTAGTGTCATTGAGCAAGGCACCTCACTGCTAAGCATGTCCAGGAAAACATGTCTAGGTCCCCGCCGCAAGGGGTTTGACATTAATGGAACATACATACATACTTAAGATCAGAGTAATATATTCGCATACCGTACCCCAGCATTATATAGAGGAAATTTGTGTTAATGAGCATAAGATTAGAATTCATTTCATCTAGTTATAACCGAATTTCGCCACGAGTGGAAACATATATTTGGGTGATCACGCGATCTGATCGGGATTGTCAGAAAATCGCTAAAATACTAAAAGTACATGTAACCCCAGAGGAACACGAAGCACAAGCAGTTGTTTTAAATACCATCGTCCACTGTTTCAAAGTGGTGAAAGATAGTATTTAAGTTCACCGAAAAAACTCAATCATTCATTGGAAAACACTAAAGTAAGTAATACCATACTGAAACAACAGAGTGATATATTGCCATACCATACTGAAACAACAGAGTGATATATTGCCATACCATACTGAAACAACAGAGTGATATATTACCGTGCCATACTGAAACAACAGAGTGATATATTACCATGCCATACTGAAACAACAGAGTGATATATTACCATGCCATACTGAAACAACAGAGTGATATATTACCGTGCCATACTGAAACAACAGAGTGATATATTACCGTGCCATACTGAAACAACAGAGTGATATATTACCGTGCCATACTGAAACAACAGAGTGATATATTACCGTGCCATACTGAAACAACAGAGTAATATATTACCGTGCCATACTGAAACAACAGAGTGATATATTGCCATACCATACTGAAACAACAGAGTGATATATTGCCATACCATACTGAAACAACAGAGTGATATATTACCATATATACTGAAACAACAGAGTGATATATTGCCATATATACTGAAACAACAGAGTGATATATTACCATGCCATACTGAAACAACAGAGTGATATATTGCCATATATACTGAAACAACAGAGTGATATATTGCCATACCATACTGAAACAACAGAGTGATATATTACCATACCATACTGAAACAACAGAGTGATATATTACCATACCATACTGAAACAACAGAGTGACATATTGCCATACCATACTGAAACAACATAGTGATATATTACCGTGCCATACTGAAACAACA
>CM026387.1:45854540-45908346 GCA_014843695.1 Archivesica marissinica
AACAGTTATATATTATGTTGTTATGTAACAGTTATATATTGTGTTGCTAGGTAACAGTTATATATTATGTAGCTAGGTAACAATTATATGTTATCTTGTTATGTAACAGTTATATATTATGTTACTAGGTAACAGTTATATATTGTGTTGCTAGATAACAGTTATATATATATTGTGTTGTTTTGTAACTGTTATGTATTATGTTACTAGGTAACAGTTATATATTATGTTGTTAGGTAACAATTATATATTATGTTGTTGGGTAACAGTTATATATTATGTTGTTGGGTAACAGTTATATATTATGTTGTTAGGTAACAGTTATATATTATTTTGTTAGGTAACAGTTATATATTGTGTAGCTAGGTAACAGTTATATATTATGTTGTTATGTAACAGTTATATATTGTGTAGCTAGGTAACAGTTATATATTATGTTGTTAGGTAACAGTTATATATTATGTTGTAAGGTTTAGTTATATATTGTGTTGTTAGGTAACAGTTATATATTATGTTGTTAGGTAACAGTTATATATTGTGTTGTTCGGTAACAGTTATATATTGTGTTGTAAGGTAACAGTTATATATTGTGTTGTTAGGTAACAGTTATATATTATGTTGTTAGGTAACAGTTATATATTGTGCTGCTAGGTAACAGTTATATATTATGTAGCTAGGTAACAGTTATATATTATGTTGTTGGGTAACAGTTATATATTGTGTTGTTAGGTAACAGTTATATATTGTGTTGTTAGGTAACAGTTATGTATTGTGTTGTTAGGTAACAGTTATATATTGTGTTGCTAGGTAACAGTTATATGTTGTGTTGTTAGGTAAGTTATATATTATGCTGTTATGTAACAGTTATATATTGTGTTGCTAGGTAACAGTTATATATTGTGTTGCTAGGTAACAGTTATATATTATGTTGTTATGTAACAGTTATATATTGTGTTGCTAGGTAACAGTTATATATTATGTAGCTAGGTAACAGTTATATATTATGTTGATAGGTAACAGTTATATATTGTGTTGTTAGGTAACAGTTATATATTGTGTTGTAAGGTTTAGGTATATATTGTGTTGTTAGGTAACAGGTATATAATGTGTTGTTAGGTAACAGTTATATATTGTGTTGTTAAGTAACAGTTATATATTGTGTTGTAAGGTTTAGGTATATATTGTGTTGTTAGGTAACAGATATATAATGTGTTGTTAGGTAACAGTTATATATTGTGTTGTTAGGTAACATTTATATATTATGTTGTAAGGTTTGGTTATATATTGTGTTGTTAGGTAACAGTTATATATTGTGTTGTTAGGTAACAGTTATATATTGTGTTGTTAAGTAACAGTTATATATTGTGTTGCTAGGTAACAGTTATATATTGTGTTGCTAGATTATGATAACAGTTATATATTGTGTTGTTACGTAACAGTTATATATTGTGTTGTTATGTAACAGTTATATATTGTGTTGTTAGGTAACAATTATATATTATGTTGTTAGGTAACAGTTATATATTGTGTTGTTATGTAACAGTTATATATTATGTTGTTGGGTGACAGTTATATATTATGTTGCTAGGTAACTGTTATATATTATGTTGCTAGGTAACAGTTATATATTATGTTGCTAGGTGACAGTTATATATTATGTTGCTAGGTAACTGTTATATATTATGTTGCTAGGTAACAGTTATATATTATGCTGCTAGGTTACAGTTATATATTGTGTTGCTAGGTAACAGTTATATAGTATGCTGCTAGGTAACAGTTATATATTATGTTGTAAGGTAACAGTTATATATTGTGTTGTTAGGTAAGTTATATATTATGTTGCTAGGTAACAGTTATATATTATGCTGCTAGGTTACAGTTATATATTGTGTTGCTAGGTAACAGTTATATAGTATGCTGCTAGGTAACAGTTATATATTGTGTTGTTACGTAACAGTTATATATTGTGTTGCTAGGTAACAGTTATATATTATGTTGTTGGGTAACAGTTATATATTGTGTTGTTATGTAACAGTTACATATTATGTTGTTATGTAACAATTATATATTATGTTGTTAGGTAACAGTTATATATTGTGTTGTTAGGTAACAGTTATATATTATGTTGTTAGGTAAGTTATATATTATGTTGCTAGGTAACAGTTATATATTGTGTTGTTAGGTAACAGTTATATATTGTGTTGCTAGGTAACAGTTATATATTGTGTTGCTAGGTAACAGTTATATATTGTGTTGTTAGGTAACAGTTTGGCAGATAGCAGTGGGAGTGGCAGTGGTAGTGGAACAAAAACCTTCCCCAAACCGTGTTCACAACAGATCAACATAGAGCTCATGGTATGTTGTATTTACTATGTAGAATGTTTGTGGATGGATGCAATATGTGTTTTACAACATTTACTCTTCGTGGACTTATTTTAATGAAGTTCTAATGTTAACTCTGCATGCTGGGTCAAATAAAGGCTCTAAATAGTTCAAATAATTGTAGCAGATGACAACTTATTATGTGTCTTTCTTATTTGTATCTGAAAACTATGGAAGTATATCGTGGAATTTCGTTAGAATTTAGTTGAAATTGCATATTTGACTGTTATTTTCACAGATTTAAGAGGCTTGTTAAGTTCACGCATTTTGAAAATATATTGAATAATTTGACTACACAGCCTCTACACAACTTGCATATAAGTGTCACGTGACAAAGGTTAGTTTATACAAATTTAGTTTAGCTTGATTGCGAAACAAGTTTTTACAACTTATATTAATCACTCTCGAGACCTCATTCTGGATGGAATCCATCGCCACGAGGGAAAGAGAAGAGGCAATATGGAATTAAGTGCCTTGCATAAGGTACAATCGTAACAGCTCCAGCATGGCCCGAACTCCGGACATTTCACATCTGAAGCGAATGCGCTACCACTGCTTTTCACGACTTCCACAAATGTTGAGTGCTGTATATTGGATGTAACTATTATTTGACCGTAACCACTCGGCTTTTGAAACTAATGAGATCGCACTGAAATTTCACTTTAATTCATTATTTTTTGTGACATAGGCTCGATCCGATCCATAGCACATAGAACAGAATAAACATGTTTAACGAAATCAAAATGATTTCAAAATGTATTCATAAATAAATACATAAATGAATACACAAGAAACTGGAGCTGGAATGTATTTGCATGATTAACAATTACATGCAAATACTTGGAAATGTTGTGTTCATGAATAGCGAATACTGATTACAAATACCAAATCCCTGCCCGTGGCCGAGTGGTTACCGTCGTTGACTTCCAATCACTTGTCTCTATCCGCTGTAGGTTCGAATTCCACTGGGGGTGTCTGATTCTTTTCATGTGAGAGAACCTTCTAGCTGGATTGCAGGGTTCCCGCTGTCGGTCGCCAATTGCGACAAAAAATAAGTAGTGGCGCTAACTTTTATGAATTGGCAAAAATATTTGGCTCAACTTTTTTTTTTGGATTTTTTTTTTTTTGGAGGCACATGTTTTGTCAAATACATGGCTTCAAATATTTATTTGTGAACTATATAGCTCTTAGTTAGCTCCAAGTTTTTTAAATTGGCTCCAGTGTTTATCAATTGGCAACAGAAGTGGCGCAGATAAACATTCAGACAGAGGGAACCCTGGATTGCGGAAGGTTTAAGGTTCTACCCAGATGCCCGTCTGTGCCTGAAATACTGCTCAGATGGGCAACCGGGTCTTCCTCCAACAATACTAGCTGGAGAGTCGCCATATGACCTAAGCTGTTGGAGTGACTTTAAACCCCTAAAACAAACAAAAGATTGACTGGTTATCTGTAATTCAACGTATTTCTTTTGTAATATATTGTCCAGAATTACATATTGTAGGAGTTCCCGTTGTTTACAATGACATCATTTCCTCCTGGTTTCATCAAACACATGGGTGGCGTGGTTGCTGCAAGGTCCATTAAACTGCTGGATAAAATACACAACCCAGGTACGTTGTAGCACCATATTGTCTGTGTGTACACAACCCAGGTATGTGGTAGCACCATATTGTCTGTGTGTACACAAACCCAGGTACGTGGTAGCACCATATTGTCTGTGTGTACACAACCCAGGTACGTGGTAGCACCATATTGTTTGTGTGTACACAACCCAGGTACGTGGTAGCACCATATTGTCTGTGTGTACACAAACCAGGTACGTGGTAGCACCATATTGTCTGTGTGTACACAACCCAGGTACGTGGTAGCACCATATTGTCTGGGTGTACACAACCCAGGTACGTGGTAGCACCATATTGTATGTGTGTACACAAACCAGGACGATGGTAGCACCATATTGTATGTGTGTACACAAACCAGGACGATGGTAGCACCATATTGTCTGTGTGTACACAAACCAGGACGATGGTAGCACCATATTGTATGTGTGTACATAACCCAGGTACGTGGTAGCACCATATTGTCTGTGTGTACACAACCCAGGTAGGTGGTAGCACCATATTGTCTGTGTGTACATAACCCAGGTACGTGGTAGCACCATATTGTCTGTGTGTACACAACCCAGGTACGTGGTAGCACCATATTGTCTGTGTGTACACAACCCAGGTACGTGGTAGCACCATAGTGTCTATGTGTACACAAACCAGGACGATAGTAGCACCATATTGTGACATTGTCTGTGTGTACGCAACCCAGGTATGGGGTAGCACCATATTGTATGTGTGTACACAACCCAGGTACGTGGTAGCACCATAGTGTCTATGTGTACACAAACCAGGACGATGGTAGCACCATATTGTATGTGTGTACATAACCCAGGTACGTGGTAGCACCATATTGTCTGTGTGTACACAACCCAGGTAGGTGGTAGCACCATATTGTCTGTGTGTACATAACCCAGGTACGTGGTAGCACCATATTGTCTGTGTGTACACAACCCAGGTACGTGGTAGCACCATATTGTCTGTGTGTACACAACCCAGGTACGTGGTAGCACCATAGTGTCTATGTGTACACAAACCAGGACGATAGTAGCACCATATTGTGACATTGTCTGTGTGTACGCAACCCAGGTATGGGGTAGCACCATATTGTATGTGTGTACACAACCCAGGTACGTGGTAGCACCATAGTGTCTATGTGTACACAAACCAGGACGATAGTAGCACCATATTGTGACATTGTCTGTGTATACACAACCCAGGTATGGGGTAGCACCATATTGTCTGAACAATTACGAAACAAGCTTTTAACAACTTATATTAATCATTCTCATTTAAGCGTAAATGTGGTCATTCGTGTGGGAGGAAACCGGAGTACACGGAGAAAATCCACCAGTCCGATCTGGCGACCACTGTACCATCTCACATACTTCCCGGTTCAAGAATCGAACTCGGGTTGTATTTGTGAGAAGTGAGCGTGCCAACCACTGCCCCTAATCAGACAGCCTATATGGAGCGGCACCCGGGTTCTCCACCAATAATAGCTGAAGAGCTGTCGTATAACCTAAGCTGTTGGGGCAACTTTAAGCCCTAAAACTAACAAAGAAAGTGACTGTATTACAACAATGGCCTCAGATAGGTGCATCATGAACACATTATATAGTGAAGTTTTGTGTGTCATACAATGTTTCTACTTTCTTGTTTTAAATAGCTTACTCCTGAGGCTGGGACAGAGTTGTATGCATTTTTATGTATAGGGAAAAATTAATTTTATATGGTAGTATAGGTCCTAGGCTTTAAATAAAATTTGGGTTCTCGCTCGAAAACCCTATAGATTTTCCCCAGCATGCCCCAAAAGTTGCCCACCGGGCGAGACACCAAACCGGTTATATCTCGGCCATTCCTTGAGTGATTTTGACAATCTTTTTTCTTTAATAGAGTTTATTTTGGGTGTGAAACACGTTTAAAACAATATAAAATCGATATGGAGTCTCTATCAAGTGATTCCAATGTCAATCAAAAAATACAGACCATGTTCCAGCACATGTTCTACATTCACCATTCTGGCAGAATTGAATGCCGTGTATGCACACAGTCTAGGACGTGGTGGAAAAATCTCTGTCACCTCTTTGAATCACAGGCGCTAGCTAGGAGCTACACGGAACGTCGCCGGTACCAGCATGACATGGCCATGTTCACTGTCAAATATTGACCCAGGAACTTCACATCAGCAGCAATGCATAACTGGGACCAGGAAGATGCAAATTCATCTGAACACGATACGGTGTGTATCCTCTACCAGCATAAGCCTACGGTCGTATTATCCAAACCCAAGCGCTCTGACACATCAGTTGTTCATGGTCCGAAAGCCCTAAAGGAAGTATTGCCATGCCAGCAGCTACAATAATTTGGAGAAAATACGAAAAAGTATGACCTACCTACATCCTACAAAGGCCACGGTCAACCAGCAGTCTACGATGACATTAGGCGGGACACGAGACTATGCGATATGGCTTGGGCTATATGCAGACTTAACTTGGAACCCCATGATAGCCACATGGCGGACTTGTATATCCAACAAGTCAAACTATGCAATTGTGGAGTGCAAGTAATGCGGTTTGGACGGATGACAATGTCTCACTCAAGTAAGTTGCATTTACGCACATAGTGCCACAACAACGGGAAAGTTGTATACACAGAGTTGAATAGCACCAAGTCCATGTGTTCTCAACTAGTACAATCATATATTACACTCTATGCCGATGAGAAGGTGTACAGTGTAGCAAAATGATTCAGCTTCGGAGACCAGATGATTTCAAATGCATCATATTGTGTTAAGCGAAATACTTGCTTAAGTGCTGTGGCAGGAGCATCGAAGGAAGTGGTGCAGAGCATGTATGGCTTGAGACACGTATCTACGGGCCATCTGTAATCCAGACCTCGATTCTTAATGCTGGCCATTACGCTCGGTCGCTTGATGCTCAAAAGATCCTGGCCGAAGTGATGCAGCGCCTACTGATGAAGGAATTCTTCAAGAGTACTGGAGTTGACAAATATGTCACGGAATTTAAGCTTTTGGCCAGCCTCAGCAGTGCAATGAAATATGGAGCCCGAGAGCGCAACAAGAAGTTGCTCGATCAGTTCAAAGCTTCTTCTACTCAGCTGATGAGTGACCTTGATGAGTTCATAGAGTCAAGAGTCAAGGAGTGCGAGAATTTCAATTTCTGGTACCAGAACTTGTCTCGGTTCCAGGTGGTCTTAGATCTTCTTCGTGCCGACAGAGAGGGTTCTTGGGACCCCCACATCGCAGCGGACACTGTATGAATTTGCCACATGGGACTGCACACACTACCTTCGCTGGGGGACAGTCTACCTGGAAGACTGCAGAAACTTGCCTCAGGAGGTGTATGAGAACATTGCAGAATGTAACTCCTTCTCTGTGAAGGACAAGCTTGGTGTCTGTCTTTACATCTGTGGGGGTGAACAAAAGCTTGAGCAAACAATAAATCTTTCTTCAAAATGCAGTGACAGCATCATTGGGCATTGCAAGCGGAAACAATTTGTCGCCAAATGGGATCTGATCTTTCACGAGATGATAGGTGTGAACAACTTGCTTCGTAAAATTACAGGTGTTAATGAACACACGTCAGAAGCCTATGTACATCATGAATCATCCCAATCCTACACGAACAAGGGCGAAGAAAATATCTAGAACTGTGTCCGCTTTATTGAGGAAAGAAGGGTCTCCTTTCTCAACTGAGTGCCCAAAGAAACTTCACAACTTTATAACCAAACAAGGCATGCCTGAAAACATAAGAAGTGAGTTGCTGAATGCTACATACATTGGGAAAGAAGCTTATGAGCATTTTCACCATGAGCGCTTTCATCACGAGGAATGTACGACTAGACAGTCCGATCAGCCGTCGCAAGATCCATACAATGATCAGCATAAAGAACAACAAGCCTAAGTCAACTGTAAAGCAAACTTTGAGACAAGTCAACATCACAGACAAGTCTATTGACATTGCTCGACACATACACATTACAACGAATGAGCTCATCAAGTATGATGTTGTACCTAGTCCCATGCTATTTGACGTGGACGGCTACATAACCCACCTAGAGAAAAGTCTGCTCATACGTGAGCTTGAGCTTGTCCTGACTGATGCTGATATGCAGTATATGCATTGTGATAGGTCTGCATTTATTATCGACGTCATGGCCCTAGTCCGCCGCCTACCACATCAGGGGCTGAAGGCATTCGGTGTCCTGCCCACACTCATGCAAAAGTCTTTAGCGATCTACCACAAACATGGCCGCTGTGACTATGTCTTTGACATCTATACTAGAGAGCCTTCCACAAAAGACCAAGAACACGAGAGAAGGAGTACTGCACCTTCGATTGTTTTAACTGAAATCACCCCTGAGTCTCCACTTTTACAAATGGCTAACTTCTGGCCATCACAACAGAACAAGATGATGCTGGAACAACTTATTTACAAACATGTCTCTGGTCTCGCCATGGACTTACCACACCCTACTGTCGTGAGTCAGCTATCAATGCAGGGCGACGACTGGCCATGTACTTCCTTGTATAAAGGCAACAGAACAATACTTCCTGAATTGTACTCACAGCTAGACGAGGCAGACTTGCGGCTGGTTCTCCATGCCTTCAACTGTGCTAAGGCAGGCTACAAAACCTGTGTAGTTTTGTCAAATGACACTGACGTTGCTGTGGCCCTACCCTACCACTTACCTATCCTGATAGAAGCAGGACTAAGCGAGCTCTGGGTGCGATGTGGATGCGGGAAAACTGCGATTTATCCCACTGCACATTTTGCACGAACGTCAAGGTCAAGACGTTTGCAATGTCCTTCACGCCTTGCACTGCTTGACTGGATGTGATGCAACGAGCAAAGTAGGCACCAAGAAAGCTGCCCTCAAAGCCCAGCCCACCCAATTGCTTAGACATTCCGGTAGAGAAATGACAATTACACCCGAGACCAAGGCTTATGCTGAACAATTCCTTGTGTTTGGTTTTAAGAGAGAGAGTAACCAATATTCGTCTTTCACACAGCTTCGTGCCCAAATATATCATCAGACCAAGGGCTCATCACATCAAAATGTACCTCCAATGTGCTTCCACATATAATGCGAGCCTTATTCGGTACATACTCGATTATCCACATCTTCCAACCCAGCATCATAGATCCACTACATGTTGGGTATCAGCTAGAGAACGAGTGCCTTGTTCCAGTCACAGGGTGCAAGACTCTGAATAAGCGATGGACAGTGACCTGTAACTGTGGCAAGTGTGCTCGAGTCACATGTACATGCCGCATGGAGGAGGTAGGCTGTACCCCTTTCTGCAAGTGCATGAAGTTGCAAGATGATGCCTGCACCAATCCATATAATTAGATCTGTTTCATTGTGATGTGGGTGTTAATCTTAATAAATTTGTGTCATTAAAAATTTCAGACCTGATCAATTTTTAGTTTCTCCGGAAGAACTTCAGAGCCCCTACCATGTAAACAAGTTCTCAAATCAACTAAATTTTGTGAAATGGCCGAGATTTGACAGGAATGGTTTCTTGCCCGGCGGAGAATGTAGAACATGTGCTGGAACATGGTCTGTATTTTCGATTGACATTGGAATCACTTGATAGAGACTCCATATCAATTTTATATTGTTTTAAACGTGTTTCACACCCAAAAAAACTCTATTAAAAAAAAGATTGTTAAAATCGCTCAAGAAATGGCCCAGATATGACCGGTATGGTTTCTCGCCCGGTGGGCAACCTTTGGGGCATGCTGCGAAAAATCTATAGGGTTTTCGAGCGAGAACCCAATTTTTTTTTAAAGCCTAGGACCTATACTACCATATAAAAGTGGGTTTTCCCCTATACATAAAAATGCATACAACTCAGGCCCAGCCCCTAGAGTATTACCTTTTGGCTCACTTCTTTCACGTAAACAATATTTCCAAGCCGAACTCCGAATTCTCCATCATCGTAATAACCGGGTTCTGAAAATAAAATATGTGCTACATTAAAATATTTAACATACAGCTGTGAGTTTTCATGCAGGTAATATAAAGAGCTTAATTATTGTTCGGGAGTTATCTTAATGTTATTGTACTAATTGTAAGTGCCGTTTCGAACCCGCATCGCCACGGCGACACCATCTAGCAATAACAAATGTGTACTCTCTACCGCTTTAGTATTTGTTTTTATACCTTTTTTTAAATTTAAGTTTACTCAACGTTGCTACCGATTACCCATTAGTGCGACGGGCAGTTTACCGAACAACACCTTTCCTGGGCAGGATTCAGCGTTTAACCAGTATATGGTGCACCAACCTCCGTAAGAAACTACCAACTCTTTCATATAAATGAGACATGGCCTGAGCGGGGCTCGAACCCGTGACAATCAGTGATGATAGGTTACAGTGATATTCAAGTCAGCGACCTTAGCCCACTCGACCACGGAGGCAGAATACCGCTTTACTACTGTATTATGCTGTATTCGTTGCAATATGACTGCATGAAATAATCTATCACTCCCAAATTTCCCATCCCATACAAGCCAGTCTTACCATTGGAATAGAACATGTTCTCGTCCAGCGGCACGTCCCATTTAAACGTCTTGTGAAAGGTAGATATGCGTCCTGGTCCTATGCGATGAAACATAATATAAAGTACATGTTATGAAATATCAGATATATGTGCGATGCTTATATATATATCAATCTGGGAAGAGTTGTTTATTAGTATGGGAACAGTCGTATATTAGTTTGGGAAGAGTCGTATATTAGTTTGGGAACAGTCGTATATTAGTCTTGTAACAATCATGTAATAGTATTAGTCGGAAAGAATCGTATATTAGTCTGAACATCCGTGTTAATTCAGGAATAGTCGTACCAAAATCTAGCGTATATTAGTCAGTGAACAATCGTACATTAATCTGGGAATAATCAATCGTATATTAGTCTGGGAATATTCGTATATTAATCTAGGAACAATCGTACATTAGTCTGGGTACAATCAATCGTATATTAGTCTGGGAACAATCGTACATTAGTCTGGGAACAATCATATATTAGTCTGGGAACAATCAATCATGCATTAGTCTGGGAACAATCGTACATTAGTCTGGGAACAATCGTACATTAGTCTGGGAACAATCAATCGTATATTAGTCTGGGAACAATCAATCGTATATTAGTCTGGGAACAATCGTACATTAGTCTGGGAACAATCAATCGTATATTAGTCTGGGAACAATCGTACATTAGTCTGGGAACAATCGTATATTAGTCTGAGAACAATCGTATATTAGTCTGGGAACAATCGTATATTAGTCTGGGAACAATCATATATTAGTCTGGGAACAATCGTATATTAGTCTGGGAACAATCAATCGTGCATTAGTTTGTGAACAATCGTATATTAGTCTGGGAACAATCATATATTAGTATGGGAACAATCAATCGTGCATTAGTTTGGGAACAATCGTATATTAGTCTGGGAACAATCGTATATTAGTCTGGGAACAATCGTACATTAGTCTGGGAACAATCATATATTAGTCTGGGAACAATCAATCGTGCATTAGTCTGGGAACAATCGTACATTAGTCTGGGAACAATCGTACATTAGTCTGGGAACAATCAATCGTATATTAGTCTGGGAACAATCAATCGTATATTAGTCTGGGAACAATCGTACATTAGTCTGGGAACAATCAATCGTACATTAGTCTGGGAACAATCGTACATTAGTCTGGGAACAATCAATCGTATATTAATCTGGGAACAATCGTACATTAGTCTGGGAACAATCATTCGTACATTAGTGTGGGAACAATCGTACATTAGTCTGGGAACAATCAATCGTACATTAGTCTAGGAACAATCGTACATTAGTGTGGGAACAATCGTACATTAGTCTGGGAACAATCGTACATTAGTCTGGGAACAATCGTGCATTAGTCTGGGAACAATCGTATATTAGTCTGGGAACAATCGTACATTAGTCTGGGAACAATCGTATATTAGTCTGGGAACAATCGTACATTAGTCTGGGAACAATCGTATATTAGTCTGGGAACAATCGTACATTAGTCTGGGAACAATCGTACATTAGTCTGGGAACAATCGTATATTAGTCTGGGAACAATCGTATATTAGTCTGGGAACAATCGTACATTAGTCTGGGAACAATCGTATATTAGTCTGGGAACAATCGTACATTAGTCTGGGAACAATCGTATATTTGTCTGGGAACAATCGTACATTAGTCTGGGAACAATCGTATATTAGTCTGGGAACAATCGTACATTAGTCTGGGAACAATCGTACATTAGTCTGGGAACAATCGTACATTAGTCTGGGAACAATCGTACATTAGTCTGGGAACAATCAATCGTACATTAGTCTGGGAACAATCGTACATTAATCTAGGAGCAATCAATCGTATATTAGTCTGGGAACAATCGTACATTAGTTTGGGAACAATCGTACATTAGTCTGGGAACAATCGTACATTAGTCTGGGAACAATCGTACATTAGTCTGGGAACAATCGTACATTAGTCTGGGAACAATCAATCGTATATTAGTCTGGGAATAATCGTACATTAGTCTGGGAGCAATCAATCGTATATTAGTCTGGGAACAATCGTACATTAATCTAGGAACTATCGTACATTAGTCTGGGAACAATCGTACATTAGTCTGGGAACAATCGTACATTAGTCTGGGAACAATCGTACATTAGTCTGGGAACAATCGTACATTAGTCTGGGAACAATCTTACATTAGTCTGGGAACAATCAATCGTATATTATTCTGGGAACAATCGTACATTAGTCTGGGAACAATCGTACATTAGTCTGGGAACACTCAATCGTATATTAGTCTGGGAATATTCGTACACTAATCTAGGAGCAATCAATCGTATATAAGTCTGGGAATAATCGTATCTAATCTAAGAGCAATTAATCGTACATTAATCTGGGAACAATCAATCGTATATTATTCTGGGAACAATCGTACATTAATCTGGGACCAATCAATCGTATATTATTCTGGGAACAATCGTACATTAATCTGAGACCAATCAATCGTATATTATTCTGGGAACAATCGTACATTAATCTGGGACCAATCAATCGTATATTAGTCTGGGAACAATGGTATATTAGTCTGGGAACAATAGTGTATTAATCTGTGAACACTCGTATATTAGTCTGTGAATAATCGTACATTAATCTAAGAACAACCAATCGTATATTAGTCTGGGAACAATCGTATATTAATCTAGAAACAATCCTGTATTAGTCTGGGAACAATCGTATATTAGTCTGGGAACAATCGTATATTAGTCTGTGAACAATCGTATATTAGTCTGGGAACAATCGTATATTAGTTTGGGAACAATCGTATATTAGTCTGGGAACAATCGTATATTAGTCTGGGAACAATCGTACATTAGTCTGGGAACAATCGTATATTAGTCTGGGAACAAACAATCGTATATTAGTTTGGGAACAATCGTATATTAGTATGGGAACAAGCGCTTTGTAGTCTTGGAACACTCGTATTATAGCCTGGGAACAAGCGTTTTTTAGTCTTGGAACACTTGTATTATAGCCAGGGAACAAGCGTATATTTGTCTTGGAACACTCGTATTATAGCATGGGAACAATCGTATATTAGTCATGGAACACTCGTATTATAGCCTGGGAACAAGCGTATATTTGTCTTGGAACACTCGTATTATAGCTTGGGAACAATCGTATATTAATCTAGAAACAATCCTGTATTAGTCTGGGAACAATCGTATATTAGTCTGTGAACAATCGTATATTAGTCAGGGAACAATCGTATATTAGTCTGGGAACAATCGTATATTAGTCTGGGAACAATCGTACATTAGTCTGGGAACAATCGTATATTAGTATGGGAACAAACAATCGTACATTAGTCTGGGAACAATCGTATATTAGTATGGGAACAAGCGTTTTGTAGTCTTGGAACACTCGTATGATAGCCTGTGAACAAGCGTTTTTTAGTCTTGGAACACTCGTATTATAGCCAGGGAACAATCGTATATTAGTCTTGGAACACTCGTATTATAGCATGGGAACAATCGTATATTAGTCTTGGAACACTCGTATTATAGCCTGGGAACAAGCGTATGTTCGTCTTGGAACACTCGTATTATAGCCTGGGAACAAGGTTATATTTGTCTTGGAACACTCGTATTATAGCCTGGGAACAATGGTATATTAGTCTTGGAACACTCGTATTATAGCCTGGAAACAAGCGTATATTAGTCTTGGAACACTCGTATTATAGCCTGGGAACAAGCGTATATTAGTCTTGGAACACTCTTATTATAGCCTGGGAACAAGCGTATATTCGTCTTGGAACACTCGTATTATAGCCTGGGAACAAGCGTATATTAGTCTTGGAACACTCGTATTATAGCCAGGGAACACTCGTATATTAGTCTTGGAACACTCGTATTATAGCATGGGAACAATCGTATATTAGTCTTGGAACACTCGTATTATAGCCTGGAAACAAGCGTATATTAGTCTTGGAACACTCGTATTATAGCCTGGGAACAAGCGTATATTAGTCTTGGAACACTCTTATTATAGCCTGGGAACAAGCGTATATTCGTCTTGGAACACTCGTATTATAGCCTGGGAACAAGCGTATATTAGTCTTGGAACACTCGTATTATAGCCAGGGAACACTCGTATATTAGTCTTGGAACACTCGTATTATAGCATGGGAACAATCGTATATTAGTCTTGGAACACTCGTATTATAGCCTGGGAACAATCGTATATTAGTCTTGGAACACTCGTATTATAGCCTGGGAACAATCGTATATTAGTCTTGGAACACTCTTATTATAGCCTGGGAACAAGCGTATATTGTCTTGGAACACTCGTATTATAGCCTGGGAACAATCGTATATTAATCTTGGAACACTCGTATTATAGCCTGGGAACAATCGTATATTAATCTTGGAACACTCGTATTATAGCCTGGGAACAATCGTATATTAATCTTGGAACACTCGTATTATAGCCTGGGAACAATCGTATATTAATCTTGGAACACTCGTATTATAGCCTGGGAACAATCGTATATTAATCTTGGAATACTCGTATTATAGCCTGGGAACAATCGTATTTTAATCTTGGAACACTCGTATTATAGCCAGGGAACAATCGTATATTAATCTTGGAACACTCGTATTATAGCCTGGAAACAAGTGTATATTTGCATGGGTGCAGTAGTATTTAGTCTGGAAGCAGTTGTATATAACTTAATATAAGCATGTTAACAATTATATATCAGTATGGGAAATCATACATTGGTCTGGAAACATTCATATGTTAGTCTGACAACAGTCATATGTTAGTTTGGGAACATTCATAAGTCTGACAACAGTCATATGTTAGTCTGACAACAGTCATATGTGAGTCTGGGAACAGTCATATGTTAGTCTGGCAACAGTCATATGTCTGTCTGGCAACAATCATATGTTAGTCTGGGAACAGTCATATGTTAGTATGGCAACAGTCATATGATCGTCTGGCAACAGTCATATGTTAGTCTGGGAACAGGCATATGTTAGTCTGGCAACATTCATATGTTAGTCTGGCAACAATCATATGTTAGTTTGGGAACATTCATAAGTCTGACAACAGTCATATGTTAGTCTGACAACAGTCAATGTGAGTCTGGGAACAGTCATATGCTAGTCTGGCAACAGTCATATGTCTGTCTGGCAACAATCATATGTTAGTCTGGGAACAATCATATGTTAGTCTGACAACAGTCATATGTTAGTCTGACAACCGTCATATGTTCGTCTGGCAACAATCATATGTTAGTCTGGCAACAGTCATATGTTAGTCTGACAACAGTCATATGTGAGTCTGGGAACAGTCATATGTTAGTCTGGCAACAGACATATGTCTGTCTGGCAAAAATCATATGTTAGTCTGGGAACAGTCATATGTTAGTATGGCAACAGTCATATGTTCGTCTGGCAACAGTCATATGTTAGTCTGGGAACAGGCATATGTTAGTCTGGCAACATTCATATGTTAGTCTGGCAACAATCATATGTTAGTTTGGGAACATTCATAAGTCTGACAACAGTCATATGTTAGTCTGGCAACAATCATATGTTAGTCTGGGAACAATCATATGTTAGTCTGACAACAGTCATATGTTAGTCTGACAACCGTCATATGTTCGTCTGGCAACAGTCATATGTTAGTCTGACAACAGTCATATGTTAGTCTGGGAACAATCATATGTTAGTCTGACAACATTCATATGTTAGTCTGGCAACAGTCATATGTTAGTCTGGGAACAGTCATATGTTAGTCTGGGAACAATCATATGTTAGTCTGGGAACAATCATATGTTAGTCAAACAACAGTCATATGTTAGTCTGGGAACAGTCATATGTTAGTCAGGGAACAATCATATGTTAGTCTGGGAACAGTCATATGTTAGTCTGGGAACAGTCATATGTTAGTCTGGGAACAGTCATATGTTAGTCTGGGAACAATCATATTTTAGTCTGGGAACAATCATATGTTAGTCTGGGAACAATCATATGTTAGTCTGGGAACATTCATATGTTAGTCTGGGAACAGTCATATGTTAGTCTGGGAACAATCATATGTTAGTCTGGGAACAGTCATATGTTAATCTGGGAACAATCATATTTTAGTCTGGGAACAATCATATGTTAGTCTGGGAACATTCATATGTTAGTCTGGGAACAATCATATGTTAGTCTGGGAACAATCATATGTTAGTATGGGAACAATCATATGTTAGTCTGGGAACAGTCATATGTTAGTCTGTGAACACTCATATGTTAGTCTGGGAACAATCATATTTTAGTCTGGGAACAATCATATGTTAGTCTGGGAACAGTCATATTTTAGTCTGGGAACAATCATATGTTCGTCTGGGAACAGTCATATGTTAGTCTGGGAACACTCATATTTTAGTCTGCGAACAATCATATGTTTGTCTGGGAACAATCATATGTTAGTCTGGCAACAGTCATATGTTAGTCTGGGAACACTCATATGTTAGTCTGGGAACAATCATATGTTAGTCTGGGAACAGTCATATGTTAGTCTGGGAACAGTCATATATTAGTCTGGGAACAGTCATATGTTAGTCTGGGAACAGGCATATGTTAGTCTGGGAACAATCATATGTTAGTCTGGGAACACTCATATGTTAGTCTGGGAACAATCATATGTTAGTCTGGGAACAGTCATATGTTAGTCTGGGAACAGTCATATGTTAGTCTGGGAACAATCATATGTTAGTCTGGCAACAGTCATATGTTAGTCTGGGAACAATCATATGTTAGTCTGGTAACAATCATATGTTAGTATGGGAACAATCATATGTTAGTCTGACAACATTCATATGTTAGTCTGACAACAGTCATATGTTAGTCTGGGAACAGTCATATGTTAGTCTGGGAACAATCATATGTTAGTCTGGGAACAGTCATATATTAGTCTGGGAACAATCATATGTTAGTCTGGGAACACTCATATGTTAGTATGTGAACAATCATATGTTAGTCTGGGAACAATCATATGTTAGTCTGGGAACAGTCATATATTAGTCTGGGAACAATCATATTTTAGTCTGGGAACAATCATATTTTAGTCTGGGAACAATCATATTTTAGTCTGGGAACAATCATATGTTAGTCTGGGAACAATCATATGTTAGTCTGGGAACAATCATATTTTAGTCTGGGAACAATCATATGTTAGTCTGAGAACAATCATATGTTAGTCTGGGAACAAATGATATGTTAGTCTGGGAACAATCATATGTTAGTCTGGGAACATTCATATGTTAGTCTGGGAACAATCATATGCTAGTCTGGGAACAATCATATGTTAGTCTGGGAACAATCATATGTTAGTCTGGGAACAATCATATGTTAGTCTGGGAACAGTCATATGTTAGTCTGTGAAAACTCATATGTTAGTCTGGGAACAATCATATGTTAGTCTGGGAACAGTCACATGTTAGTCTGGGAACAATCATATGTTCGTCTGGGAACAGTCATATGTTAGTCTGGGAACACTCATATTTTAGTCTGCGAACAATCATATGTTAGTCTGGGAACAATCATATGTTAGTCTGGGAACAGTCATATATTAGTCTGGTAACAATCATATTTTAGTCTGGAAACAATCATATTTTAGTCTGGGAACAATCATATGTTAGTCTGGGAACAATCATATGTTAGTCTGGGAACAATCATATGTTAGTCTGGGAACAATCATATTTTAGTCTGGGAACAATCATATGTTAGTCTGAGAACAATCATATGTTAGTCTGGGAACAAATGATATGTTAGTCTGGGAACAATCATATGTTAGTCTGGGAACATTCATATGTTAGTCTGGGAACAATCATATGTTAGTCTGGGAACAATCATATGTTCGTCTGGGAACAGTCATATGTTAGTCTGGGAACACTCATATTTTAGTCTGCGAACAATCATATGTTAGTCTGGGAACAATCATATGTTAGTCTGGGAACAGTCATATATTAGTCTGGTAACAATCATATTTTAGTCTGGAAACAATCATATTTTAGTCTGGGAACAATCATATGTTAGTCTGGGAACAATCATATGTTAGTCTGGGAACAATCATATGTTAGTCTGGGAACAATCATATTTTAGTCTGGGAACAATCATATGTTAGTCTGAGAACAATCATATGTTAGTCTGGGAACAAATGATATGTTAGTCTGGGAACAATCATATGTTAGTCTGGGAACATTCATATGTTAGTCTGGGAACAATCATATGTTAGTCTGGGAACAATCATATGTTAGTCTGGGAACAATCATATGTTAGTCTGGGAACAGTCATATGTTAGTCTGTGAAAACTCATATGTTAGTCTGGGAACAATCATATGTTAGTCTGGGAACAGTCATATGTTAGTCTGGGAACAATCATATGTTCGTCTGGGAACAGTCATATGTTAGTCTGGGAACACTCATATTTTAGTCTGGGAACAATCATATGTTAGTCTGGGAACAATCATATGTTAGTCTGGGAACAGTCATATGTTAGTCTGGGATCAGTCATATGTTAGTCTGGGAACAGTCATATGTTAGTCTGGCAACAGTCATATGTTAGTCTGGCAACAGTCATATGTTAGTCTGGGAACAGTCATATGTTAGTCTGGCAACAGTCATATGTTAGTCTGGGAACACTCATAAATATTTTGCAATGCTAGAGTTAATTCACTTAACTGAAACCTATATAGTATCATTGTTTGATACATTTAAAGTTTAAACTTTATTTATTGTACAACTATTGCGAAGCAAGTTTTAAAAACTTATATTAATCAATCTCGTTAGAAGGCGTATATATATATACTGACTTCATAAACAAACTGTACACTTTTATATTGAGCGTTACTTTTCGCTACAATTTTTAGAATTAATAATTTAACTATCATGAGTGAAGAAAATAATCCTTCACACATTGCACTGATTTGCCCAATATTGCGCACATCTTGATACCAAATTTGCCTATATTTTCTTTTAACGGATATAAATTTTACATCAAAGGCAAGTGCACAGTTTAGGATAAATATGGCTAGTGTTGTATTTACCTTCCTGGGCACCCGAGTAGTGACCGACGCCATGCCCGGTGCCATGCTTGTATGTTAATCCAACTTTAAACAGGGGTTGGCGGGCCCAAGGATCAATTTCTCTGCCTACAAGGACATAATATGTTTCACAATCATTAACTATAAAGAAAGGTGTTTGTATATTATAGTATCGCCCCTATTGAAAGGGCCAGTTATTTCTGATTTATGAGACACCTCTTATGGACATTAGTACTTCCCGAATCCTATTAGGCGCCTAGCAATCGGTAACCATTATATTTAACTAGTTGGCAGCTCACCAACCTGCCATATCAGAATGAACCCCTGACACGGTTCGAACATTCGACTACACGCTCCATAGGCGGATGCCGTATCCACTTATATTACTGTATGAATATACTATGCTACATAACTTACTTTCTTGATATTATTCTATTCCCAGTACACCTCTTTATCAATAGACTATTCTGCGTACCCTACTTTATCAATAGACTAGTCCGCGTACCCTACTTTATCAATAGACTATTCCGCATACCATTCTTTATCAATAGACTATTCTGCGTACCCTTCTTTATCAATAGACTATTCAGCATACCATACTTTATCAATAGACTATTCCGCGTACACCTACATTATCAATAGACTATTCCGCGAACACCTACATTATCAATAGACTATTCCGCGTAGACCTACATTATCAATAGACTATTCCGCGTACACCTACATTATCAATAGACTATTCCGCGTACACCTACATTATCAATAGACTATTCCGCGTACCCTTCTTTATCAATAGACTATTCCGCGTACACCTACATTATCAATAGACTATTCCACGAACACCTACATTATCAATAGACTATTCCGCGTACACCTACATTATCAATAGACTATTCCGCGTACACCTACATTATCAATAGACTATTCCGCGTTACAAATGCTATCATTATACTATTATACGAACCTTATATTATAGACAATTATTCATACTTTTCTTTAACAATAGGCTATTTTACGTGCATCACTTTATCAATATCGTGTCCTACTTGCCCTATTATATACATTTACAGATGAGTTGCCCATCTATATGGTCAAATTTGAAAGAGAAACCCGTGACCAGAAGCAACTGCCACACACTAGACATTTAGAACAAGATAGAAAGGATGACGATGTATAAATTATTTATCTCGCCACCGCAGATCATATGGGCGAGTATCAGGTTGGGTATACATCATACTACTATTATATAATACTTCTACAGAATCATTTTATATTCATTTTATTTTTGATTCCATTGTTTGTCCAATCTGTTAATTCCAAGTTCTCGCATTTGATAGTAAACAATTAAAGGTTAGAATAAAAACGCTAAAAGTGTAAAACGTCTAATTTTTAAAGTGTAACTATTTAGACTAATATACAGCATAGCAAGAACAGAAGTAGCAAGAAGAGAAATTAAATAGTACCATACAATCCCTTTGTCCAAACCGCCATAGCAATATTGAGTTGTCCCATGAGAACTCGCGTGTAACATTCCTACAAATGTAAAGTAATCAACACTAACACTACTATTGGAGTCGATATCATGCACGTGCTACTGTCGTTCTGAGAGATTTTAAATCGTAATTGTTGTAAAATAAATAACGTTTAGGCTTATTTACTACAGTGTACGGACGCACATTATTGGTTTAACTAGGCTGAATGTATACAGCAAAACATAAAAGTTATATTTCAAAGTTATGGTTACTGGTAATTACATACAATATGTTATGATACTCATTTTGGAATTTTCCTATTAACCTTCTACAAAAAATTCCAACACTCGTTTCATAGCATATTGTATTGACTCACCACTCATGTAGGCCCCTATAACTAGTGTAGGACGGACATACATAGCCTAAACAGGTATACACCTCTTATTTATTTAATTCGGCATATGTATTTTAAAGCAATACCTTAAGAAATTTTGAAGGTTTTTCCCATAGAAACGTTCTAGTTATATCAGTAGTACCATCTCTGAAAACAAATGACAACACTGATTAACAATCATAATTATATATATGTATATCCTTATACTCTTTTACAAGATAATATTTCATTACATAATATCTGCGTGTCATTGTGTTTCTATTTCATATTTTACAACTACATGCTTACTTGTGTGAATGTACAAATGACCATTGCATTTGGCATGGTATGTGTGTCTTCAGACCGGACATTAAATGTGTTATTCATACGTGTCATTGTGTTTCTATTTCATATTTTACAACTACATGCTTACTTGTGTGAATGTACAAATGACCATTGTATTTGGCATTGTATGTGTGTCTTACGTTTATTTATCGTCGCTACCGGTTGCCCATATGAGCGACGACACCTGAAGAGATTAGTCATTTTAGATATTTAGAGGATAGTGCAATGATACAGACAGAGACACGTTCCAGCGTCTCCTCTGGTTGTGTTACGTTCACGGTGTAAAACACCGACACGAGACCTCGGTTTAAAGTCCAATCTGAAAAACTGTTAATTTTATTAAGGTCAGACTGGGGATCGAACCTGCGATCCCTGGTTTACAAATCCAACGTGTTAACCACTGGACTACAGATCCGTCTGCGGCATGGTGTGTCTTTGTTGGGTGGCAATATTAGACACTTGTGACGTACACCGATTACGAACCAATGAAAACGGAATCACTGAAATAATGGTTATAACGCAGACAACCAATAACAAGCACAAGTGTCCGCCTCCGTTGTCGAGTGGTTAGGGTCGCTGACTTGTAAACAACTGTAACCTATCATCACTGAAGGTCACGGGTTCGAGTCCCGCTCAGACTGTGTCTCTTTATATGAAAAAGTTGGCAGTTTCTGACGAAGGTTGGTGCACCGAGTACTGGTTAACCGCTGGAGCCTGTCCAGGAAAGGTGTTGTTAGGTAAACTGCCCGTCGATCAAATGGGCAACAGATAGCAACGTTAAATAAACTTAAATTTAAAAAAAAAGAAACAAATCGAAATCAAGTATAATGTATATATTCCGCTATCAGATTTATATATATATTATACTGGGTGGGTAGGTATGTAGATGGCGGAATGCATGACATAAATGCATACAGGGAGTGCAGAAAAGGTACCATACAGATATTGTCCACCGGAGTCGATAAGGTAGACTTGGTTGGAAGTAATACGGCGGTCGGTCTCTTTTGTCGGTGTGTACTTGATTATGGCGGCATTAGACCCGACTGCTGATATAGTTGTAAAGCTGATACCTCTATTGAGCTTCTGCAAACTAAACAAACAAATACACTGCTAATTGAAAGAAAGCTAATTTAATTAACAGACAAGGTCAGCTCAGTATATGTCTCGATGTCTAATATCAAACGGAAATGTAATAATAAACGAGTGCCTATATACAAGATTCATTATATATTTTAAGCTCGGCAGCACACATATTGGCTAACTTGACCGACGCGCTTTAAAATTAAAATATATTCTAACATGACTTGATATTTTGTTACTATAAACACAGAACAAATGTACCGTTGTTAAATCGGCAATAAACCACGGCTATTACATTTTGCTCCCCCTGTAAAAAAGACTTATTTATGGACGTAAATATCCACAAATTTTAACAATTTTCCATACAGTGATAGGACAGGATTTGTAAATAATCAGATATATATGAAATATAGTGTTGATAGCTGGAGGGTGATTTCCAATGCCACTGGAATACAGAATGTATTTTACAAGTAGGTATTTGGTAAAGGCGTCCATAAGCCAAATAACACACACGTAGACACAATAACACACGCACGCACGCACGCACACACACGTACGTACGCACGCACGCACACACGCATACACACATTTATTCACTAATAGCATTATATTTGGTAATGTTAGAATGAAACTAATAATGTTCTTGCTTTACTGTATTTAATCATATTTTATTGCATTCATTCTATATATACAAATGAACACACTATTATTATGCATAATATATACGATTTATGTCATTGGTTTGTACACGAATTGTCAATAAATGTTGAAGTAAATGGGTTGGGCCACACGTTTTAACAACATTAGTTACGACCCTCCCCAAAATACTAGATTGTAAGAAACAAAGTGACTGAATATATGAGTTGGCAAATACTAAAATTATTATTACTAATATAAAAGGAAAATGAAGAAGAAAATTAGCAACATATAAATAACAAGAATTTAGATCCAAAAAAATTAACAAAATAATGTATTAAGAAATGCAATTGATTATAATTTCTCCAATCAAGTTCCCCAGCCAGCCACACCCGTCACCATCGTACAATTTCCCCCAGCCAGCCACACGCGTCACCACTCCCTGAAATAAATCGTCGCCAGCGGAGAACAGTCAAAATATATACACACATAAAATATACAGATCATGTATTTATTTACTCAAGTCGTGTTAATAGATGTTTTCTTTCCATTGTTTATCGGTGCATATGACCTGCATGGTTAATTTCTACGCATTCGACCTCAAACCCGTGGTTTATTCGCCGATAAACAACGGAAAGACATATTATTTCCTAAATAAAAACTACTCTCCTGTATATTTATACCTTCTAAACCGTGTTAATTCGGCGGCTGCTGATATCTCTGTCCACTCGTCGCCAGCTTTAATCTGCAAGTAAAGATATGTGTATAGTGTGTAACCAATAAATATATACTAGATGATGTAGTAAACGCACACTTCGGGTGTGTTTTACATGAAAATGAACTATATAAATACATAGTTTTAAACAATTTGGAATATTTTTAGTTATTCAATTTGTGTTTTGTAATAAAGATGTGATATATGTCTTTGGTGGAATCCTTCGTATTTTGTTTTCATGTAATAATAACCATGTTATGTATGTGTGCGTTTTCTATGTCCTCTAGTATACATGCAAACCGTATCCATCTTTGGATTTCAGAAAATGTTCATTCAAACTACAAATGAGGAAATCATGTGGAACACCTGTATATGTAATCATATCCATATCCTTTGATTAGCCCCCGCAATAACATATGTACCAACTAATACGAGTATTAAATATGAACACGGTAATGTATATAAATTCCACATTGTCTCCTCTCTCTCTCTCTCTCTCTGTCGTGGCGATGGATTCCACAAGGAATGAGGTCTCGAGAGTGATTAATATAAGTTGTAAGAACTTGTTTCGCAATCGAGCTCAAATAAATGTCTATGAATATGAACACCATATCTAGTTACACTCAGTAGTTTCATTCATATCGTTACAAATCAGTACTTCATCTGCACGAAGAACCACCTACTAGATTGCATTAGCAAACATAGACAGTACAGACATGTCAGTTTATTGGCTAACATTTATCTAATAGGACATATCCGTTATTGACGCTTATGTAAAGTCAGACATACCACTGACTTGGATTTGTAGTCCAGTGGTAAAACGCTGGACTGGTAATCCAGGGATCGCAGGTTCGATCCCCCGTCTGACCCTAATAAAATTAACAGTATTTCAGATGGGATGTTAAGCCGAGGTCTCGTGTCGGTGCTTTACACCGTGCACGTAAAAGAACCAGAGGAGACTCTGTAATGGGTCTCTGTCTGTATCATGCACTATCCTCCAAAAATCTAAAAATACTAATCTCTTCAGGAGGCGTCGCTCATATGGGCAACCGGTAGCGACGATAAATAAACGTAAAACACACTTGGATTTGTCTAAAAAGGCATGACCATTGATTAAGACTTGTTTAAATACATATCGTTGATTATAACATGCTTACATCTTATACATAGACAAAACATATAACTGCACTAACCTTACTTAAGACTTACCTAAAGAACCGTACTTAAGACTTATCTAAAGAAAGACATACAACTGATTCGGACTTGTCTAAAATGCACGAACCTTGATTAAGATTGATCTAAAGAAAGACATACCACTGATTTGGACTTGTCTAAAATGCATGAACCTTGATTAAGATTTATCTAAAGAAAGACATACAACTGATTCGGAATTGTCTAAAATGCACGAACCTTGATTAAGATTTATCTAAAGAAAGACATACAACTGATTCAGAATTGTCTAAAATACACGAACTTTGATTAAGTTTGATCTAAATAAAGACATACAACTGATTCAGAATTGTCTAAAATGCACGAACCTTGATTAAGAAGTATCTAAAGAAAGACATACAACTGATTTGGAAGTGTCTAAAATGCACGAACCTTGATTAAGATTTATCTAAAGAAAGACATACAACTGATTCGGAATTGTCTAAAATGCACGAACCTTGATTAAGATTTATCTAAAGAAAGACATACAACTGATTCGGAATTGTCTAAAATGCACGAACCTTGATTAAGAATTATCTAAAGAAAGACATACAACTGATTCGGAATTGTCTAAAATGCACGAACCTTGATTAAGATTTATCTAAAGAAAGACATACAACTGATTTGGACTTGTCTAAAATGCACGAACCTTGATTAAGAATTATCTAAAGAAAGACATACAACTGATTCGGAATTGTCTAAAATGCATGAACCGTGATTAAGAATTATCTAAAGAAAGACATACAACTGATTCGGAATTGTCTAAAATGCACGAACCTTGATTAAGAATTATCTAAAGAAAGACATACAACTGATTCGGAATTGTCTAAAATGCATGAACCTTGATTAAGAATTATCTAAAGAAAGACATACAACTGATTCGGAATTGTCTAAAATGCACGAACCTTGATTAAGACGTATCTAAGGAAAGACATTTTCTTACACTTGTTAAGACTTATCTAAAGAATGACATACCTACTGATTAGTGCTTTTCAAAATAATATGGACCTTGATTGAGCCTAACAATGAAACACATACCACTAATTAATACCTATATTAAGAAAAACATTGCATACCCCTTTTTCAAGTTTAGCCACAAATCTTGCTAAAGCTGCTGCATCACGAATCTACAAATGAAAATATACATACACAGTTTATTTTATATCCATAGGTTTTAAGATTCAAAGTAAGTTAACATGGCATGCATATGTTATTAAAGCATTCTTCTTCTATTTTATCACATATTATCACATATAAATATTTGCTTTAGTGTTACATAAATAATTAGATATATTGACATAATGAGTTTCTGTCTGTATGCCACATGGGTCTGAGACCTTCTGGATTTAAACAAATAAACTTTGAAACATAAACAAGTACAGTTCTTCTATTTACGCCACACGTACTTCTATTTTGTTAGCATTTACTATTATAAACTATTAGTTTTCAATATTGCATATACGTATATAGTAAATGTACCACATTTTGCAATTCTTCTACGATTTATGAGAATATAACAATGCCGTAAGCGTATAATAAAAGAAACAGTTTTAACATACCTAAGTCTACTCCATTAACTTCTTTTAGAACGAAATCTTCTTCCATAGCATTAAAAACATTGAACATAGGAAAGGCGATATACGTTCATTCTGTCTAACCCTTAGCAAACTGTCTGTCTGTCTGTCTGTCTGTCTGTCTGTCTGTCTGTCTGTCTGTATGTCTGTCTGTCTGTCTGTCTGTCTGTCTGTCTGTCTGTCTGTCTGTCTGTCTGTCTGTCTGTCTGTCTGTCTGTCTGTCTGTCTGTCTGTCTGTCTGTCTGTCTGTCTGTCTGTCTGTCTGTCTGTCTGTCTGTCTGTCTGTCTGTCTGTCTGTCTGTCTGTCTGTCTGTCTGTCTGTCTGTCTGTCTGTCTGTCTGTCTGTCTGTCTGTCTGTCTGTCTGTCTGTCTGTCTGTCTGTCTGTCTGTCTGTCTGTCTGTCTGTCTGTCTGTCTGTCTGTCTGTCTGTCTGTCTGTCTGTCTGTCTGTCTGTCTGTCTGTCTGTCTGTCTGTCTGTCTGTCTGTCTGGTTATACTTAGCATAATGTGAATATATCTACACCTCATCAATTATAATGTATTTCCATTTACTTGGTTTAAACAGTATTTATTCCAATAAATGTACATGTATAACACAAACAATGTTACAAATTACATAAATTGTGAATGGTTTGGATTGGAAAACAAGTTTTCAGAAAAGTTATATTAATTCAATTTACTTACATTTGCCTTTACCATTCCCTTCACTTCCACACTATTCTTCTTAGTCTTAAACATTGCACAAGGCGTATTGGCAATATAGATTTTCTTCTGCAAAGAGCAATGAAACAGGTGTCAGGAACGTAGCTAATATAAGGCACTGAAGGCCCGGATCTGCAAATTGTCCCAGAAAATGAAACTTCTAAAAACACGAAAATGCAACAAAACCTGCAGGGAATGGGGGGGGTGTTGGTGGGTTGTACACATTTAACGTATATTAAAATGCATCATAGTGCACCATTGACGTTCTATGATTCATTAGCATGCCCCCAGACATGGCCTGCACATTCAAAATCGCTAGCTACACCCATGGGTGTGTTACAAGATGAATTACGTTATAAGCGCATCCATTTCTTATCACCATTGACCATTGGAAATGAAGTGGGAAATTGGACATTCTGCGAACAAGAGACATATCGAAGACGATACTCAAATATAGATGGCCGAGCATTGATAATTTAATACATACACTCAACACAATTCATAATCAGTCACATGATATTTTATTATATGTGGAGCCAATTAATAATCATACAATATAAATATTTTATTATTGTCATTTAATGCATTTTATCTGAAATTATTATACAGAAATCATGTATAACTATCTGTAATAAAATATAACCAATAAGATGATATGAATATTGATATCCGGTTATTAGTTTGTTACAAATACTGTAAAACATTAGTGAATGTACCCCATACGTTACTTAGTGACTGGTGTATGTACCACACTCTTTAAGCTCCGTAGATAAATACTTGAGCTAGTTACTGGTGTATGTACCACACTCTTTAAGCTCGTAGATAAATACGTGAGTTAGTGACTGGTGTATGTACCACACTCTTTAAGCTCCGTAGATAAATACTTGAGTAGTAGTGACTGGTGTATGTATTACACTCTTTAAGCTCCGTAGATAAATACATGAGCTAGTTACTGGTGAATGTACCACACTCTTTAAGCTCATAGATAAATACTTGAGTTAGATACAGGTGTATGTACCACACTCTTTAAGCTCCGTAGATAAATACTTGAGTTAGTGACTGGTGTATGTACCACACTCTTTAAGCTCCGTAGATAGATACATGAGCTAGTTACTTGTGAATGTACCACACTCTTTAAGCTCATAGATAAACACTTGAGTTAGATACAGGTGTATGTACCACACTGTGTAAGCTCCGTAGATCAATACTTGAGTTAGTGACTGGTGTATGTACCACACTCTTTAAGGTCCGTAGATAAATACATGAGCTAGTTACTGGTGAATGTACCACACTCTTTAAGATCCGTAGATAAATACATGAGCTAGTTACTGGTGAATGTACCACACTCTTTAAGCTCCGTAGATAAATACGTGAGCTAGTTACTGGTTATGTACCACACTCTTTAAGCTCATAGATAAATATGTGAGCTAGTGACTGGTGTATGTACCACACTCTTTAAGCTCGTAGATAAATACGTGAGCTAGTTATTGGTGTATGTATCACACTCTTTAAGCTCGTAGATAAATACATGAGCTAGTTACTGGTGAATGTACCACACACTTTAAGCTCCGTAGATAAATACATGAGCTAGTTACTGGTGAATGTATCACACTCTTTAAGCTCGTAGATAAACACTTGAGTTAGATACAGGTGTATGTACCACACTGTTTAAGCTCCGTAGATCAATACTTGAGTTAGTGACTGGTGTATGTACCACACTCTTTAAGCTCCGTAGATAAATACATGAGCTAGTTACTGGTGAATGTACCACACTCTTTAAGCTCCGTAGATAAATACATGAGCTAGTTACTGGTGAATGTACCACACTCTTTAAGCTCCGTAGATAAATACGTGAGCTAGTTACTGGTTATGTACCACACTCTTTAAGCTCATAGATAAATATGTGAGCTAGTGACTGGTGTATGTACCACACTCTTTAAGCTCGTAGATAAATACGTGAGCTAATTATTGGTGTATGTATCACACTCTTTAAGCTCGTAGATAAATACGTGAGTTGGTTACTGGTGTACGTACCACATTCTTTAAGCTCCGTAGATAAATACGTGAGTTAGTTACCGGTGTATGTACCACACTCTTTAAGCTCCGTAGATAAATACATGAGCTAGTTACTGGTGAATGTATCACACACTTTAAACTCCGTAGATAAATACATGAGCTAGTTACTGGTGAATGTATCACACTCGTTAAGCTCCGTAGATAAATACATGAGCTAGTTCACTCTTTAAGCTCCGTAGATAAATACATGAGCTAGTTACTGGTGAATGTACCACACTCTTTAAGCTCATAGATAAATACTTGAGTTAGATACAGGTGTATGTACCACACTGTTTAAGCTCCGTAGATCAATACTTGAGTTAGTGACTGGTGTATGTACCACACTCTTTAAGCTCCGTAGATAAATACATGAGCTAGTTACTGGTGAATGTACCACACTCTTTAAGATCCGTAGATAAATACATGAGCTAGTTACTGGTGAATGTACCACACTCTTTAAGCTCCGAAGATAAATACGTGAGCTAGTTACTGGTAATGTACCACACTCTTTAAGCTCATAGATAAATATGTGAGCTAGTGACTGGTGTATGTACCACACTCTTTAAGCTCGTAGATAAATACGTGAGCTAGTTATTGGTGTATGTATCACACTCTTTAAGCTCGTAGATAAATACATGAGCTAGTTACTGGTGAATGTACCACACACCTTAAGCTCCGTAGATAAATACATGAGCTAGTTACTGGTGAATGTATCACACTCTTTAAGCTCGTAGATAAACACTTGAGTTAGATACAGGTGTATGTACCACACTGTTTAAGCTCCGTAGATCAATACTTGAGTTAGTGACTGGTGTATGTACCACACTCTTTAAGCTCCGTAGATAAATACATGAGCTAGTTACTGGTGAATGTACCACACTCTTTAAGCTCCGTAGATAAATACATGAGCTAGTTACTGGTGAATGTACCACACTCTTTAAGCTCCGTAGATAAATACGTGAGCTAGTTACTGGTTATGTACCACACTCTTTAAGCTCATAGATAAATATGTGAGCTAGTGACTGGTGTATGTACCACACTCTTTAAGCTCGTAGATAAATACGTGAGCTAGTTATTGGTGTATGTATCACACTCTTTAAGCTCGTAGATAAATACGTGAGTTAGTTACCGGTGTATGTACCACACTCTTTAAGCTCCGTAGATAAATACATGAGCTAGTTACTGGTGAATGTACCACACACTTTAAACTCCGTAGATAAATACATGAGCTAGTTACTGGTGAATGTATCACACTCGTTAAGCTCCGTAGATAAATACATGAGCTAGTTCACTCTTTAAGCTCCGTAGATAAATACATGAGCTAGTTACTGGTGAATGTACCACACTATTTAAGCTCCGTACATAAATACATGAGCTAGTTACTGGTGAATGTACCACACTATTTAAGCTCCATAGATAAATACATGAGCTAGTTACTGGTGAATGTACCACACTATTTAAGCTCCGTAGATAAATACATGAGCTAGTTACTGGTGAATGTACCACACTCTTTAAGCTCCGTAGATAAATACATGAGCTAGTTACTGGTGAATGTACCACATTCTTTAAGCTCCGTAGATAAATACATGAGCTAGTTACTGGTGAATGTACCACACTCTTTAAGCTCCGTAGATAAATACATGAGCTAGTTACTGGTGAATGTACCACACTCTTTAAGCTCCGTAGATAAATACATGAGCTAGTTACTGGTGAATGTACCACACTCTTTAAGCTCCGTAGATAAATACATGAGCTAGTTACTGGTGAATGTACCACACTCTTTAAGCTCCGTAGATAAATACATGAGCTAGTTACTGGTGAATGTACCACACTCTTTAAGCTCCGTAGATAAATACATGAGCTAGTTACTGGTGAATGTACCACACTCTTTAAGCTCCGTAGATAAATACATGAGCTAGTTACTGGTGAATGTACCACACTCTTTAAGCTCCGTAGATAAATACGTGAGCTAGTTACTGGTTATGTACCACACTCTTTAAGCTCATAGATAAATACGTGAGCTAGTTATTGGTGTATGTATCACACTCTTTAAGCTCGTAGATAAATACGTGAGTTAGTTACCGGTGTATGTACCACACTCTTTAAGCTCCGTAGATAAATACATGAGCTAGTTACTGGTGAATGTATCACACTCTTTAAGCTCCGTAGATAAATACATGAGCTAGTTACTGGTGATGTATCACACTTAAGCTCCGTAGATAAATACATGAGCTAGTTCACTCTTTAAGCTCCGTAGATAAATACATGAGCTAGTTACTGGTGAATGTACCACACTATTTAAGCTCCGTACATAAATACATGAGCTAGTTACTGGTGAATGTACCACACTATTTAAGCTCCATAGATAAATACATGAGCTAGTTACTGGTGAATGTACCACACTATTTAAGCTCCGTAGATAAATACATGAGCTAGTTACTGGTGAATGTACCACATTCTTTAAGCTCCGTAGATAAATAAATACATGAGCTAGTTACTGGTGAATGTACCACACTCTTTAAGCTCCGTAGATAAATACATGAGCTAGTTACTGGTGAATGTACCACACTCTTTAAGCTCCGTAGATAAATACATGAGCTAGTTACTGGTGAATGTACCACACTCTTTCAACTCCGTAGATAAATACATGAGCTAGTTACTGGTGAATGTACCACACTCTTTAAGCTCCGTAGATAAATACATGAGCTAGTTACTGGTGAATGTACCACACTCTTTAATTTAATAATATTTTATTGCAACTTTTTTTTCCCCACAGCATGTACAACACAATTTACATTTCACAATATCATTTCATCAATACAATCAAATTTACACATACATAAATCATGACAATTGTTCCTTACATATATATAACATTTTCAAAAGTGCAAAAGGATCGGGCTACAAGTGTTGACAACATTAGCAACAGCCCTTTCCCAGAGTTCAATTTTGTTATACAATAAATTCCGATGTATGTAGTTCTACTTTATTAAATTTACCAAGATAATTATTGCTTAGAATAAATAAGAAAAAGACGGGACATTTTGAATAAAATAATAAATAGATGACAAAGTAAACTGAAAGAAAAAAAAAAGAAAAAAAGTGTTTTTTAAGAGCTGCCCTCACCATCTACTTCACTGCCTATCCCTGAACCCCCACCCCAGAACAATATAGGTCAAGTTGTGAAGACAGTACATGCTGATTTTGTATCGATTTATATTACATGTTAGTATTGATATTAGATTTCTTATACAGTTTCCTCTGGAATGAGCAGTAATACACTTTGTATTATAAAACTTTGAATGATCAAAAATACTTGTTTAATAAGATAAAAGAAATAGTATGTAATACATTAATTTATTCACGCTTAAACCTTTCTGTGTGGTGAATAAATTTTTGTACTTCGAGGAATATGAATTCGTTTTCATCGTCCGTGAGGTTTTCGTTTCCGAATAATAGTGTATTTGTACTAAGAGGACGAAAAATACGAAGAGCTTGGAATAATATGTATCTTTGTTGGCCGTATTTGTTACATTGGAAAAAGTAGTGTTCGGCATCTTCACGAGGATTCCCACATTCACAAGAGAAGTTTTGACTTAAATGGTTACGGAAGAGATCAGCGTTCAAATTACTACATTTGTTTCTGATTCTAGCATGGTAAACCGAGTAATGTCTTTTACCCCTCAAGAAATACTGAGGAACAAGAGGTGGTTTGAAATGTCTTTTGAGGTTTGATTTGAAGCTTGAGAGTGTAAGTGAATTGCGAATATCGTTATCAAATTCATTCCAGAGTTTTACTGAAGATGGAATTACTGATCTGGAGTATATTTCTAAACGTCTAGGAACTGTGACATAATTTATGTTAGCTCGCAAGTTATAAGGATTAGTTTCTTGTATAGAAGGAGGAAATAATTCTGAAAGATACTCTGGTAAATACCCATGTTTATCTTTGTAAACTAATATTAGCTTTTGCATCATACGTCGATCTAAAAGAGACACCCACCCTATCTCGCTTAGAAGCCGTTCAATGGACACAGAACGTGTTAAACCAGTTACTACTCTAGCAGCTTCGTACTGCAGTTTTTCTATGGATTCCTTTTCATATAAAGTACAGTTATCCCAGACAATTGAAGCGTATTCAAGTATAGGTCGTAGATATGATATGTAAATTTGGTTAAGCGTGTGTCGCCTTAGCTTAAACTTTAGCATTTGCATGGAGCCAAGTACTTTAGATGCAGACGAAATTACGTTTTTTATGTGATCATGCCAAGAACCATCTTTACTGAGGGTAACTCCAAGATGTTTGTGACTTTCAACGAAACTAAGTTCTGTATTTTGAAATTGTAATTTAGGAAGTTCTCTTTCTGCTAACGAAAATGCCACTACCTCTGTTTTAGAAGGGTTAAATTTAACCAACCATTGTTTCGACCAATCATATACTTTTTGGAGATCGGAATTTAGCCGTGTTTCAATAAGTGTTTTATTGACGGACGACACTGCCATTAGTCCGGGCAATCTATATATAGTACCCAAAAAAAATCGCAAATGTTTCCAACCATGGTTTTTCTGATTCCTTATACATCTGAGAACATCTGTTTCAAAATAGACCAAAATAGACTTAGTGGAACATATTTTTATGACGTCATCAAGATGGCCACCACACAAAATTATATTATTTTATAAAAAAAAAATATTTTCCTCATGGGAATACATTTAACATAAATTTAGAGTATTTGAGGTATAGAAAGTTCATTAAAAAATAAAATTTTGAAGATTGGAGTATTTCTCATTTGCATAAATCCAAGATGGCCGCCATATGTAGTGAATTTTGACTGTGTGGTTACTTTCAATATTATAAATATCTTTAATTTATGGCCAGACATCATTGAGAAACATTTCAGGGCGAATCACTGTGTCTAGCGAAATGTATCCGAGTCATCCGGTGATGAATATCGTTGTTGTTTTAAACAGAAATGGCTTCAAAAGTGGGTGGGGTAAATTGACCCCCTAAAATGAAAATTCCATTTTAATGCCAAAATGCAGTTTTATTCATTAAATGCCATTTCAGTAGCTTAGAAATGTTATAGTAATGCATGATATAATTAAAATGTGTCTATCTTGTACCATTACATGCCGTTTCATAAGTGGGTGGGGTAAATTGACCCCTAAAAATGTAACATTGACATCATTTCTTGATACACACATATCGGTTAATTTTATTCCAATAGATTGTTGGTGCTTACTAATGCTATTATAGAGTTATGTATGTATTATAAAGCTAGCTTCTAATTGCTTTTTTTGCATTTCAACTGCTATATTCAATTATTGGAGTATTCCTCACTTGCATAAATCCAAGATGGCCGCCATATTTATTGTATTTTGATAAAAAAACAAACAAACTTCTAATGGATTCACAGGAATATATTTAATATCAATTCAGGGTCTAGACACAGTCTGATCAGGGCACACACCGTTCGCCATTCCGACACCGATCGACCCGTAATGATGTAATAATATATAATCGGGTTAGTACATAGCATACACTGTTGCCCCGCATACAACTTTAACATTAGATATGTGTTTGTATTGTCATACCATGCATTTTCTCAAACGGCGGTCAATCTATGAAATAGTCAAAAAGTATCGCACAAATGTACAAATAAATTATATAAATATTGAGAGAAAAAAATACGGCGTTGTCTTTTGCTAAACTTGAACAATTTTTTCGCCGGGAATAAATGCTAGCATTGTTAAGTAATATCTGCGAATCGTTGTTAGGCACCAAAATAAACTCGCATGACGTATGTGCGTGCATAGTGGAAGGTGCAGTTTATTTTGAGCTGCTGCTGTAGCAAGAGTAATATATATTTCATCTGTGTGTTTCAGGTTCAATAGTGCCACCAGTCTCACAAGTGGATAAAGACATAGTGTAGCAAGATGAATACCTGTATATTTTGCCAAAAGCCCTTGTCAAATGGAGAAGACACCGTTATATTGCAGCAAAAGGGTTGTGATAGTATCCTGAAAGCCAGTGAAGCTAGAGGCAGTGATATAACTGTTACCCTTAACCAGGTTGTACATGCAAGATGTAGACTTGACTTCACAAACAAGAGAACAATTCAGTCCCATTTGAAACGAAAACAGTGTGGCCAACCAGAACAGTACTTGCATCAAACACTCAGGTCAGAGGAATCCACATTCAGCTATGAATATAACTGTATATGTTGTGGCTGTCCAGATGCTTACCAAGGCAAAAAGCCAGAACATAAACTGATTCCTGTTAGAACACTGGATTTTCAGAACAAAATATTGAAGGCCTGTGATGAGTTCAAATGTGAATGGGCCGATGCTGTAAGAGGAAGAGTGACCTTTGTCCAAGATCTACCAGCTGCAGATGCAGTTTATCACAATATGTGTAACATTAACTTTCGAACTGGGAAACAAAAACCACAAATATTTCAGAAAAGCACCGAACCGAGAGCATCAAAATGCAAGAAGATTGCAGGGAGTAGCGGCAGACCCAGGGATTCTAAAAAATATGAAGCATTTCAAGCAGTGGCAGAGTATATTGAAATGAATGATGATGAACAAGTGACCATCGGTGACCTGCTAAATAAAATGAAAGAATTCCTCAAAGACACTGACACAGAACCATACAGCTTCCCACAAATGAAGAACGAGTTAAAAGGCTATTTCCAAGACAGAATTGTCATATCAGAGATTGATGGTAAACAAAATATTGTTACCTTGAAAACCACTGCTTCCAAAATATTGTACAATTTCCACCAGCAAACTCGGCAAGAAGACTGTGACACGAAGAAGCACATAATTGAGGCAGCAGCAAAGTTCATAAAGCAAGACATCAGAGACATTTCTCAGACAAAGGACACGTACCCCTCTGTCGAGGATCTATCAATAGACACGGCAATGCAGTTCCTTCCATCGTCTTTGCTACTATTGTTGAATATACTATTCTGTGGGAAAGATTCAAGGAGCAAACTTGCTTCAATAGGCCAAGCAATCATGCAGGCAACGCGCCCTCGTTTACTTATGGCCCCACTGCTAGTCGGGTTGGGTGTTCAAATGCATCATGTTTTCCAGTCCAAGTTTTTGGTGGATTCCTTGCATCAACATGGATTTTCCTGCTCATATAGTGAAGTGAAAATGTTTGAAAGGAGTGCTTCTGTAGCACAGGGTACATACATACCAAATTTGACCACCAACAATTGTGTACAATACTCCGGTGACAACGTTGACCACAATGTGAGAAGCCTGGATGGAAATGGCACGTTCCATGGTATGGGAATTATTGCTATGGTGACACCCGGGGCAGCATCAACAAGACGTATTCCAAGGGGGAAGGTTACCTCTGAGGACATTGAATCTGTTGGACAGATACGAACCCATCAATTCTTGTCAGAAAGAGATAGCCTACAGTCTCTCTGCTATCAACTGATAACTAATCCGAATGTTAAAGAACCATACACAGATGTAGACCTACTGTGGAAGTCATCTCAGCTGCTAAAGGTACCCCGACCACAATGGTCTGGGTTCATGCAGCTCGTCCACAAGGGACAGCATCCTGGAACCTCATCGGTCATATTTCTTCCCATGATCGACATGGACCCAAATGACCTGTCCTGCATTTACTCTACATTGAAGTTTATATCTTCGCATGCACAACGACACCAGACATATCCAGTGGTCACATTTGATCAGCCGCTATGGTGGAAGGCACATACCATGGTAGAGAGCATGCCAGAATTACAGCCAGCTGTCATTCGTCTAGGAGGCTTCCATACTCAAATGAGTTTCTTGGGATCTATTGGTCACTTGATGGAAGGATCTGGCCTACAGGAGCTGCTGGAAGTGGTGTATGCTGGGAACACTGTAGGACACATGCTCTCAGGTAAAGCAGTCAGTCGTGCGGTTAGAGGTCATTTGCTTGTCGATGCGGCCCTGAATACAATGGTGACTTCAAGTGCTCTGAACATTGACCTGCCCGAACATTCAGTACCATCGCAACCAGATGCAAGCGTCCACTCTGATGACGACAGTACTGTTGAGGAACCACCCACGCCAGATGTTTCAAATCCTACTGATGCTGCTGTTCACGATACCCTTCTTCCCGCACTGACAAACCTGTTGGAGGGAATACTGTCAGCATCACTTTCTTCTGCTGACGTGGAGGAAAATGACGCCATGCACGATCTTCGAGAAAACGTGGAGGAAGAGAAAAAGAAGTTGGGAGAGTACCGAATGGCAAGACTTTGGCTCCAATATATGGACATGGTAGACCTGCTCCGAAGATTTATCAAAGCGGAAAGGCTTGGACATTGGGCGCTTCATCTTCAGTGTCTGTATGACATGCTGCCATACCTCGCGGCATCTGAGCACAATCTCTATGTGAAAAGCGTTCATGTGTATCTACAGAACATGCTGAAACTTGAGACAGATCAACCTGAGATACACAAACATTTCATGGATGGCCTTCACGTGGTGCGCCGGTCTGACAGGCTTTGGGCTGGCATTTCTACCGATCTTGCAATAGAGCAGTGTCTTATGCGCGCTTTGAAGACACGCGGGGGGCTGACGAGAGGACGAGGAATAACAGAGACTCAACGCCTCATATGGGTTCTCTCCACTCCTGCCTGTGCAGAGATCAACAGTGCAATGCAAGATGTCACTGGGACGACATTCACCACCAGTGAACAGCACAAGGAGAACAACAGTACCAGAATGGCCAAAGATTCCAGTGATATCCAAGACCTGTTGCAATACCTGACACAGAGAAATCCCTTCAGCACAGAGGCGATAGATGTGGTGAATTACCTGATACCTTCACATATGAGATGTGCTCTTATCCACCTGCTTTGTTTGAATCTCCAGACGTGATGAGGTCGGCTAATAAAGCGAGTCTAGCTGATAGTCTGTGGTCTCCAACAATTGCAGAATCCCCCAAACCTCCTGACCAAGTCCAATATGTCCTCGATGGAGGTGCTCTCCTTCACAGAATACCGTGGACAAAGGGTGCTCTCTGGGATGAGATTTTGATGATGTACACGGAGTATGTTACTCACAGATATGGAAAAGCCACTGTTGTTTTTGACGGCTACGGAGACTCTCCCAGCACAAAGGATTGTACACACGCACGAAGAAGTGGTCGTTGCATTGGCGCAGCAGTGCACTTTGATGATACCATGGCACTGCAGACGAAAAAAGAAGACTTTCTCTCAAACCAACAGAACAAGCAACGGTTTATCACCATGTTAGGCAACAGATTGGAAACAGCTGGCTGTGACGTTCACCATGCAAAAGGTGATGCAGATCTTTTGGTAGTGGAGGTGGCTGTGGATTGTGCTGAACACATAGACACGGTTGTCATTGCAGATGACACAGACATATTGGTTCTTCTGATCCACTATGCTGGGCATGCCAAGTACAATGTGTGGTTCAAGCCAAACGTCAAAAGAGAAAGTAAAAAGCCTCAAAGGTGCTGGAACATGTCAGCAACACGATGCCACCTGGGAAGTACTGTCTGCAACAGTATTCTCTTTCTCCATGCCGTACTTGGATGCGACACCACGTCAAGACTGTATGGAATCGGCAAAAACAAGGCAGTTGTCAAAGTGAAGAGTGACATCTTCTTTGCTAGACAAGCTGAAGTGTTCGAGGATTCCGGTTCAAGCCCAGAAGATGTCATCGAGGCAGGGAACCATGCACTCGTCTCCTTGTACAACGGTGAGAAGGGTGAAACCCTGGACTGCCTCCGGCTTCGCAGGTTTTATGAGAAGACGGCACGCAGCACTGCAGCACTTGAGCCACGTACACTACCTCCAACATCAGGTGCTGCTAAATACCACAGCTTCAGAGTGTATCAACAGGTTCAAGTCTGGCTAGGCAGTGGAGACCAGGGCGTACCCCCAGAGCAGTGGGGATGGAAGGTCAGTGACGGGAGACTGGTTCCAATCTTGACGGACAATCCACCAGCTCCACAGCACCTACTGCAAGTGATCAGATGTTTGTGCAAAACTGGTTGCTACACAATGCGATGCACCTGCAGAAAGAACGGACTGGACTGTTCCATGGCTTGCAGTGAATGTCGTGGCGTGTGTTCAAATAGATCACTGTCTGTTGTGGATAGTGATTCGGAGGACGAACTAACAGTGGACTAGTGTCTTGTTACACGCAAATGGACATACATGTACGCGAGCCATCTGTTAATCCTGCAGTACTTGACAGACTCATACAAAACTATGTAACAGTTATTGATGTGATTAATAATTATTGTCAAGAAAGTATACATGGAACGTATTTGAGCATATATAACATTCTAACAAAACGGCAACATTATTGTTTGAAATGAAGCATTTACAGTCAATGCTTCCTAAACGTTCGGGTCGAATCTTTTAATATAATTAAACGTTTTCGGCAGATCATCTTCAGTTATGTTTGTTCCATCTGGGAAAAATACTGTCTGTCCCAAGAAAAATAGCCCAAAGTCGACATATATACGGTCTGGGCCATCACTACATATGGCGGCCATCTTGGATTTATGCAAATGAGGAATACTCCAATCTTCAATTTATTTTTATTTTTAAAGAACATACCATACCTCAAATACCCTGATTCTATGTTAAATCTATTCCCATGAGGACAATATAATTGTTTTTAGTTTTATTCTAAAATAATATATTTTTCATGGTGGCCATCTTGATGACGTCATAAAAATATGTTCCACTAAGTTTATTTTGGTCTATTTTGAAAGTGATGTTCCCAGATAACTAGGGAATCAGAAAAACCATGGTTGGAAACATTTGCGATTTTTTTTTGGTCACCCCATGTTTTCTTGTAGATTGCCCGGACTACATTGAACAATCGTCTGCAAATAATCTAGTAGAACTTTCTAATAGGTCAGCAATGTCGTTCACATAGATTAAAAACAACAGTGGTCCTAACACTGATCCCTGAGGTACACCAGCATTAATGTACACACACTCTTTAAGCTCCGTTGATAAATACATGAGCTAGTTACTGGTGAATGTACCACACTCTTTAAGCTCCGTTGATAAATACTTGAGCTAGTTATTGGTGTATGTACCACACTCTTTAAGCTCGTAGATAAATGTGTGAGTTAGTTACTGGTGTATGTACCACACTCTTTTAGCTCAGAGAAAAATACGTGAATTAGTGACTGGTGTATGTACCACACTCTTTTAACTGCTTAGAAAAATACTTGAGTTAGTTACCGGTGTATGTACCACACTATTTAAGCTCCGTAGATAAATACATGAGCTAGTTATCGGTGTATGAATCACACTATTTAAGCTCCGTAGATAAATACATCAGCTAGTTACTGGTTATGTACCACACTCTTTAAGCTCCGTAGATAAATACATGAGCTAGTTACTGGTGAATGTACTACACTCTTTAAGCTCTGTAGATAAATACATGAGCTAGTTACTGGTGAATGTACCACATTCTTTAAGCTCCGTAGATAAATACATGAGCTAGTTACTGGTGAATGTACCACACTCTTTAAGCTCCGTAGATAAATACATGAGCTAGTTACTGGTGAATGTACCACACTCTTTAAGCTCCGTAGATAAATACATGAGCTAGTTACTGGTGAATGTACCACACTCATTAAGCTCCGTAGATAAATACATGAGCTAGTTACTGGTGAATGTACCACACTCTTTAAGCTCCGTAGAAAAATACATGAGCTAGTTACTGGTGAATGTACCACACTCTTTAAGCTCCGTAGATAAATACATGAGCTAGTTACTGGTGAATGTACCACACTCTTTAAGCTCCGTTGATAAATACATGAGCTAGTTACTGGTGAATGTACCACACTCTTTAAGCTCCGTTGATAAATACTTGAGCTAGTTATTGGTGTATGTACCACACTCTTTTAGCTGCGTAGATACATACTTGAGTTAGTTACCGGTGTATGTACCACACTCTTTAAGCTCGTAGATAAATACGTGAGTTAGTTACTGGTGTATGTACCACACTCTTTAAGCTCAGAGATAAATACGTGAATTAGTGACTGGTGTATGTATCACACTCTTTTAACTGCGTAGAAAAATACTTGAGTTAGTTACCGGTGTATGTACCACACTATTTAAGCTCCGTAGATAAATACATGAGCTAGTTATCGGTGTATGAATCACATTATTTAAGCTCCGTAGATAAATACATGAGCTAGTTACTGGATATGTACCACACTCTTTAAGCTCCATAGATAAATACATGAGCTAGTTACTGGTGTATGTACCACATTCTTTAAGCTCCGTAGATAAATACATTAACTAGCTACTTGTGTATGTACCACACTCTTTAAGCTCCGTAGATAAATACATTAACTAGCTACTTGTGTATGTACCACACTCTGTAAGCTCCATAGGTAAATACTTGAGCTAGTTACTTGTGTATGTACCATACTCTTTAAGCTCCGTAGATAAATAATTGAGCTAGTTACTGGTGTATGTATCATACTCTTTAAGCTCCCTAGATAAATACTTGAGCTAGTTACTGGTGTATGTACCACACACTTTAAGCTCCGTAGATCAATACATAAGCTAGTTACTTGTGTATGTACCACACTCTTTAAGCTCCGTAGATCAATACATAAGCTAGTTACTTGTGTATGTACCACACTCTTTAAGCACCGTAGATAAATACATGAGTTAGTTATCGGTGTATGAATCACACTATTTAAGCTCCGTAGATAAATACATGAGCTAGTTACTGGTTATGTACCACACTCTTTAAGCTCCGTAGATAAATACATGAGCTAGTTACTGGTGTATGTACCACACTCTTTAAGCTCCGTAGATACATACATGAACTAGCTACTTGTGTATGTACCACACTCTACTAAGCTCCTAGATAAATAATTGAGCTAGTTACTTGTGTATGTACCACACTCTTTAAGCTCCGTAGATAAATACTTGAGCTAGTTACTGGTGAATGTACCACACTCTTTAAGCTCCATAGATAAATACATGAGCTAGTTACTGGTGAATGTACCACACTCTTTAAGCTCCGTAGATAAATACATGAGCTAGTTACTGGTGAATGTACCACACTCTTTAAGCTCCGTAGATAAATACATGAGCTAGTTACTGGTGAATGTACCACATTCTTTAAGCTCCGTAGATAAATACATGAGCTAGTTACTGGTGAATGTACCACACTCTTTAAGCTCCGTAGATAAATACATGAGCTAGTTACTGGTGAATGTACCACACTCTTTAAGCTCCGTAGATAAATACATGAGCTAGTTACTGGTGAATGTACCACACTCTTTAAGCTCCGTAGATAAATACATGAGCTAGTTACTGGTGAATGTACCACACTCTTTAAGCTCCGTAGATAAATACATGAGCTAGTTCACTCTTTAAGCTCCGTAGATAAATACATGAGCTAGTTACTGGTGAATGTACCACACTCTTTAAGCTCCGTAGATAAATACATGAGCTAGTTACTGGTGAATGTACCACACTCTTTAAGCTCCGTTGATAAATACATGAGCTAGATACTGGTGAATGTACCACACTCTTTAAGCTCCGTTGATAAATACTTGAGCTAGTTATTGGTGTATGTACCACACTCTTTAAGCTCGTAGATAAATATGTGAGTTAGTTACTGGTGTATGTACCACACTCTTTTAGCTGCGTAGATACATACTTGAGTTAGTTACCGGTGTATGTACCACACTCTTTAAGCTCGTAGATAAATACGTGAGTTAGTTACTGGTGTATGTACCACACTCTTTAAGCTCAGAGATAAATACGTGAATTAGTGACTGGTGTATGTATCACACTCTTTTAACTGCGTAGAAAAATACTTGAGTTAGTTACCGGTGTATGTACCACACTATTTAAGCTCCGTAGATAAATACATGAGCTAGTTATCGGTGTATGAATCACATTATTTAAGCTCCGTAGATAAGTACATGAGCTAGTTACTGGATATGTACCACACTCTTTAAGCTCCATAGATAAATACATGAGCTAGTTACTGGTGTATGTACCACACTCTTTAAGCTCCGTAGATAAATACATTAACTAGCTACTTGTGTATGTACCACACTCTTTAAGCTGCGTAGATAAATACATTAACTAGCTACTTGTGTATGTACCACACTCTGTAAGCTCCATAGGTAAATACTTGAGCTAGTTACTTGTGTATGTACCATACTCTTTAAGCTCCGTAGATAAATAATTGAGCTAGTTACTGGTGTATGTATCATACTCTTTAAACTCCCTAGATAAATACTTGAGCTAGTTACTGGTGTATGTACCACACACTTTAAGCTCCGTAGATCAATACATAAGCTAGTTACTTGTGTATGTACCACACTCTTTAAGCTCCGTAGATCAATACATAAGCTAGTTACTTGTGTATGTACCACACTCTTTAAGCACCGTAGATAAATACATGAGTTAGTTATCGGTGTATGATTCACACTATTTAAGCTCCGTAGATAAATACATGAGCTAGTTACTGGTTATGTACCACACTCTTTAAGCTCCGTAGATAAATACATGAGCTAGTTACTGGTGTATGTACCACACTCTTTAAGCTCCGTAGATACATACATGAACTAGCTACTTGTGTATGTACCACACTCTACTAAGCTCCTAGATAAATACTTGAGCTAGTTACTTGTGTATGTACCACACTCTTTAAGCTCCGTAGATAAATACTTGAGCTAGTTACTGGTGAATGTACCACACTCTTTAAGCTCCGTAGATAAATACATGAGCTAGTTACTGGTGAATGTACCACACTCTTTCAGCTCCGTAGATAAATACATGAGCTAGTTACTGGTGAATGTACCACACTCTTTAAGCTCCGTAGATAAATACATGAGCTAGTTACTGGTGAATGTACCACATTCTTTAAGCTCCGTAGATAAATACATGAGCTAGTTACTGGTGAATGTACCACACTCTTTAAGCTCCGTAGATAAATACATGAGCTAGTTACTGGTGAATGTACCACACTCTTTAAGCTCCGTAGATACATACATGAACTAGCTACTTGTGTATGTAGCACACTCTTTAAGCTCCATAGATTTAATACTTGAGCTAGTTACTGGTTATGTACCACACTCTTTAAGCTCCGTAGATAAATACATGAACTAGCTACTTGTGTATGTACCACACTCTACTAAGCTCCGTAGATACATACTTGAGCTAGTTACTTGTGTATGTACCACACTCTTTAAATTCGTAGATAAATACATGAGCCAGTTATTGGTGTATCTACCACACTCTTTAAGCTCCGTAGATAAATACATGAGTTAGTTACTGGTGTATGTATCACACTATTTAAGCTCCGTAGATAAATACATTAGTTAGTTACTGGTTATGTACCACACACTTTAAGCTCCGTAGATAAATACATGAGTTAGTTACTGGTGAATGTACCACACTCTTTAAGCTCCGTAGATCTCTCTCCCTCGTGGCGATGGATTCCATCAGGAATGAGGTCTCAAGAGTAGTTATTTGAAGTTGTATGAACAAGTTTCGCAATCGATTTGTATAAAATAATGTATGTTATTCCCAAACCATCAAAAGTCAAGAATATATAGTTAAACATATGATTATTAATTAGAATATATAAATGTTATCTACTACATCTACAATACATACCGTTGGAATCGCTTTGTAGATAGCATAATTACTGAAGTAAGACACCCAGACCTTCTTCACCGAGGTACTATTCGCTGCTTTAAATAGCTCATAAACAAATGACACGTAATCGTACTCCTTAACCTGTTTAAATAATAAACTGATAAATAGATTACCAACATAAATACATACCAACATAATTGCATACCAACATAAATACATACCAACATAAATACGTACCAACTTAAATACATACCAACATAAACATATACCAACATAATTGCATACCAACATAAATACCTACCAACATAAATACATACCAACATAAATACATACCAACATTAACACATACCAACTTAAATACATACCAACATAAATACATACCAACATTAACACATACCAACTTAAATACATAACAACATAAACATATACCAACATAAACGTATACCAACATAAATACATACCACCATAAATACATACCAACATAAACACATACCAACATAAGTGCATACCAACATAAATACATACCAACATAAGTACATACCAACATAAACATATACCAACATAAACATATACCAACATAAATACATACCAACATAAATACATACCAACATAAAAACATACCAACATAAGTACATACCAACATAAACACATACTAACATAAATACATACCAACATAAACATATACCAACATAATTGCATACCAACATAAATACATGCCAACATAAACATATACCAACATAAATATACCAACATAAATAAACATAACTCATACCAACATAAAGCATACCAACATAAATACATACCAACATAAGCATACCAACATAAGTGCATACCAACATAAACACATACCAACATAAATACATACCAACATAAACATATACCAACATAATTGCATATCAACATAAATACATACCAACATAAACATACCAACATAAACATATACCAACATAAATACATACCAACATAAATACATACCAACATAAATATATAGCAACATTAACACATACCAACATAACTACATACGAACATAACATATACCAACATAAAATATACCAACATAATACATACCAACATAAATACATACCAACATAAACACATACCAACATAAGTGCATACCAACTAAATACATACCAACATAAGTACATACCAACATAAACATATACCAACATAAATACATACCAACATAAACACATACCAACATAAGTACATACCAACATAAACATATACCAACATAAATACATACCAACATAAATACATACCAACATAAATGCATACCAACACAAATACATAGCAACATAATTCCAACATAAATACATATCAACATAAATACATACCAACATAAATACATACCAACATAAATACATACCAACATAAATACATACGAACATAAACACATACCAACATAAATACATACCAACATAAACATATACCAACATAAATACATACCAACATAAACACATACCAACATAATTGCATACAAACATAAATACATACCAACATAAATACATACCAACTTAAATACATACCAACATAAACATATACCAACATAAATACATACCAACATAAATACATACCAACATAAACATATACTAACATAAATACATACCAACATAAACAGACGTCAACATAATTGCATACCATCATAAATACATACCAACTTAATTGCATACCAACATAAATACATACCAACATAAATACATACCAACTTAAATACATACCAACATAAATACATACCAACTTAAATACATACCAACATAAATACATACCAACATAAATACATACCAACATAAATACATACCAATATACACATATACCAATATAATTGCATACCAACATAAATACATACCAACATAAATACATACCAACATAAATACATACCAACATAATATACCAACATAAATACATACCTACATAATTGCATACCAACATAAGTACATACCAACATAAATACATACGAACATAAATACATACCAACATAAACATATACCAACATAAATACATACCAACATAAATACATACCAACATAATTCATACCAACATAAATACATACCAACATAAATACATACCAACATAAATACATACCAACTTAAATACATACCAACATAAATACATCAACATAAATACATACCAACATAAATACATACCAACATAAATACATACCAACATAAATACATACCAACTTAAATACATACCAACATAAATATATACCAACATAAATACATACCAACATAAATACATACCAACATAAATACATACCAACATAAATACATACCAACATAAATATATACCAACATAAATACATACCAACATAAATATATACCAACATAAATACATACCAACATAAATACATACCAACATAATATACCAACATAAATACATACCAACATAATTGCTACAACATAAATACATACCAACATAAATACATATCAACATAAATACATACCAACATAAATACATACCAACATAAACATATACCAACATAAATACATACCAACATAAACACATACCAACATAATTGCATACAAACATAAATACATACCAACATAAATACATACCAACTTAAATACATACCAACATAAACATATACCAACATAAATGCATACCAACATAAATACATACCAACATAAACATATACTAACATAAATACATACTAACATAAACAGACGTCAACATAATTGCATACCATCATAAATACATACCAACTTAATTGCATACCAACATAAATACATACCAACAATAAATACATACCAACATAAACACATACCAACTTAAATACATACCAACATAACCATACACCAACATAATTGCATACCAACATAAATACATACCAACATAAATACATACCAACTTAAATACATACCAACATAAATACATACCAACTTAAATACATACCAACATAAATACATACCAACATAAATACATACCAACATACACATATACCAATATAATTGCATACCAACATAAATACATACCAACATAAATACATACCAACATAAATACATACCAACATAATATATCAACATAAATACATACCTACATAATTGCCTACCAACATACATAATACCAACATAAATATATACCAACATAAATACATACCAACATAAACACATACCAACATAAATACATACCAACTTAAATACATACCGACTTAATTGCATACCAACATAAATACATACCAACAATAAATACATACCAACATAAACACATACCAACTTAAATACATACCAACATAACCATACACCAACATAATTGCATACCAACATAAATACATACCAACATAAATACATACCAACTTAAATACATACCAACATAAATACATACCAACTTAAATACATACTAACATAAATACATACCAACATAAATACATACCAACATAAATACATACAAACATACACATATACCAACATAATTGCATACCAACATAAATAAATACGAACATAATACATACAACATAAATACATACAACATATATACAACATAAATACATACACATAATTGCATACCAAATAAACAAAACATAAATACATACCAACATAAATACATACCAACTTAAATACATACCAACATAAATACATACGAACTTAAATACATACCAACATAAATACATACCAACATAAATACATACCAACATAAATACATACCAACATACACATATACCAACATAATTGCATACCAACATAAATACATACCAACATAAATACATACCAACATAAATACATACCAAATAATATACCAACATAAATACATACCTACATAATTGCATACCAACATAAGTACATACCAACATAAATACATACCAACATAAATACATACCAACATAAACTATACCAACATAAATAATACCAACATAAATACATACCAACATAAATCATATCTCCAACATAAATACATACCAACATAAACATATACCAACATAAATACATACCAACATAACATACACCAACATAATTGCATACCAACATAAATACATACCAACATAAATACATACCAACTTAAATACATACCAACATAAACACATACCAACTTAAATACATACCAACATAAACATATGCCAACATAAATACATACCAACATAAACACATACCAACATAAATACATACCAACATAAATCATACCAACATAAATACATACCAACATAAATACATACCAACTTAAATACATACCAACATAAATACATACCAACATAAATACATACCAACATAAACACATACCAACATAAATACATACCAACATAAATACATACCAACATAAATACATACCAACATAAATGCATACCAACATAAATACATACCAACATAGATACATACCAACATAAATGCACACCCACATAAACATATACCAACATAGTTGCATAGCAACATAAATACATACCAACATAAATACATACCAATATAAATACACACCAACATAATTGCATGCCAACATTATTGTATACCAATATAACCATATACCAACATAATTGCATACCAACATAAACACATACCAACATAAGTGCATACCAACATAAACACATACCAACTTAAATACATGCCAGCTTAAATACATACCAATAAACACATACCAACATAAATGTACCAACATAAACATATAGCAACATAAACACATACCAACATAAACACATACCAACATAATTGTATACCAACATAAATACATACCAACATAAATACATACCAATATAAATACATACCAACATAAATACATACCAACATAATATACCAACATAAATACATACCAACATAAATACATACCAACATAATTGCATACCAACATAAATACATACCAACATAAATACATACCAACATAATGCATACCAACATAAACATATACCAACATAAATACATACTAACATAAACATTTACCAACATAATTGCCTACCAACATAAATAATACCAACATAAATACATACCAACATAAATACATACCAACATAAATACATACCAACATAATGTACCAACATAATTGCATACCAACATAAATACATACCAACATAAATACATACCAACTTAAATACATACCAACATAAATACATACCAACTTAAATACATACCAACATAAATACATACCAACATAAATACATACCAACATAAATACATACAAACATACACATATACCAACATAATTGCATACCAACATAAATAAATACCAACATAAATACATACCAACATAAATACATACCAACATAATATACCAACATAAATACATACCTACATAATTGCATACCAACATAAGTACATACCAACATAAATACATACCAACATAAATAATACCAACATAAACATATACCAACATAAATACATACCAACATAAATACATACCAACATAAATGTACGAACTTAAACATATACCAACATAAACACATACCAACATAAACACATATAACATAATTGTATACCAACATAAATACATACCAACATAAATACATACCAACATAAATACATACCAACATAAATACATATCAACTTAAATACATACCAACATAAATACATACTAACATAGATACATACCAACATAAACACATACCAACTTAAATACATACCAACATAAATACATACCAACATAAATACATACCAACATAAATACATACCAACTTAAATACATACCAACATAAATACATACCAACATAGATACATACCAACATAAACACATACCAACTTAAATACATACCAACATAAATACATACCAACATAATTGCATACCAACATAAATACATAGCAACATAAATACATACCAACATAAATGCATACCAACATAAACATATACCAACATAAATACATACCAACATAAACATTTACCAACATAATTGCCTACCAACATAAATAATACCAACATAAATACATACCAACATAACTACATACCAACATAAATACATACCAACATAATGTACCAACATAAACATATACCAACATAAATACATACCAACATAAATACATACCAACATAACTTCATACCAACATAAACACATACCAACATAAATTTACCAACATAAACATATACCAACATAAACACATACGAACACAATTGTATACCAACATAAATACATACCAACATAAATACATACGAACATAAACACATACCAACTTAAATACATACCAGCTTAAATACATACCAATAAATACATACCAACATAAATTTACCAACATATATATATACCAACATAAACACATACCAACATAAGTGTAAACCAACATAAACACATACCAACATAAACACATACTTACATAAACACATACCAACATAGGTGCATACTAAAATAAACACATACCAACATAGGTGCATACTAACATATACACATACCAACATAGGTACATACCAACATAATCAAATACTAACATAAACACATACTTACATAAACACATACCAACATAGGTGCATACTAACATAAACACATACCAACATAGATGCATACCAACATAAACACATACCAACATAACCACATACGAACATAAACACATACTAACATAGTACATACCAACATAAATACATACCAACAAACAACATACCAACATAAATACATACCAACATAAACACATACCAACATAAATACATACCAACATAAATACATACCAACATAAATACATACCAACATTAACACATACCAACATAAGTACATACCAACATAAACATATACCAACATAAACATATACCAACATAAATACATACCAACATAAATACATACCAACATAAACACATACCAACATAAGTGCATACCAACATAAACACATACCAACATAAATACATACCTACATAAACATATACCACCATAATTACATACCAACATAAACACATACTAACATAATTGCATACCAACATAAACACATACTAACATAATTGCATACCAACATAAATACATACTAACATAAACATATACCAAACATAAATACATACCAACATAAACACATACCAACATAATTGCATACCAACATAAACATACACCAACATAATTGCATACGAACATAAATATATAACAACATAAATACATAACAACTTAAATACATACCAACATAAATACATACCAACATAAACACATACCAACATAAGTGCATACCAACATAAACATATACCAACATAAATTCATACCAACATAAACACATACCAACATAAGTGCATACCAACATAAACACATACCAACTTAAATACATGCCAGCTTAAATATATACCAATAAACACATACCAACATAAATGTATCAACATAAACATATACCAACATAAACACATACTAACATAATTGTATACCAACATAAATACATACCAACATAAATACAAACCAACATAAATACATACCAACATAAATACATACCAACATAAATACATACCAACATAAACATTTACCAACATAATTGCCTACCAACATAAATAATACCAACATAAATACATACCAACATAAATACATACCAACATAATTGCATACAAACATAAATACATACCAACATAAATACATACCAATTTAAATACATACCAACATAAACATATACCAACATAAATACATACCAACATAAATACATACCAACATAAGCATATACTAACATAAATACATACTAACATAAACATACGTCAACTTAATTGCATACCATCATAAATACATACCAACTTTTTTTGTTAATTGCATACCAACATAAATACATACCAACAATAAATACATACCAACATAAACACATACCAACTTAAATACATACCAACATAATTTTTTTTTTTTCCATACACCAACATAATTGCATACCAACATAAATACATACCAACATAAATACATACCAACTTAAATACATACCAACATAAATACATACCAACTTAAATACATACCAACATAAATACATACCAACATAAATACATACCAACATACACATATACCAATATAATTGCATACCAACATAAATACATACCAACATAAATACATACCTTTAACATAATTATACCAACTTAAATTACCATACTACAACTAAATAAATACCAACATAATACATAAACATAATAAATAACATACCAAATAAACATATACCAAAATAACATACCAACATAAATACATACCAACATAAATACATACCAACTTAAATACATACCAACATAAACATATACCAACATAAATACATACCAACAAAATATACCAACATAAATATATACAAACATAAATACATACCACATAAACATATACCAACATAATTGCATACTAACATGAATACATACCAACTTATATACATGCCAGCTTAAATACATACCAATAAACACATACCAACATAAATGTACCAACATAAACATATACCAACATAAACACATACCAACATAAAGACATACCAACATAACCATACACCAACATAATTGCATACCAACATAAATACATAC